>JADHKQ010000032.1:0-384632 GCA_019925375.1 Sporothrix euskadiensis
TTTTATTAACAACGTTTTTTTTAAAATAAACCATTAATTCTCCCACATTTCAATGGCCCTTTGAAAAACCACAGAAATTTCCCTTTTGCCCCCCCCCCCCCCAAAAAAAAAAAAAAAAAAAAAAACCCGACTCTTCTTCTTTCTGTTTTTTTTCTCCATTTTTTTTCATCCCTCGGTAAACCAAACAATCGGGCAAGCCACAATAATCTGTGCGTAGGTTTTAACGCGCAACACACAGTCGAGCTCAGGACGGCGTGGCCGTTTCTTAGTGCTGGGTGCCTAGGCCAAGAAGGTCATGGGACGGCGAGTATCGTGAGCCTTGGCGCTGAAGATAATGGGCTCGCATCGTCCTTTGCATGACTACACCGTATTTGTAGTTGTTGTTCTTCGACCTTGATTCCACAAAACATTTGGCTAGAGGCGCCCACGACGACGGCGCTTCTTGCCGGTAACCGCGTCTTCCGCGTCTTCTGGAAGCAATAATGCACTCTGTATTGTTCTACTTCACTTGGAGTACGAGGTTGGCGCCTCGTATCGTTTCCTGCGTTATTTCTTCTTTTTCTTTATTTCTACAGCTTAGTCGTCAACGATTCGATGACTTACGTTGACTTATGATTTCTTTTGCGTCCAAACCTGGCCGTCGTCCATAATCTCGTCTCGTGGCTTGTGGAGCATCATCACCGAGCCGTCCAGGTGTTCATTAGACGCTGATATGAGAAAGCCAATGCCATCACAACACGAGAAAAAAGTCAATTATCTGGGCATATCGTAGCAAATATTACATTTATGTAAGTATCGACTCATACGCCACATAGCACCTTCCGTCAGCAAAGCTAACCCTGCACTTTCCATATCGAAGCTCTTTCCCATCGAGGAAACAGACGCGACTTCAGTACGACGTGCTTGTAAATTGGAAACGACGTTGTATTTTGTATGTGCTGCGAGCTCCCGCATTGACCAACTGCTCTTTCCTCTTCCGACACTCAACTCTCACGTACGCACATCGCTCTTTCCAATTTCTCTCTTACCTCGTTCACTCCTTCCTTCTTTTTGTTCTCGCGTCGTCTCCTTCCAATATCTACCAACTGCTAAGTGGGGGCCTGAATGGCGCCCCTGTTCCATTTGAGAAAGTGCGAGCTGCGCGAAAATATTGCCTGCTTCCTCGCTCCTTCCCACTGAGATAAGATGTGCCCCCTTTTTTCTTCTCCACATACCACATCACCCAGAGTTTGCCCAACTGCTGTGTTTTTGCTCTGACACTCTTACACCGCCTTCAGACTTTCAGACGATTCTACACTTCTCCGTCTTCTCGTACCTTTTCTTTGCCCCCCCTTTCACCTAGGCACTTCCAGGCGGCCGCCAAAACGGTGGCATCCCAAACGCGGGAAAGACCGACGGTTCGACACTTGGCAGCGGGCGCACCATCCAACTTTCAGTGCCAAAGGGCAAATTAACGGCAGTCTGAAGTAGCTGCGAGAATAGGCACGGACGTCCAGCTAACGTTCTGTGTTGTCGTTGCAAGTACGGTGCATGAAGACTGTACACCAGTTCACCATGCCTGGCATGATGGCATTGACAAGATGGCCATTGCCATTTCACCAGACACCACCTCTCGATCCTTTGCCAAGAGAACTGACAGATCAACAAAGACAGCATCGGCCTTTAGAAGATCACCATTCAATGAGAGAACTCGAGGGCAACGACCAGCTGGAGGAGCTGTCAGAGCTGGAAGAGAAGGCAAGACAAAAATGACAAAAAAAAATGAAGCCAGCAAGAACCTGGGTGCCGGCGGAGGTCGATGGGCGAGGCGAGCGGGCGAGTGATATAAGCTGGCTCGGCTTGGCCGCTGACTACCACGCGTGATTAACAGCATCACCACAATACGGACGGCCTCGCGAACAGGAAAAAGCAAAGCAAAGTACCAGCATCAAGGTTCAAGAGCAGAGCAAAAGCAAAGTATACAAACGAGAACAAAAACGGCCGGCGTCTCTCCGTGAGACAACCCTGATGAGGATGGGCCATCGACCGTTATCAGCCCAATGAGCAAGGCTGTCTGGCCTCTTGATAATGGCGATTTGGACACTCCAGTTGATTACAGCTTTGAATTGGAAAACAGCGTCGGGGCCTCGCATTGGTCAGATCCAACCCGCGTCCTGTCCTTATCGCAAACCATCCCCTAGTTGTCCTGGTCAGCCACGCTAGACAGGGGGTCGTTCCCGGGCGCTGCACCCACCCTCACCACCGTCACTTGCCTTTCTTCATGGCTGCATGGGGCACTAACACGAAATCCCATGGGACGGCTCTAATCCGTTTTGGTGCTAAACTTTTGATGTGGAACCCCGGCAATATGCACCTCACGCCCACGTCTCTTGTCACTTCTGGGCTCTTCTTGACTCTGCTTGTCCTCTGAGGTACGTTCCTGTCTATCAACCCAACGTCCCGGCACCGCGCCGTGAGACCTCTGCGTCCTTCGTTCGTCTTTAGTTCTCTTCTCTTCTTTCTTTACCCCGTGCGTCTGGAGTCTGGAGAGGTTGCACTCTTGTCTTTCATCATCTTGCTTGACTCTCTTGAAATTTGGGTTTGTTTCGGGCATCATCACCCTTCTCACGTCGTGCCATGTTTGATCGACCTGTGTCGTACTTTCTTTTGAGAGAATAGCGAGTGTTCGCCATAATTTTGTTGGTTCTTTTGGCAGATCGTAAGAAGTCCTCTCTTTGTTGTCCACTTTTTATGTTTTTAAACACTCATCTTTTGATCTGGCAACACGGCAAAGAGAAACGAAAAAAAAGCAAGATAGCAAGACAGCAACATACAAGATCAGGACAGACGCGCCCCCTTTCAAGTCGTTCGCGATATTGGGCGAAGAACAATCAGATACATATATCTTCCTGCCCTATTCCTGCAGCTCGGCTTGTCGAGAAACGGATCGAGTGATGCCTTATCAGAACCGCGACTTGTCGACTGCGGACGGCTACTCAACTCAACCCTGAAGTCCACTTTCCGCACTTCTTCACCCCCACATCTCCTTTCATGGCCTTGTAACGCCGCTTTTACTCACCTCTGGTCGACCGCTTTTTAATTTAATGCTGGGTTTACACACTTACCTGCATTAGACCACACGATACATATATACACACACGCACACGCGCCGTGCCCCCAAGACTGTGTGGCAACCGGGACACCATTGGCTTGTGGATTTTCTTGCCAATAAGACCCTGAGGACCTCAAGCCCTCACTTCTCACTTGCCACTATCGGCCTTCTCTAGACCTCAAGATTTCCCACCCGCAGCCGGCCGCAACCACTGTCGACCCAAGGACATATTGAGCTCCTTGCAATAGTCCACCACGAACGGATCGCAACCAAGTCAGCGGAACACACCCTGTCGACGCGAGTGCCACTCTGGAGCATATTTGTTCTTCCTGATACAGCAAGATACCCTTTTCGTGGGGAAGCGGAATCCAACTCGACACTGCCCCAGCTTCCTTTTCTCTCACCACACACCGAAGGCACCATCCAAGCATAACCCGCCGGAAGGTTTGAGATACAGGTACGTTGCGTATCTCTGATACGACGCCCGTTGGTGCATTGAAGGTTCCATTCCCCTTGAACCGAGGCTATCCTTTTTGGGTTTGAAGATTTTCAAGACGACCTCACATTCTCGTCCTCTTCTCCTTTGCTTGCTTTCTTTCCCTCTCCTTTTCATTTTATTTTAGCCACAACACATCATCCGCACAAAACATTGAACGTGCCTGTGATATCGACAGACGGAGCTCTTATCTGACCCCCTGGCCATACTTCCTGATCCATGTTGGACCCAAACGGTCAAGCTCGAGGCTAGGCCTATTCTGCACCTTTCATCCTTCCAAGAAATGACGAAAAAAGACCCTCTTTTCTATTTTCCTTGTCACTTTCTTGCATTGCACTTTTTACTGTTCCCCTCCCCACACACACTTACGAAGTACATGTACAAGTGCATCCAATACCCCCACCATTTTCACTTTCCCTTCGACTCCATTCTCGTGCAAGTCTGCTCGTAACTCCTTGTCGTTCCCTTGTGGCTTGGCCCGGAACGCCCAAGAAGCCGGTATCCCCTTGCTCCAAATCTATTGCGCCGCTCTTTTACGCCCCTCCTCCTGTCCTTTCTCAGCGTTCTCTAACCGTCGTTCTCGAACTGGCAGTTTTCTTTTCTTGGCCTAAATCCGCAACGCGACTGTCGATCTTTCTTCGACGTATTCCTCAATTTACACGAGCTTCAAAATTTTCACACAAGAACAGTCACGCGGGCAGACAACAGTGCACATACATCAGGCGTTCCTGACGGCCTTTTCTTTCCCCCATAATATCTCACCAAATACACCACTTGTCGTAATTCACCTTCGGCACCGGAACATCACATAAACAGAAAAGCCGTCCGCGAGGGCGCATCGCACCTCGCCTACCATGTCCGGCAGAAGCGCCTATGTGCGCAAGAAGATCACGGAGACCAAGGCCAATGAGAAATCCGCCGCGATGGGCCGCGGCCGTACGAGGTCGACAACCAGCTCTGAAGACACGGCCACATTAAGCGACTACAACATGCCCATGCGTCAGGACACGGGCATCGGCACAACAAATGGACGCTTCCTCAAGTTCTCGGAGCCCATCCGCGAGAGCGAGCCTATGGACTTTAGCCAAATGGGCTATGGACACCCCAGTATTGGCAGCCAGAACGGCAGCAGCGTGGACGGCCGGAGGGATTGGGGACAAGGACCGCCGATGCCCCGGCCATTAGATGATTTTGCCTATGCCCGCGCCCGGAGACCCAACATTCGGACAGAAGACGTGTCCGGCATTGAAAAGTCAGGTCTGCGGTCCGCCGTCGATAAGAAGAGCGAGGGTGTGCGCCGCGGCCTCGTCAAGGCCTTTACGTTTGGCAAGAAGAACAAGAGTAGTGACGAGAAGAACCCCGAGCACTTCCGGCCACAATCAGCAGCCACTGTGCGGCCTCCCATGGGCGGCAGTGTCAACGACAGCGACTTGGACCTGGCTGTCGAACCCCGTGATATGGGTCCCCGCGACATGGGTCCCGGCGATATGAGACCCCGTGACATGGGCAACAACGTCGGCAGTCTACACCAGCAACTACAGCAGCAGCAACAACTTATGATGATGCAGGAACGCCACCGCCAACAACATCTGCCACAGTCTCCTGTGGATAGCCAGCCGGGAGGATGGGATGCAGGCAGCCTTACCTCGCCACCACCATCCAGCAAACTACCTCCTCTCCCACCATCGTCAAACGCGCCGACAATCAAGCGCTGGATTGGTTCTGGACGGCCTGTTCAACGTTGGAACAAGCTTCGCAAAGACCCCGAGCTTTGGGACCCCAACGGCGACGTCCTTGTGTTCTTTGGGCACAAGGGCCAACAGCCGCGCCCCAACCCATCATTCCGTCTATCATCACACATCATCGAGGCGACCGAGTCCCGATTCCTCATCACCCTTCTCCGTGAGGGATCAACAGAGGAGGACATCCAATTGCCGCCATCACCCATTGGAGCCCCTCCCATGCTTCAACGGCACATGGGCGGTGGTGGACAAAACGGGCACTTGGCTCCCCATGGCCATGGTCGTCATGGTGGCTATGGCAGCCAGCCGACACCGCCCATCTCTGAAGACGCTAGCTTGGTCGATGCGGATGGACAGATCAGTTACGAGATGTACTTCCCTACACCACCCAACATGAACAAGGTCGACCAGCTGCGGCACCACATCACGACGCGCAACATCTTCGCCCTGCTGTACCACTCGTCTCTTGTTGGTCTGTCACTTTACCAGGCCCTGGCAGACCTCCACGCACGTCTCGAGGCATACATGCCGCCGGAGATGGACAATGTCGGCACGATCATCAACTACCTGGGAGCGCGCGGTATCGATGACATCCGCAACGATCCGGAGAGCGCCATCTCACTTCTGGCCTGGTCCGAGAGTCCCGATGTGCGGTGGGAGGAAGGTTGGCGGGAAAGCTTCTTGCATAGCACGGGCATGTACGCAAGTCTCGAGAGCTGTGCCGACTTCAAGAACGTCACACCCATTACACGTGCACTTTTGGAGCGGGCGTGCTTGGAGACACAACTACGTGTACAGGCAGCCGAAGAGCGTCTGGCCGAGTTCCAGTTCTCCGACATGTGGCCACCGGCACTGGCAACGACGGCCAGCTCCAGCGGTCCTGTACAGACGAGCCCGGCCAAGGCGGCCGCTGACCGGTTGCAAAAGTTCCTGCTGCAGCACTACACACGCACGTACGGTCGCTGGCCGCCGCTTCCACCATCACCTGCCGTGCCATCCCAGGGTTTGCCAATGGACCCCGAGGACGATATTTGGCTTACACGGACGGTGGCCCATGCACTTCAAAAGGACTTTGCAGCATTGTACGACTACCTCGTTGACCGCGATATTGTGTGGGACGGCTCGGAGGCGCGCTCGGGCCGCAAGTGGATGCTTGTATCGGAGAGCGGCAACAAATCCTTTGAGGCTGATACGCTCGACCTGCCCATGACGGACATGCTGGTCGAGTTTGACAACAAGCTGCGCTTCCCGCATATCCCACACCCTTACCCCCTCGTCCCCGACTCCATCCCACCCAGCGCCTCATCTTCTGGCAAGGACAAGGACAAGAAGGGTGCATCCGCGGGCAACCGTGCCGGCTCCGTCGAGCGCCGCGTGCAGCTCGCCTACACAGTCGCCACAAACATGCTGATCCTGGGCTCTGACTTCAACCAGTCCGACCTGATCGATGCCTTCTCCAAGTTTGAGAAGGTCGACCGTGTTGGCGACGTGGACCCCTCGACAGCCCGCCGCGGTCGCTGGGTGCTTGTGTACGGCATCCTGCAAACGCTTGCCTCTGTGTCTGTCGATGCCCTCAACATGCGCTATCGCGATGGTGTTTCGTACCACCTGTCTCCGCGTCTTAAGGGTGCCAAGATGCCGCCGTGGCGGACAACGGGCGGCGGTGGCCTGGTCGGGTCGAGTGACGAGGCAGCCCACGAATTGTCACACTGTTGGATTGTGCCCCGGACATGGAACACGGGCAACAGCAGTGGTAACAACAACCATGGCAACCAGAGCGGCAATGAGGAGAGCTCGGCAGCGTCGTCGGGCGGCTCAGGCAATAACAGCCCTGTGCGGCGGAGCAGCATCATTACTGGCAGCAGTAGCAGCAACGCCGGCGGTGGTGGCGGCGGCGGCGGTGGCGGTAACGGTTTCAACTTTCCCCGGCCGCCACCAACAGACACAATGACTGTCCGCAGCAGCTCAACGACTGGTTTCCACACACCGCACGGCGGCCGGTCTGTACGGTCCAGCACCTCCATGGCCGCACTGAGCAATGCTGGCGGTGGTGGCGGCAGCGGCAATGATCGCCTCGGTGCCGATCTGGTGCCTCCCTTTGGTTCGTTCGGCACCTTCACGCCTTCATCCTACGGCGGCGCAGGCAGTGTCGTGTCCAGCACCAGCGCTGTGTCTGACGGTTCCAGCCGGCCGCGCAACCGAATGTCTAAAATGGTCACCCCCAGTCGCAGTGGCGGTAACGGTGTCTATGGCGGCGCCAACCCGAATGTCAACATGAGCCTCAACATGGGCATGGGCATTGGTGTTTCGCCTGTCAAGGAGGCAGAGTGGCCGGTGCGCAGTGGCGGCGAGGTTGCATCAAGCAGCAGTGGCCGCCGCAACGCGCACGGTGGCCCGCCGGTCCTGCCCGGTCTGCCAGGCATCCCTGACTCGGCATCGTCTGGTGGCGGCTTTCTGATGATGGACGAGTCCCACGACGAGACGCACAGCAACTACACAACGGAGGGCAGTGGCAGTGAGCGCCGGAGGCGGCGGCGCGACAAGGAGGGACGTGAAAGTGGTCGTGAGGGCCGTGAAGGGCGGGAGGGAAGAGAGCCTCGAGGTGGTGGCAGCACCCGCAAGACACGCACGCAGCGGCCACTTTTGAGCCAGGATGACGAGGGTAGTGTGGCGCCTGTCATCCGGGACTTTGATGCCCTGGACGTGATTGACGACCATGAGCCGTGAGCGGCGAAGTGGAGATGACGAGGACAACGTCACATGCTTGGAAGCATGTTGTTCAGTTGTTCAACTACTTACTTTCTTGTCTTTTCTTTTGTGTTTGTTGTATATCCCAATCGTTTCTGGAATGGAAACGCTGTAATATATCTACGAGATAATTTCAATGTTTATTTTGGATTGCATATATTGGATTGCATATTCTGGATACATCAATTGCAACATTACACTGCATTTTCTGGTCGCCTTGTGGTCGGCAGTTCGAATGCTAACAACGCTGCCGGAATACAACCTCAAGTACGAACAAGAACGCCTTGAACACAAGCTGAGCTGATCTGAGGTTTCGCGACATTGTGTCACGAATACGCAAGCCAGGCTGAAAACCACAAACACGAGCTTTTCTGCCCATCTCTTAAAGGTCAGTGCCTCTGATCAATATCACAGCAACCCTTTCCCTTTCGCTTATCTGTGCCAGCTCATACCATTTTACCTCCTGCCTGTCGTTTGTCATGTCTCGCTCAGGGGGCTTTGCTAAGCAGATGGTACGAAGTGCTGCTTTAGCTTTGTTTTTGTTTCTCTTGCTTTCAAACTCACCATCACGCGCGGTCCCATAACTCCGGTCTTATGCGGTCGCTTTCCCAAACGAGAAGTCGACCGTTTACCTCCGTTTGCCCCCCAACCCGGCCCCGACACCATTACTTACAAGACACATTCCTTACAATTTCCCATTGCGAATTTGCATTTTGCATTTTTTCGGCTCTGTGGCCTTGGTATTGTGCCTGGGATTCTAGCCATCGACTCTCTACATTTTTTCAAGCCGAGTCTTTGTTGGTGCTTTGTCTAGCCACCCGGTGCGTTGCTGTTCCTGGACCAACAGGCAGTTTTACAGGATTATACGGTCCTTTTCCTAGCCTCTCGTCAATCAGAGTTTCCATGTTAGATTCATGGCTCCTTTACCTTCTACCATTGCTGCTTCCTCCGTCCACATATCGCGAGTGCCGAATCTCCGGGAGACAAAGAGCAGGCCGGTTTCCCAATGAAGCAGAATGCCGGAGACCAGACGAAGGAAAGCCAAGGCGGAGGAAATCCACAGTGCCGTGTTTGAACCACAGCGAGAAGGATGTTGGCAACAGCAGAACAGAACGAGCGCTCAACAAAATCGGGCAGTCGTTCTGTCTTGACGACACTCGCTACAACATCCAGTCACTGCCGATCTGCGGTCAATCGGCGCTTTCAAGAACCCAAGAACCCGGCAGCCAGGTCTGTGTGCACCAATGTGTACGGAGTACGACGTATGTATGTGTGTGTACCATGTGCAGGCGGCGTGCAGGCCGTGTGCCGTTCTCGCAACTCTCAGCACACCTCACGTTCCGACCTTCCCCCTCTGTCGCACTGCTGTGCCGCTCTCAGCTCATAGCTCACACTGGTTTTGTGCAACCCCTCACGCCGACCGCCATCTGGGTATTTCCTCCGCCAATCGACTGCGACTTCCGAGTGACACTCTGGCTCGCCGGCCCTTGCTTTCGTTTCCTTTTCATAACCCTACCCTCTTCCTGGTTTACTGCACTACGGAGTTGCTGCGTACTGTGTATCGGCACTTTGGTCCCTAGCACGCAACAAGAAAAACGCACAAATATGGCCAGGGGGGACGCGACGGAACGGCTCAAACCAGCACAAACCTGCGCAACAAATCTACAGAGCACGTCTCCGCCTGTTTTATCGTCTTGTCCGACGCGCGCAAGCATAAGTGGACAGCCTAAGCAAAATTAAAATGACTGTCGAAATTAGGCTGTCCTTCTATCATACGAGTACAATACGCGTGGAGCCAGTCGAGCCCTGTGCGGTCTTGTCTTAGTCTCTACGACGTACTGTGTACTCCATATTACTAGGGCGACCAACGCTTGTCAGAACACTAAATCTACCGCTCAAAAAGAGGCACAGGGACGGCTAAAAAACGGGAAAACTCCATAAAAGAGGACCCTCGAATCCTGCGAGAATGACTCTGCATGAACGACAGTCACAGTAATATTCTCACACATACGACGTACATTCAGCAAATGTCAGTCGACAGACTTGCACAGATTGCCGCGCGAGATCTGTCAAAATAGCAAGACAAAATAAATAGACACCGACGTACATCGTACAGATACACATTGACACAACTGACAACTCTGTGTCCACAGAGGAGAACAGACCCTCAGACTGCACTTCACAGGGCCAGACCTTTCTCTAAACACTACAGCCCCATTTTTCTATGGGCCTTGTCGTCGACGGCGTTCCCCTCATCTCCCCATCTGGCGCCTGTCTGCAAGCCTGCCTCCCCTCACTTCCTCACTTGTCCCCTGATTTTAGGGTTGCTTCACCTTTCTTATTTGTCTCCCCACCCGGATGACCCAGTTGCCGGTGTGAATAAGTCGTGGGTTTTGGGGGCAGTTTGGGGTCTTTGGAAGGACTTATGCTCGAATGGGGTTCGAGTTGTGCATCTTCATTCAAAGTGTGGGTCGACTTGTGCACAATTTCCCCAGGTCCAAACCGACTACGACGTAATAAATACTAATACTGGTAAGTATGGGCTGGGCACGGGACCACATCAAAGCAAAAGAACAGACGAACAACACGTCTTTTGCCGACGACGCGTGTTTGGGTGAAGTGCCGCCTACGCCCATGTCCTCGATGCTAACCTTCTATTCGATTCAGTGTCTTTCTGCTACTAGTCTCTGACTCGTTTACGATGCCGCTCTGAATGCCGCCTTGGCTTTGCCGTAGTATCGTCTGCCTTGTGTCGTTGTACGGAGTACCTGTAATCAAATAGCCTTGTCACTGTTTGTATTTTGGTTCATGTTACCTTCTTCCACCCTCTTCTCTTCTTCTACTCTACGAACTGCTTCTCTCTCTATTACCTCTCTATCACCTATATCACTGCCACCGCTTACATCTCGTCTTCTCGGCAAGTTCCAGTCCGATACAGATAATAGATTTTTTTATATATTTTTTTATTATAATTAGAGCTAATCCTTTTCGTCTTCTTTTCTATTCTCTTTACTCCTTCCCCTTTCCACGTTTCCACGTTTCCACGGGCGGTTTCCTTTCTCCCCCCGTTGTCTTGGCTCGTCTTGTTTATCCGTCTTTCCTCTTTCTCTCCTTTCCCCACTCCGGACTCTTCGTCTAGCCCGGGCCGGTAACATTTATTTTCTCTTTATTTTCTCGTACTTTATACTTATTCGCGTGGCCCCCTTATTTTCGTCTGTTTTTTAACAAACCTCGTGGTCTCCCTTTCCGTTTTCCCTTTCCGCGCCACATCTCCGTCTTCACGCATATCGTGTCTTGTGCCTGTTGGCTGTCTCTTGTCGGGCCCTTTCCTCTCCTTTGCATTCTGTTCTGTTTGTCTCCCTTCCGCCGCACACGTGTGTACCAACAAACACACAGAGTACGCGCCCGCCGCCCACCAACACGAAAACCAACTGACACCTCCACCTTTTTTCTTTTCACCTGTCAGCCAACAATCTTACGAGCGCATCTACTCCTCATTTTACGACGTTTTGCAAGTTTTGATCTCGTCTTGGCCTCAACGCCCTGTTTTTGATTCAAGTAACCGGGTCTGGAGACAGTTTATGTATGGTTTATTATCCTCTTTTTTACCTGCCTGCATATATTGCAACTTGCAAATATTACCTGCGCGCGTACACTTCCGGGTGGCTAACAAAAGCAAACAGACAACAGCCTCAAACCATGTCAGAAGCACGAGGTCCCGCCTCGCTGGCGAGCGACGACACGGCAGCGGTGCCACACGCCACAGAAGCACACGACGGCGCAGCATCAACAATAGAAACGCCAGCCGCCACAACAGCAAAAGACACAACAGCAGAGTCTGCCGCTGAAAAGACAGAAACAGCCTCGACGGCACCCAGCAGTGCACTCGGCAAGGAGACAAATGACAAAGACGAAGCCGCCGCTGCAGCTGCAGCACGGCGCGAACACGAACACGAACTTGAACTCGAGCGGCAAGCCATCGACGAGGGTCACGACGCCGACATCCCCTCGAGCATCGGCTATGTCCTCGACGAGCGTGGCGAGGCAAAGCGGCGCAAGTCGATTGCCGACCGGAGCCGGCCAACCACAGCGGCCAAGAAGGAGACAGCAGGTGCCAGCGGCGACGCTGCCGATGCCGACCTGGAAAAGGGAGGTGTGGATGGCGGCGCTGCTACTGGCGACAAGGCCGACGACTTTGACGCGCCGGACGATCCCAACGTCGTCTGGTGGGACGGCCCCGACGACCCGGCCAATCCATACAACTGGCCGACCTGGCACAAGGCGCTCAACTGCGTGCTCATCAGTGCCTTGACATTTATCACGCCGCTTGCATCCTCCATCTTCGCACCCGGTGTGCCCGCCCTCATGGCCGAGTTCAAGAGCGACAGCAACGAGCTGGCTGCGTTTGTTGTGTCGGTTTACATCCTGGGTTTTGCCTTTGGCCCTCTCCTGATCGCGCCCATGTCCGAGATTTACGGCCGCAACATTGTCTACCTCGTCTGCAACATCGGCTTCATTTCCTTTGTTGTCGGCTGTGCTCTTGCCCCGACACTCAACACGCTCATTGCCTTCCGTTTCCTGTCCGGTGTCTTTGGCTCCTGTCCACTCACCAACGGCGGCGGTTCGATCGCGGACATGGTCTCGCAGGAGCACCGTGGCGCTGCCATGGCCAGTTTCGCCGTCGGCCCGCTTCTGGGTCCCATTATCGGCCCCGTCGCTGGTGGTTTCCTGGCTAGTGCCAAGGGCTGGCGCTGGGTGTTCTGGCTGATTGCCATCATTTCTGGTTTCCTGTCGATTGTCTTCTTCTTCTCGATGCGCGAGACCTACGCCCCGCTTCTCCTCGAGCGCAAGACACGCCGCCTCCGTAAAGAGACGGGCAACCAGCAGCTGCGCAGCAAGCTCGATGCCGGCCTCACGTCCAAGGACTACTTTAAGCGCGGCATCTTCCGCCCGCTCAAGATGCTGGCGTTCTCGCCCATTAACCTCATCTTTGCCCTGTACATGGCCGTTGTCTACGGCTACCTGTACCTCATGTTTACGTCCGTGACCATTGTCTTTGAGACCACCTACGGCTTCGGTACCAACACTGTCGGCTTGGTCTACCTGGGCCTCGGTGTCGGCTCCATGGCCGGCATGGTCTTTTTCTCAGCCATGTCCGATCGCTATATCCGCAAGATGGCGGCTCTCGAGGGCCAGGGCATGAAGCCCGAGTACCGTCTGCAGCAGCTGCCTCTCGGTGCTGTCTTGCTGCCCATCGGCTTCTTTATCTATGGCTGGACCGCCGAGTACCACAAGCACTGGATCGCCCCCATCATCGGCATGGTCGTTATCGGCTTTGCCAACCTCGTTATCTTCATGTCCCTGCAGCTCTATCTGGTGGATGCCTTCACGATCTATGCCGCCTCATCGCTCGCTGCCAACACAGTGGTGCGGTCCATTGCCGGCGCCGTCCTCCCGCTCGCGGGCCTGCAAATGTATGCCAAGCTCGGTCTCGGCTGGGGCAACAGTCTGCTCGGCTTCATTGCGCTGGCCCTCGTGCCTGCGCCTTTCTTTATCCGAAAGTACGGCGAGTACCTGCGCAAGCGCTTTGAGATTAAGGACCTGTAAATCTCGGGGACATTACGTTCTGCACATAGTTTTCTCACTGCATTTTCTTTTTCTTTGTCATCAGTCATCGGCTCATAGTTGCTTCTTTCCCCTTTCTTTTGTTTTCTTTTGTCACTTTGTCGCCTTCTCTTCATTGCATATTTCATTGCTGCATACATGCCGTTTTTTAGATAGACATGGCATTTCAAACATGGCATTTTAATAGTATACCCATCAAGTTTTGTCATTCGTGTCTCCTTTTTGGCGCCATCTATTTTAGTGACAGAACTTGCATACTCGATCTCAGGACCAACATATTCCGGTAAAATCCAAAGAAGAAGCAAAGCGATGCGCATACAGCATTGGTGATGTGCGACTGGTCTATGCTTCCAGTCCAGAAGACAGGGAAGAGGACAGGACATCTGTTTCTAGCCACTTCTTCCCCCTTTCTGTTTGTTTCTACCTCGACTTTAGCCATTCCGTATCTTGAGAGCAGATGGGTAGCCGACAAACAAGAGCAGAAGAGATGACCGTGATCTACGGAGTACGAGCGTAGTTGCCCTAATCATAACCGCTGCGCTGTCTCTCACGAGAGCTTTTCTTTGCTTTTGTCATTGCATTCACTGGTAATGATGACAGGGAAGACTGTCTAAAAACAGACAAATCTCGGAGCACTGTGTTCCGATTAAGAGACAGCATCGCATAACAAAAAGACGAGAAGACACATGGCGATGAAGGACAAAGGAGTTCGTAGAATAGAAAAGACGACGAAATAAGCATAGCAGATGGGGCTGTTTGCTAATTCGTCATTTCATCAGAAGCGTCTCTTCTTTTTGCCTTTTTGCACCATTGTTATGCGTTTTTCGCCGTCGGCTTTTCCGTTTTCTCGATACTTGGACATACTTGCCTCTGTATTTTTGTCGCCACTACCTTTGTTGACCGGCGTCTCAGCATGTGTCTCGTGTCTCGGATTGTGTTTGATCGGTGCTGCTTTCTGTTGCCTTTTTTCTTGATCGACAGAGTCTTGGCAAAGTTTAGGCTGTTCAGGGCGCTGTCGTTCACTGACACCTGCCAACACTCACTAATCTGACTTACACGGGCGTTGCCGCCGCTAGTCCACGTCAGTCTCCACTAAAGAGGCATGAACGGCAGGAACGACGGACTGAAAAGTGTCAACTTTCAACCGTCAAATGCCAACGACAACATCGACATTCCTGCTTGGTTATTCTACATTCAGTCTTAAATCTTATTTCCAGTTACTTCCAACTTGACATTTCTCGTCACTGTATCTTCATCTTCTGCCAAGTCAATCGATCTGGCCCACAATAGAGGAGATCCTACCCGCTGTTCTTTTGAATGGCCAGAATGGGGTCGAAAAACGCCTGTCTTTTAAAATGTTTCCTACTCATCTCGCCTTAGCTTTCTGAGCTTTGAGATAGACATCTTGATCTTGTGGAGATGTAAAACAACGTATTGTATAATTTTGTATCTACTAGATAGTCTTCCACTACCACCATGCATCGTTCCAGAAGACATTCTCATCCAACCTCGAGTACAGTTCAACGACGAAGGAGGGTTGCAACGCCACTCGGCTCCTGCGATTCCCGTTTGATATTGTGGCACGTTCGCACACACATTCATCGCAGCTCACCTTTGTTTTTCTAGTTCTCTATTTCTGCCCCATGATCTATCTGTAACCCCCGCGCTCCTTGGCTCAACCTTTTCTTGTTTCTCCAACCCCTGTCGTCGTGTCTTCTTTTGCGAACTGGCCATTCAAAGAACTTTCGACTTCTGTCTATTCTCTTTCATCTTTAAAGCTATGTCATTCAACTCGTAGACTTCAACTTGTGCACTTACAATCCCCATCGCTATGACTTACGCCTTCTTTCGCCCAAGATTGACACAGACTTGAATGCCAACGCAAATCAAGACACAAGACACGGCAGGACATGACCTCCCCGTTTTGGCTGAGCCTTAATTGCACCCTGCAAAGAGCACTCAGAATTCTAGATCTCACAATCTTTTCTCTTGCGCAATCCGGGTCGCTGGTACAGATGGTCTGGGCCTTGTTTGAGCCTCACACCCTGGACGTGCCGCATTCCATGACGAGCTTCAACGAGCCTTAGTCTACCCTACCTGAACTACATCGGAATGTGTAGATGCGACTTGCGCTTTCAGTCCCTTTGCCATGCTTCTTCACTTCAACAGAATGACGTCAAAATCACCCCCTTGACACTCGCCCTGTCCTTCGTCCCAAAGCCAAGCCGTTAGACACTAGACAGGCAGCCGCCATCTCTACTCTACATCCAGTCGACCGTATGATCGCCACTCCTTTTTGCTCCATCAGTCATTCACGGGGCTGCTGGTTGTTCATCGTGGAGTCCACTTATGTCCGTCATTGATCGCGAGCAAGCAAATCAGTATATAAAGGCCATTCACCCGGCCTCATCTAGTTCCCTTTTGCCTTTCTTCTCATTAACAACTTCTTTCTCTTCTTCAGTCTTTACCAATAGTTCTGTGAACTAGTTTCTTTCTTTTCTCTTCCTTCTTTTTTAACTTGTGCTTTACACTCTTTACACCGCTAGCCGGTCTTTCATTGATTCTTCTTTTTTTGTCCCCTTTTATTTGCACTTCGAAATGCACTCCCAGACGTTGTTTGTTGCCGCTCTTGCGGCTGTGGCCGAGGCCCGCTTTGGCCAGGAACAGATCCCCGTCGCTGCTGTCGCTGCCCTCACCAGCCGCGGCAAGCCGGGCGATGCCGGGACGCTCTCTGGCCAGGTGCCGGGCGTGCTGCTGGCCGGTGCCAACGCCTGCGCCAAGCTCACGCTGGCCGACACTATTGTTACGACTCTCGGCAGTACGGCCGATGTTCTGGCTGCGGCTGCTGCCCTCGTCGGCGCCGAGAAGAACTTCAACCCTTTTGCCGTGTCGGTCCCCGCCCTTTGCTCGGACGCCACTCTGCCTGTCACCGAGGCTCTGCGCGGCATTGTCCCCCTGGTTGACCCTGCCGTCACGGGCAGCGATGTCGAGAACGCCAACGCGGCGTCGTCGCTGACCAGGCCCTTTGATGCTGGTGGTCTCAGTGTGGCTGATATCGCTGCTGCCAACGGTTTCACCAACTTCACCACCCAAGCTGCTGATGGCTCGGCCGGTGCTGCTGTCAGCGGCGTTACTGCCGCGTCAGGCACGGCGGCTGCTACTGCTTTTGCCGCTGCCACTACCCTTGTGACGTCTACTGTCGCTGCTGCCGCTACCACTTCCGCTTCCGCTTCCGTCGCTGCCGTCTCTGTCGGTGCTGCTGGTGCCTCTTCCTCTACTGGCGCTGCCGGCGCCATCGTCAACGGTGTCCAGCAGTCGACCATCGCTGGTCTCGATTTCGGTCTGTGCGTGCCCACCATCAAGTTCGAGGCCGGTCTCGACGGCCGCAAGGACACCGAGTTCACCTTCCAGGCCATCGACCCGCTCGTCAACAAGGGGCAGGAAGAAGCCTTGAACCCAAACATCATCACAAAGAGGGTGACCGACCAGTTGACCAACGTCTGCAATGCCAACCAGGCGGCCAAGGACGCGGCCACGGCGGCGCAGGCACAGATCCAGGCGTTGGGCACCAAGGACCAGTCGACGGCGGACGCGTGGAACACGGCGCTGGGCTTTGCTGGCACGAACACGAACCCCGATAACGCGCCGCAGCCTGGTCTGGTCGGTCACACGTAAACGACGTGCTGCGAAGCAGCACGAGTTGGCGTAAATTGACTCTTTGCGACTCAGGCTTGACTGGGTTTTGGCGCTGGGATTAAGCAGGACAGGTGCTCGGCTATACTGCACTAGGCAGGGCCTGCTGTATCCTGTACTCGTACGGTTTTTGCGTCCTGTGTATGGTTTGGCGACTTATGCCTTCCAGAGCGCTCTGTACTTGTTCGGACTTTTGGGGTGTTTTGGGCGACGACTTGGGGTTATTTCGGCGACGGGCGTTTATTCTTGGCGTTTTCCTTCCTTTCTTTCTGGGATTTGGATTTCTTTCTTTTTTTCTTTTTCTTTTTCTTGCTCAAAGACACATAGCAATGAATGCTCCTTGGACAGACCTTTTATTGCCATATCATGATGAGATCAGTGACTAGCCCCTTAAATGTTCCAACCGCCTCTCTTCAGCTTGCTCTCGTGTCTTTGTCAGGCTCTCAATCACTGCACACAGCTTGACGAGCGATGCTTCATCGTACTTGCGGCCAAAGACCGACACACCGTACGGCACATTGGGACCCAACTCCACCAGCCGGCCTGTGCTGTTGCACTTGACTCTCGGCGAGTCGCGGTAGCCAAGCGGCACCGTAATTTGCGGGTGTCCCTCGCAGCCGGCAAAGAAATTGACAGCGCTGGCGTTGGTTGGCAACAACAAAACATCGACTGGTTCATGTGTGTTGAAGCCATGTGGCCGTTCTGGCCCACCCTTCACACCGTCCAGTGCACCCTGGATGCCGCCTGGTCCAGCAAAGTAGGCGGCGTTGTCCTTGGCCGCTTCAAAAGCCGGCGAGTCGCGGGTGATTTCTTTTGCCTGGACAAGACGTTCGATGTTGCGGCGCGGGGGGCCGTCATCCTTGGCAGGATCGTCTTTGTCGTCGGGCTTGTCCTCATTCTTCTCTTCTGTTTTGTCCTCTCCCTTGTCCTCCAACTTCTCCTCCTCTTCACCGTACTCTTCCTCTGGTGTGTCCTTTAGGAATTCACACAATGACTCAAATCCATCAATGTTTTGCGGGTTGGATGTCAATGTGGCCAGGTATGCTGGGAAAGCGTCGTGAAACTCGCCAGCCATATAGTTGGTCTTCTCTTTGAGCGACAGATTCTCAAAACGCAAGAGTCCAGGCATGGAGCAATCGACAATTGTGACGCCTTCACGAGCCCGCAATGGCTCAACTACGCGTGTCTCGAAAGCTTCGAGAGTTTTCGAGCCAATCCCCTTGAGCGCGTCTCGTGGGATACCGATGCGAAAGTTGAGTGGCTTGTCGTCCTCTACCGCGATGAATTTTGGGTAAAGCGGTGACTGCAGCCTTGCCTCTGGGATTTCTTCGGTCTTTGGATCGTGCTCATCACGACCCATCATAACGTCCAGCATAATGGCCGCATCCGTCAGAGTCCGCGCCATGGACCCGAGAGTGTCCTGCTTCGGCGAAATGGGAATGACTGCGTCGCGCGACACGAGGCCCGTCGTCGGCTTCAGTCCGACAATGTTGTTCTGCGCTGCCGGACCAATAATGCTGCCGGACGTCTCTGTGCCCACGGCCAGCACACAGTAACCCATGTCCACAGCCACACCCGATCCGCTGCTGCTTCCAAAGGGATCTTGTTTCGTATGATATGCGCCATACGTCTGCCCGCCGCGCGCACTCCAGCCGCTATCTGAAGGCCGTGACCGGAAGTTGGCCCACTCGGAACAGTTGGTCGTGCCTAAAAGCACGCAGCCGGCCTCTCGCAAGCGAGTGACGGCAGAGTTCTCGCGAGCCGGTTTGGCGCCCAGGAAAGCTAAAGAGCCAGCCGTCACTTCAAGAGTAGGCTCCGCCGTGGCGACGTTGTCCTTGACGAGCAATGGAACACCATGGAGTGGGCGCAGCTTCTTGATGCGGGCATCTCCACTCAAGCCACCCAGCTCGGCGTCGAGAGACCTCGCAATGCTGAGTGAATTGGGGTTGACTTGTAGAACGGAGTGTAGTTCTCCATCAAAGCGGGCAATCTGGTCGAGGTGTGCCTGTGTGAGCTGTTCGACTGTGAAGCTGCCAGCTGCTAGGCCATCCAACACCTGGTGCACCGTCAACGACTTGAGCGGCGGGATGTTGGCAGACATGGCTGTGAAGCAACAATAGCGGAAGTTTAAAAAAAAAAGAGAAGAAAGAAAAAAAAAAGAAAAAAAGGAAAAAAAAAAAAAAAGCGAGGGGGGAACAACAGACGGCAGATGCCGTGTTGCCGTTCTAAAGTGCTGCAGCCGTCCGTGGTCCGGTGTTGTGTTATCCTGTCGCTATGAGGACTTGAAGTCGAAAGGGCAAGATGCTTCTTTGTTTTATACGTCCTGATGAATGTTTCGATGTTGTAATGCTGTACTCTGTGAAGTGAATACAGTTGTTTTGGGTGTGGGGCTGCAAGCCGTTGGGGACGATAATGCCGGATGAGTCGACGCCGTGATCAGGAGGAGTTGAGTGAGGTCAAGGAAATGTCGGACAGCGAAGAGAAGCTCCGATCGGGCCGTGGTCGTGCAAACGGTGGGTTGTGTATCACAACAGAAGTAATGGGAGCGATATTCAAAAAGTGTGAAAAGGGGCGAAAGGCTCGAAAGGGACAAAAAGTGCATGAATCTGCCGACAGAAGTACGGAAGGCGGGACAATCATTCGTACGGAATAGGAAGGCGCGGATGCCACCGATTATCGCCGGCGCGGGGTGGATCTGTCAGGAAGGTGCAATTGACCACTCAAAATACGCCAAAAAGGACGGGAACAAAATGACAACATAAGCCGCGTTTAGCATCCCTTGCCGATGCCGCAGAAGGTGCGACTTGAGATACAGTTAAGAAACGGCAGGCACGGGATGTGTCCGTGGGGGGGGGAATGAAGTTGAAGTTGCACAAACACAGCAGGAACGAACGAGACGGACGTTCATACGGCAGGAACGCATGGCAGCAGACACGACGACGGCAGGCACGACGAACATACACGACATTCAATTTACAGTGCTTTCAGTGGGTCTCTATGCCGGTAGCCTCTATGTTTGAGTGGACAGGCCCTCGTCACACATGTCAACAATCAAGATGGATCGAGATATTTTGAGACGAACACCCAACAAACAAAGCGTTCGTACGGGACACACACAATATCGTCTGTCAATGGCCTGTCAAAAATAAGCAGGCAACCTGTCGTGTCAGGTCGGTTGGGTCCAATTTGCAGGTTTTTGCACATATTGAGAAAGATCTCTTTAGCAATTTCGCTCGTTTTTGCCTTGTTTATCGTGCCCCCATTACACAAAGCCAGCCGAGGAACGGACGTTTCATGCATCGAGGTGAAGAGTTTTCACAATGTTCTCTGTTTACACGCGTATGTTTACGGGCGTTCTTAATCGCAAAATATTTTTATGACAAATTTCAGGAAAATATGACCAGATTTGTCTATTTCGGTCATTCTTTTTCCGTATCATTCACCTCTGAATGCTCCAGGCAAGCAATGTTCTACATTTGTTTGTGCTACTGTGAGAATTATTCATCTCTCAACTTCCTTTCAAAGATCCGCCGATTCTTACTCTGAAAATAAATTTTATTCCTTCGTATGTTGGCATAGTTTCAAACCATTCAGTTGAAAATGAGACGCCCATAGTCTTGCTTTATTCATTCATTCCTTTTTGACAGAAAATATCACTATGAGATGAAGATACATCTCTGATGTAAACAATATCGGCTGCTCTTTCCTCACGTGAACGGTAAATAATATCACGGCAGGTCTACCATGACGCCTTTCCTGTGTAGCCTTGTCTGTCTGCGGCAGGCAATGTCTATTGTGTTGCTGCGGTCGCGAATTGAGTCCGCAAAGTACACTGTGAAACCCCAGGGACTAGAAAAGGGCAACATAAATATAAACGAAAGTACCACGGTATTTCCAATTACTGACCACGACATGTGTCCGCATTGTGTCACAGAACAGCCTATCTCCTGACATTCCGTGTCGAGTTGCCTTGATGATAACTACAGGTTGATGCTTGACCTCATAGTTTAGTTCTCAGCCGCTGTCCACAATCCCCGACTTTCGTGAATATAAATATGGCCATGCTCGTCATTCTTTCTTGAAACAGTTGTATCTTCTGTGCCACATCCTTTGAGCTACCCCATCTCATCATTTTGCACATATTGTTGACGTCTTATGTCGGCACTATAGACAGACTTATCTGCGAGGCATCAGTTCTCGATTCCCCCAATTCATCCCATACACACCGCTCATCACAACACTCATCCATATCATGGACACCGCATCCACCAGCCAATCATCCAAGACGCCATGCCGTCTTTCCATAAGCACCATGTCTCTTGGACAGAGCTATGCAGGCCACACGCTCGAGCAAAGGCTTGACCAGGCGGCACAGCATGGCTACCAAGGCATCGAGCTGTTCTATGATGACCTCGAATACATTGCTCAGACACTACCACTGATGCCCCCTTCATCCCACACAGCCGACTCTACAGTCATCCCGACCACGATCCTCATGGCTGCTCCGACGACGGCGCCCACAGACAGCCAGCTCGTCCGTGCTGCGGCTCTAGTCAGAGCCATGTGTGCCAAACGTCGGTTGACAGTCATCTGTCTGCAGCCCTTCCGCCACTTTGAGGGCCTGATCAGCCGTGATGCGCGTACCAACCGCTTGGTTCAGCTGCGTCTATGGTGCCGCCTGGCCAGTATCATCAAGACGGACCTGATTCTCATTCCGTCCAGTTTCTTGCCTGCAAGCAAGACTACCGGTGACCTCAAATTCATCATCCAAGACCTGCGCGAGGCAGCCCAAATTGCCGCCGCCGCCAATCCACCCGTCCGGCTTTGTTATGAGGCACTGGCCTGGGGCACACATATTGACACCTGGCAGGCCAGCTGGGATGTCGTGCAGCAAGTCGACAAACCCAATTTTGGCCTATGTCTGGACACGTTCAACATTGCCGCTAGAGTGTATGCGGATCCCACGATTTACGGTGGCGTGCAGCCCGATGCCACGGAGCAGATGGCTGCTTCTATGAAGGAGTTGGCCTCGTGTGTGGACATCGACCGCGTGTTTCTGGTGCAGATTGCCGACGGTGCCCGGCTGGCTGCCCCCCTACTGCCGGGCCACCCGCTGTACGATTCCGAACTGCCGGCTCGCATGGCATGGTCACGGCAGCACCGGCTGTTCTATGGCGAAAGCGACCGCAGTGGCTACTTGCCTATTGACCAGATCTTGACAACGGTTTTGGGCGATCTGGGATACCGTGGGTGGTTGAGCTTTGAGCTGTTCAACCGGCGGACAAGTGGTACGGATGCGAGCGTGCCGGCCGAGATGGCCCGGCGGGGTGCTGAGTCATGGGTGAAGCTGGTGGAGGACTACGACCTGGTGACGGAGGACGGCACAGAGGAAAAGGACAGCGAGAAAACGGAAACGAAAAAGATCAAGAGGGCCAAGAACCTCGAGGATAGTGCCGAGATTGTGCCCAAGGAGGAGGGGGAAGAGATGGATAGTCTCCCGTCTGGACATGGACGCAGCCGGTGCAAGTCCCTCGTGCGGTGGTTGAATGTCTGCGGGCTGTCCCAATCAGGCTATGAAGAGTGAGGAGTCGATTTGGGGGAAGAAGGGAGGAATTGAAGCGGTTCGCAGCGTTCAAAACAAAGTCTGGGGCTGAGATAAAAAAGTTACGCAACTGTTCATAGAGTAATAAAAGAATAAAAAACCAACCTTGATGGTGATCTGGTGATCTTTTCAGCACACAATCTGAAGACTGCAGAATCTACAATTATTTTCCGGGTATATTTTGAGAACACTCTTTAAGAGACCTGTTACGGAAAATCTGCTTCTTCAGAATGGGGTTCTGAGCTAAGACCAACGCCATGGCTGAAGCTAGTCGCGGAACTTCCGCCGCCGCTCCCACCTCACTGCACGCCAACGGTCTTGGCTGTTGCTGGGCGTGTCCAGAACCTGCCAGGGCCAGCCGTTGTCTGACTGGTTCTTTGTCTGTAGCCAAATAGGAACCTGTTGGCCGTTGGCTGTACGACTTACACGAGTTGAACACCATGATTAAGTGCAAGAATATCAAAGACGGATCATGAGTTTCATGAGTTCGCCGCGCTCAGGCTTTCTTCAGTTTTTAAGAACAGAGCAGGCAAAATGCAGAGCAAGGTCTGCTTTGCGACGTACCATGCCGAGAAAACGAAATATTGGTACCATGCAGGCGATGCTGCGGGCTGTCCAAATAACCAGGTAGAGGGGAATAATGCAAAGACAGGAGACAAGAACAAGCGGTGTCTAAAGTAGGCACAAGTACACAAAAAGCACGCAAAACCAAACACGTTTTTTCTTTGTTTTTTTCTTTTGTCTACCCTTCCACGTCCATTTTGTCCCTTCTCAGCTGCCTCCTTCACATGCTCCGTCTGACGTAGCATTTGGTTCCTTTGCGACTGTGCGTGCGGTGCCCCCCCTCCCCACCATGTAACATAGAACAAAGAATGAAAAGGGCGCAGATATACGGAGTAAACATGTTCTCTGGGTCAAGCACGTCGTAGAGAGAAAAGTTGACAGTAAAGTAAATTACCATAGACTGACGACTTGTTCTTTACACCTTTCGCGTCTGAATTCTGAACTCTCAGTCTTTCAGTCTTGCCCGCCGCCGCCGATCTTGGTGTGATTTTACTGGAACCAAGGTCAAGGAGTCCACGGTACTTAACCCGAAAACATGATCTGATACGCAGTTTCGACAGCAATATTCGTAAGAAAACATCAGCAAAACTCATCAGACACGCGCATAACCATATACCCAAGAAACTAATATATACACCACACCGTTGGCTGCAACTAGAAACGCAAACCCCAGGGGGAAAAAGTACGACTGCAACTGCTACTGGATACCAAGAAAAAGACGCCCCGTGCACTGATGACGACCCTTTTTTCTTCTTATTTCTTTCTGCGACTCTAGCTCCTGCATGTCTGCATCTTTCCCACCTTCCTTTCTCAGTCTAGAGCGTGGATGCGTGGATGGTCAATGTGATTGTCTGACGGATTCTGACGGTCTGATGAGTCCCTTTTGTCTATCGTTTCTTCTCCCCTTTGCATACAGACACAAGTAAAGGTACAACACTCCCATTCGGTACGCCCTCCAGCCATGTGGATCACAAGGAGCGGAAACGCGGGCGGGCTTATACTCTAGCTTCTTTTCCTTTCTCCCTTTTTTTCTTTCTCCCCTGGCCCTCGGGGAACGGCGTTAGTGGGGGAGGATGAGAGAAGGCAAACTGACAAGGAGATGTGGGCGATATGGGGTTGAGTCCCAAGGAGAGCAGAGGACCGGAAAAGGAGAAAGGGTGGCAGTTCGGCGTGGGATGTGATCGTAAACGTGGGCATATTCTCTCGTCCGTTTCCATTCTCTCTTTTTTTCTCTCATTTTTTATTCCCTCTCTCCCTTGTTTAGTTCTTGTGTTTGTGTCCTTTTATTTCCTGTATTTATCGTCGTTGTTCTTCCATCGCCCAATATCACTAGATTTGTCCCACTAACGACCGGCCTTATCCATTCTCTCCGTGTCTTGTCAGAAATAGTTCCACTTCTTTTGATCTACGCCCCAGTCTCACCGGCTAGATCTTACATCAGACAAACTAGAGCCTTGCTCGCGCCATTTTGTGTTCTTGTCTGACAGCAAGCGCCCAGTTTCTTCGTTTTGTCATTCTCGTGCCCCCCTGAGACAGGATTTGCAAAGCAACACGCTCGGCAGTGCTTCCGATCTTCGTGTTCGCGAAGCCTCTCAAGGTCAATCAAGACAGTGACGACCGCTGGACACTCGAAGCCGGTGTACCGGCAAATAAACCTCGAGAGCAAAAAGGAGAGAGAGCACGTTGCTCGGCAAATTAGCAATCATGGCGACCGCTATAAAAGGCGCGTTCTCAGTCGCAAATGAAGCGAGGGCTTGTGTTTGTTATCGTTGTTTGTTTATTTCATATTGACATTTGCCTGTCCTCCATTCAGAAAACAAGCCCGTTGCACTACCCACGGCACCTGCACAATATCAACCACTTCCTTCACCTTACAAATCCTCCGCCATGACACTCTACCCGCTCAATTATGGCGAGCTCTCCGCCGAGATTGAGCGTCTCGAGTGGAACCATTACAACGTCTATCTACCCATCACGGGCAACGCTGTCGTCTCGCCCGAGGTTGATGCCTACCTGCAGAGCCTGGTCAAGGCACGGGCAGACGACCCAGCCTCTGCTGGCAAGCCTCCAGTCTCCGTTGCCGATGTTGGCACTGGAACAGGTGTCTGGCTAGTCGACCTAGCCAGCTCGCTGCCGCCCACGGCCCGCCTTGATGGATACGACCTCAACACGTCCAAATTCCGCCCGGCGGCATCACGCCCACCGAACGTGCAGCTGCTCGAGTCTAATGCGGTGGAGCCGTTTCCAGCCGAGATCCAAGGGACGTACGACCTCGTGCACGTTCGTCTGCTGTTCCTCGGCCTCAAGCCGTCCGACTGGCAACCCATTGCCGTCAATCTGCGGTCCCTTTTGAGACCGGGAGGCTACCTGGTGTGGGAAGAGATTGACGTCTACCACTTTGAGGGATTCCCGGCAGACTCGGAGCTAGCCGACACAATGGCCCAGATGGTGCGGTTCCACAAGGCACGCGGCCAGCAGGACCAGAAGGAGGGCGGCGTCAAATACCCCATCGGTCTCGATACGATGCTGGCAGACAGTGGGTTCGAGTGTGCCCGTCAGGAAGTGTTCAAACTGTCGGATTTCTGGGAGCACCCGATACTGCGCCAAACGACCATGACGGCGCTGTACACAGTCATCTCGGCGTACTTGCAGGGAATGGTGCACTTGGGCGGCTTCGAGGACGTGCAGACCAAGGAGGACGCGGTGCGCAAGGCGTCGGCCGCCAAAGTGGCGTTGCTGGACGAGAAGACGGCCAAGGGCGATTTCTGGTACTGGCGGACGACAGCCCGTAAGCCGCTGTAAGTCAAGAAAGGGTATCGTGTCGTTATTTTTGAGTGGAGTCCGTCTCCCCTGGGTATATATAAATGCCATAGACCTTGTATACAATGCTTTTGTTCATCCTATTCCTCTCGTGCCTCAATTCTGCCGTCCGTTCTCAATCCAAGCCAGGGAACGACGCCCGCTTGGCCTGCTGCTTGCCCTTGCGGCCCTTCTTGTTCTTCTTCTTGCGGCGCTTGGTCTGCTCACGGTCCAAATCGTCACTGTCCGAGTCGTCGCTATCGCTGTCAGCCACACGCTTCTTGGACGCCGTCGTCTTCGAAGGGGCTTCGCTGTCGTCCGAGTCATCTGAGTCGTCACTGCCCTTCTCCTCATCCTTGTCGTCGCTGCCACCAACACCACCACCGTTGGCGTCCTTGTTCTCCTGCCAGATGCTCACGGTATGACCACCCGATGTCACCAGGCGGCCCAGGCTGTCAAAGTCCACAGCCGTCACGCCCTCCACCTCGTCGTGCATCAACACCTGCCGCACCTCACGGCCGCGCAGGTCGATAATGCTCACAGTACCGTCGCCGGCACCGACCACAACCGTCTGGCCGTTGCTCCACCGCACCGAATCGGGCACGCGCACCACAGCATCCAAGCTCTCGCCGTCCTTTTGGTTGCGGCCACCGGCCACGTAGAATCGCTCCTGCTGGTCGTCCCACGCACCCTTGTCCCACAGTGTCAAAACACCGTTGCCCGTGCCGACAGCCACAACGGGGTTGCCACGCAGGTTCTTGGGGCCCAGACCGCGGGGAATAATCGCTGAGCACAACAGCTCCGTGTCTTGGTCCTCGGAGCGGGCAATAATGCCTGCACGCAGATCTGTCACCGCCAGTGTGCCGGCACCCGTGCTGACCCACTGCTTGGGGTAGCCCGATGTGCTCTCCGCCGAAGGGGGCAGGGGTGTGATCGATGTCACGTAGTCGTCGTGCGGCTTGTGCGTCCGGCTAGGCTTGGCCGCCACCGAGCCGTCTTCTTTGAGGTCGTAGATGTACAAAAACCCGTCGTCGGTGCCGAGCAGCATGGTCTGCGGCGAAAGAATGTGCAGGATTGCAGGCGGGTCGAGACCGCCGTCGCGGCGAGGCGGAATGGCAAACTTGGAGATGACCTTGCCGGTGTGGGGGTCAAAGTGCTTCACCACAGCATCAGCACCGGCCGAGTACACCCACTTGCCGTCAATGCTGTATGCCAGGTTGCGGCAGCTGCCCCTGTGGCGCTTGGTCGTCCACAGCGGCTTAATCACGCCGGCCTTTTTGCCGCCGTTGCCGGCGCCACTTTCGGGCAAACAATAGCACTCGACGCGGCCATTGGAGAGGCCGACGGTCAGCAGCGGTTCGGTCGGGTGCAGGACCTGGGCAAAGACGTCTGCCGACAGCGGCAGTTTGCAAAGGTTTTCGAGCATCGTGGATGGGGAGGAAGGGTGTCGAAATGTGAGTTTGTCGTGACACAGTTGAGAAGATGGAGTGTGTTGAGGAGGGGAGTGAAGAGAGGGAAGGAGAGAAGTGAAAAGGGAAAAGAAAAAAGTGAACAAGGAAAGATGTCAAAAAAGTCAATGTCACAAACTTAGAAAGAGCTATGGGCGTGGAGAGCTGCAGAAATTTCATTCGCCAATGGAAGGTGTGAGATCCACTTTATTTCTTAGCGCTGTCGAAAAGTGGCAGGCACAAGGCACAGCACTTTTCGGCGCTTTTTGGCGCTTTCTTCTTTTAGACAGCTCCCAAGCGTCAGGGCAAGCGACGACCTTTAACGGCGCGAAGCGGGCCAACACCGGCAGTGGTAGCAGTGCGGGGATCGACGTCTGCTGGAGCGAGACTGCGGCGACGAATATTGCGGCGTAGACTGAATCTATCTCTATTCTGACGATGTCGGGATATATGTCGTTTGAAGTGTAGAAGTGAAAGCTCTTTTGTGATTCACTGTGGGTAGTACTTTGGGCATCTTGGAGCAATCGTTGAGGGAAGGAACGCCTTGACGCGTGCCTTCCTTGTTGAACCAAGACAGCATTCCTCCCTTCCCGTTCTATTTTGTTGACGCGCACATCTATTCAGGGCAGGAACCTTGCTTGTTGTGCTTTGGCCGCTCCTTCCCAGGTAAGACAACACTCAACACGTCCCTTCCCCCGCACGTCTGTTCCTTCCGTCCAATGTCCCCAATGTCCGCAGTGCCGTGCCTGCCGTGTTGTTGGGGAAATGTCTACGAACGTACAAACGGCCGCTTCATCTGACTTTGATGTCGTCTTCTTCACGTCGATGCGCAACATCACCACCGCACGCCAACCGCCACACGACACAATGGCGCCCAAGAGAGAAGCATCTACTGATGGACCAGTCCGAGCAGGGCGTCTGAGCGACCCTTTTGTCGACAAGCCTGCTGAGGCTACGATCCACGTTGCAACGCCGTCGATTCGATCGTCGATTGTCCGTTTCGCCAAAGAAGACGCGCACATTATCGAGCCTGTCGGCAAGAAAGCCTCTGCTCAGAGCACCTTGTCGCGCAGCATCACCATGTTTCTTGGTTTCTTTGCCATGTTCCAAGTGGTGGCGATGCTGGCGCGTGCGGGCCAAGGCAAGGGCGTCCCCGAGCTGCGCAACTTTATGTATTTGACGGGGTAGGCATACTTCTTGCATCCAATATGTGGCTGATCGTGGACTGACCTTCAGACAACACCCTCTCATGCCTGTCCATCTGGACGAACAGCAGCACATCACGCACATGGCACTCGCTTTTATGCCGTCCAGCCTCTTCAACCGCCAAGACAACATCCACGACCCCGACCATCCGGTCGAGTGGCCGCTGTTCACAACCATTGAAGCCACCCGCGCGCTCGTCAGCCCTTCCACCAAGCTTCTCGTAGCCATTGGCGGCTGGGGCGACACGGCCGGGTTTGCGCAGGCAGCACGTACTGCCCGCGGCCGCCGTCGGTTTGCACGCAATGTCGCAGCCATGGTCGACGCGACTGGCGCCGACGGCGTCGATATAGACTGGGAATACCCCGGTGGCAACGGCGAAGACTACAAGCGGGTGCCCAACGAGCAAAAGGTGTGGGAAGTGGGCGCGTACTCACGGCTGCTGGCTGAGATTCGCCTGGCACTCGATAATCTTGGGCCGGGCTTCTTGTTGACAGCTGCCGTGCCCGGCAAACCGGAGGACATGCTCGCTTTCACGGCCGAGACGATCCCAAACATCATGTCGAGCGTCGATTTCCTGAATGTCATGACGTATGACTTGATGAACCGGCGGGATACTGTTGTCAAGCACCATACCGGCGTGGCGGACACTATGGCGGCCGTGGACGCATACATTGCAGTCGGCTGCAAACCGTCGCAGATCAACGTCGGCCTCGCCTACTACGTCAAGTACTACCGCACGGAACACGACGACTGTGTCCAGCAGGTGCAAACGACGGGAAGTGCTGTCGGCTGCCGCACTCTGCTGATGGAGGACCCCGAAACAGGTGCCGATCTGGGCCGCGCGGGCGCGTTTTCATGGCACGACAATGTCCCCGGCGAGGTGGCTGGGTCCTTTGCGCGGGCACTGGAGCATGCTCACTACACCAGGGCAGGTGGTGGCGGCTTAGGCTACTGGGACGACCAAGAAGACCTCTGGTGGTCGTTCGATACGCCAGAGACGATTGTCCAGCATAAGTTCTCTGAGGTTCTCCAGGAACGCCGTCTAGGCGGCGTGTTTGCCTGGGGTCTGGGCGAGGATGGGCCACGATTCGCGCAGTTTTCAGCGACGACACGGGCGTGGAAGAAGATTCACGACAAGGGATGGAATGTCGACGTTGCGGAGGTTCTCGACCCGGGTGTTGCTGCTGGCAAGGCTGCTAGGCTCAGGAACGTCTCTGTGTCACGCGACGAGCTGTAGAACAGTTCGTCCGTGGCACGCGAACAAGAGGTAACGGGCGTGACCGTGACCACCTGGATTGTCATGCAAGGTGGACGGCGTCTCAAGACGTTTGTCGAGGACGCGTACGAGACAGTTGTAGCTGTTCTGGGTGGTGTGTAGGATGGCGCACTTTCTCTCTTCGCTCTCTCCTTTCGGCGTGTTCTCGTTCTATTCATTTTTATCACAGAGTCAAGGTAGGGGGGCGCTTTTGCTTTTATTGAGTTTCTTTTCATTTTCAATGGTAGGTAGTAGTATGCGTTGCCTGCATATTATGGCGTCTTGGTGTCTAGGTGTCTAGGTCGGTATCATTAAGGATAACGCCTATGTTAATGGCAATAGTAAAAGCAAAGGAGGGTATGGGAATCATAACAATTCAAAAACATCGCGTGCTCTGTGAGAAATAAGTGCAAAGGAAGGTAGTAAAACAGTAACAAGGAGTGAGGTACAGTAAAGCCGTAACAGAAAAGGAGTCCAAAATAAAATCAACAAATTCATAATCAAACGGGGTATTCATGGTATCATGTCACTTGCCATCGTCCCCACTTCTCCTTCTCAATCGTCACCAGTCGAGCATCACCACTTTACATCAGCACTCGGTAGTTGTTGTTGTTGATGTGGTATGCCATCGAGGGCGATCCATTTACACGCCAGTCTTGACGGTGGCACCAGTGTGGTGGCGGCGGGACCGCAGCGACTCGATCGTGTCGACAACGACCAGAACGCAGAACAGTACCCACAGGAAGAAACCGAAAGCAATGGCAGCCTCAATGGCGCCGCAGTAGTGGTTGTTGCCGCACGAGTAGGGGCCACCGACGTCAACAGCCAGGGCAATGCTGCCGGCGAACCAGAAGATCATGGTGATCCATTCGAGGGCGAGCGAGGCGAGGCGGTGGAAGACACGGGTGAAGTAGAGCGGGGTGACACCAATGTACAACAAGACCAGAATGGACCAGATGGCGTTGAAGAGCATAAAGTTGAGGATGGAGGGCGACGAGTTGGCATAGGCATTGTCCCAGACCGAGACGAGGTAGGCGGTGAGGCCGAGCTCGACAATGGCAAAGACGACTGCCGCAATGTGGACGAAACCGACGAAACCGTAGGCCATTTTAGTTGTTGGGGGCGTTTGTGGTGGGAGAAGGTTGAAAGTAAAGTTGTAGTTGTAGTGGTAGTGGTAGTGGTAGTGGTAGTGGGCTGGGTGAGGGTTGAGTAGTGATGATGGTTCGTTGTTGGCGGTTGGATGATGAGATTGAAGACAGAAACGAATCCAAAAGTGAGCGACACTCGATCTCTTAAATGGAAATTTCTCGTAACACATCGAGTCTCTCATTCCTTCACTCACGTCACTCGAAAGACTCAAGACTGTTCAAACAGGCTTTTCCCCAGAACTTTCTCCCCCTGGCCAGCCTGGTCTCTGGTTGACGTCGTCGGCTGTCCAACGCCCGATGACGTGGGTGGACAGGTGTGGGTGCGTGGAGCGTGGGCTGCTTCTTTGGTGGGCCTGTCTCTACCTAAAAGTCTAGGCGTGGAGGTGGCAGACGGAGGGCGGGCTTGAACTGCCGTTAGCCAACCGATCGACTGCATGAAGTCAGGTGGAGGTGCATATTTTTGCAGAGTTGTGTTTTGTCTTTTCAGTCATGATGCAGCTTTCTGCAGTTTCACGCAGTTCTCGTCTCATCCAATGAAATACTATCGCTGGCCTTAATCCACGGCACGCTCCCAAGTATGCTGTGCATCCTTCAGGCATTGGTGCTGGGCCGCAGTTAAGGATAATTCAGCGGTGAGAGGTTAAGAAGGAAGGGAAGAAAAGAATACACCAGAAGTTCAGCCTCCCAGTTGAGCCTCTATTCTGTAAAATGATGTGTGTAATGATGTGTGAAATTGCATTACTTTGTATAAAGTGTGGACTCCGGCTAGACTTGTCTATTTTCGGTGTGCGTCACCTCTTTTTGCGTGTCTCAGATGAAACGGAGGGCAAAGGAGCCTAGACGACATCATTCAAAGCTTCCTCAGTTCTTTTGAATACAAAGGACGTTGCCAACGACGTACAAATCGACAAAAATCAAACGTGACTGTAAAACGTGACGGTAAGAACACAAAACCTGTCATCTACTCACAAATCACTTAAGCTTCTTCTATCCATGTCCATCACTGCTCTTGGTGTTAATCACTGCTCATCCTTTCTCGATTCCGTCCCACGATGTCACGGCATGGGAGAGATGGGCACCCGTATCGACGATGCGTCAACGAGGTTCTGGGAATCCAACGAATAAGATGCAGGGGTCGCCTCGACGCCCTGTGAGACCTGGTGGCACCCCTGTCGCACATTGACGTCATCACAACCAAAACATGCAGCAAAAATGCAGGAAACAGACCAAACAGATTACTTTACCAAAACGCCACACACAGTCCACGCAAAGTCACATTCCATGCCTCATGCTTGAGTGGAGAGAGTCGAGAGTGAAGAAATTAAATGAAGTTGTGGCTGCTTTGGTTCTTTCCATGGATTTTCGTGAAAATGCGGTCCCTTTGCTCCTTTTCCTTCTTTGCTCCATATTTGTTTACTGCACGGGTCGCGCCATAAAATATGTACGATGTACAATTGTGGCACAAGTGGACCAACAGACACAAGAGTGCACATCTTAAGGCACAGACGTCACCGGATATCGGTCCTGGTATCGCTATATCAGATATTATCATTAGCCATTATCGTCCCCGCGCTATTATCGTCCTCACTGAAAAATGTATGAATATCCCGGGGAAAAGGTAAGAAAAAAGAGACCAGACGCCACAGCCAGACGCCACAGCCAGACGCCACAGTCCAACGCTTTCATCACACAACAACGCCATCCCACCAGCCACCCAGCCGCAGCGCAGCCAACATGCCAAGGTTGGTCGACCCGTCAGCCCGGATGAGGAGCTCCTCCGTGTCGCGAAGGACGTCGTCGCAATGTGATCCCGCACCGCTCATGCGCATGACCTTGGCGACCGCCGCATGGATAGCCAGCAGCCGAGGCAGAGGTGGATCGATGGTGTGGTGCTCGGACAGGAACAGCGTCCGTGTCACCGTCTGAGGCACCTGGCTGAGAAATGGCGGCATAAACGACTGGATGTTATAAGTATGCGGCGGCGCGTCGAGCACCGCCTCAAAGTACATATGAAAGGCGCCAAACTCTATGTGGCAACTATGCGTGAGTGTCAGGGCATTGGTAGGCCGATCGATGCTGTATCCCTCAATCAGGTGGCGGACGCCGACATCGATCATGTCGAGAATGGCCAAGGCATTTCGGCGGGCAGTTATCTAGATACAGATGTTCCAGTGAGAAAACGTCCATTAAAAGAACAGACAGATAAAGGGGACGTACCAATTCTGAATCACCTTCCAGCGACATCAGAGAGTGCGGCAGGATGTGGGCCACCTCCACGTTTCCAAAACCGGGACCTCCTTGAATGCCAAACGTATGTCCCTCGTCATCGACCGCACTGTGGCCGTGTTTTTTAAAACGGCCAAATGCTTCGGCTGAGTCAAACTTGCGTGTCACCACGCAGCGGTGCTTATCGCGGATCAGGCAATCCCGCCGCAGTGTGGAGAGACGATGCGAGGACCCCGGGAGGATATCATCGGGCAGCAGAGTCGGGACCGAGAGGGATGCTGGCGTGGGCTGTGGTGTTTTAGCAGAGGATGCTTTGACTAAAATCATAGTAAAACATCAACGTTAGTAAAGTGGCCGCGGATGAAAGCGTTAGCTATATAGTTACATATTATATATACGTACGCGGAAGGAAGAAGTTGGTAAACATGTAGTCGGTAAACTCGACAACCTTGGCTGGGAGAGGCTCCATGTCGACCATGTCCAGTTCGGCCGCCATGTCAATCTCCACACTGGAGAAAAACGAACGCAGAATCAGGTCTTTCGACTGCTGTGTTTGCGAGAACCGGTGCATCAGCCGCACCATCTCGACGCGTTGGTACGGCGTCGACAACAGCTCATTTTGGCTCGCGTCCAGCTGCTGCAGCACCCCAGAGAACAGCGCCTCTGCGTGCCGTCGCGTCGTTGTTTGTGAACACGGGCGCGCTGGGAGAGAAGTCGAGGGCGTTTTCAAGGGAGGATTGGTGGTGGTGAAGAGGCGAAGCCATGCTGACTGCCGGCAAGAAAGCTGAAGAAGTGAAGAAGATGCTCCGCAGGATTGGCGGAAAGGAGCCGAGGTTGTTAGAGGGAGAAAAGGCTGTTGATGATGGCTGTTGTTGATGTCTGGGGGAAAGAACTGCAGATAAAGTGGGACTCGTATCCCCAACGCGTGGGGAACGATGGGGGCTCAATTTTGTGGCTTATGTAAGCGGGGAAATCGCCACGCGGAACACATCTTATCGATAATCTCTTGATTGATTTTGATGTTTTAACGGGAAGTATTGATATTTTAACTTTAAGCTTTTGAAATTAGTTTTTATGAATCGTTCCTTTTCTTTTCTTTATTAATTTGAGGTAAAAATTCCCCTTTTTCATAAATAGAGGCTACTATTTTAAAGTAACTTTCTATAAACTATAAATTGGTTGTTAGAAATATCTATAAAATGATCCAGAAACTAGTTTATGGAATTACTAACAATCAGTCCGTACTCATTTCGATCACATGTAAAACTAATGAAGATTTTTGTACTTTAGTTTGAATGACGAGACCAGTTGGTCATTGTTTGCTTTGCAAACACAAGTTTGTAATCAGTATTAATTGGCTTGTTGGCCACCGTCAAACAGTCCACAATCTCCACGCGTATACTTTCCTAACAAACAAAATAAAACATTGGAACCAAAACTGATTCAAAGGTTCAGCAACAGCAATGAAGCCCCCAACACGATCCAAACGACCTTCACTGCGAAGATGTCGGCCTTTGATGCGGCGGCAGTCACGACAGCAGACGGCGATGGAAACGACGATGCAGGCGAAGTGGGTTCTGGGGCCGCTGGGGGAGTCGGCGTTGTGGGCTGCACAGGAGGCGAGCCTGTGTTTGACTCTCCTCCCGGTGGCGGAGGAGGCGGCGGTGGATGCGAGTATGAATGACTCGGCGGCAGCGGGGACAGCGTCGACTCACTTGCCGTCACAGCAGGACAGGTTGTGGTTGTTGTGATTGTCACGCCGCTGATGCAGGTGGTGATGGTGCTGACCGTGATATCAGTTGTTGTCGTCGATGTGGGCGTCTGCGTCGGTGGGCTTGTCTCGGTCACAGGGCACGTCGTGATGGTGGTCGTTACGCCGCTGATGACTGTGACAATGGTGATGGTGCTGCTTCCGGAAGGCGCCTGGCTTTCAGAGGTGGTCTCTGACGACGTCTGCGATGTGGACGACGGAACCGGCAAAGTTGAGCTTGGCAGCGTCGAGCCTCCAGACGAGAACGGTGGAGTGTCGCCGGTGGACTCGACCGACCACGACACAACGGACAAGTCGTCGCCCGTCGTCTCCGCAATCAGAGCCGCAGAGTAGGCGACGTCGTCAACCACGGCCGTGAACTGGTACGTCGAGCCTGACGTGGGCGCTTCTTGCACATTGTACTCCTCGCCATCGACATCGCCAATAAGGACCCGCGATACGACAGCTCCAGCAGGGAACGTCACCCCGACCGAGTAGCTGCCCGCAGGAAGATCGCCCAGTGGGATGATAAGAGTGCCGGGTGCACTGTTGTAGGCGTTGTAAAAGACACCATTGGTTGCCAAAGTTCCGAGTTCCGCGCGCCTCGTCTTCTTGTTGCAGCCCGGGATCGAGCTCGCCGATACTTTGGTACAGTCATACGACGGGTCGATTTGCATAATGTACGGACAGTTCTTGGTGTACTTGAGCTCCGCCCGCAAGAAGTTGTTGAGATAGAAAAAGCCGCCAGCCGTGTTCTGGAAGCCGAGGATGCAGCCGACCCAGGACTCGTTGCTGCTTTGCGTCGTCGAAGCAAAGGGATACTCGTCACAGGTCAACTTGGCACCCTTGTTGACGCCCGAGGCCTTTGTCTGTCCCTTGCAGCAAGTACCGTCGCCACAGAGTGTCTGTTTGCGGTTGGATTTGCCCTTGCCGCGGCCAGCATAGTTGAGCTGCTGGCGATCGACGAAGCCGAATTTGCGGAGGCCTAGAGTTGTAGAGTTGTCAGTATTGATGTTGTTCAAGGCACCAGTGAGTGAAAAAAGATCCATACCGAGACAGATGTTGTCGATGAGCTGCAAAATCCAAGTTAGTAAATGGAAAAAGAGTAGGAAAGGCAAAAAAGAAAAGACAGCGACAGACTACTCACCTCATCAGTCTTGTCGGGGATGTAGGGCATGATCAGGGTCGGCGTGCCAGAGATGCTGCACGTCAGCGAGCTCGAAGAGATAGTGGACGAGCTGACACAAGCGCCGTCGTCTCGCTTGCAGACTGTCGGCGAGGGAGACGGTGACGATGACTCGGGCCCACTCGACACAGGGGGGCTGCTCGATGCAGGTGGCGTTTGGGATGGAACCGACTGCGACGGAATCGACAGTGACGGAGGAAACGACTGCGACGGAGTCGACAGTGACGGAAGGGAGAGTGATGGCGTCGGCTCAGACGATGACGACGCGGGCGGCGGTGAGCCTACCGACGAGGGCTGGCCAAACGACGACTGCTTGGTCTGACTGGGCTCGCTCCCAGACGATGTCGACCCACTGTCCAGCTCACAAAACCCTTCGAGTTTACTGCACTTGGAGCCAAAGGGACAGCACCAAGAGTCACAGGCAACGGCGCCAGGGAGACAGCAGACTTTGTCCTTCATGCACTCAAATCCCTCCTCACAGCAGGCTTTGGTGCCACAGCATGTAGTGTCATCAGGGCAGGACGTGTCTGCCGGCTCGGGGCAGCAGATGGTACCAGGTGAATGGCAGTGGGCCGGATTGACGGCACCACAGGCCGTTGTATCTTTGGGGCAACACATGTCGTCGGGCTGACAGACGGGGTGCGTGATACCACAGCAACCTTCTTCGCACTGGAGACGTTGTCAGCAGGGCTGTCGAAAGAGAAATGGAAGAGGTTGTTGACTTACACAAACGGTTTCAAGAGGACAGCAGAACTCGCCACAAAATTCTGGAGTTGTTAGAGATGTTCATCGTTTCTACAAAAAGATCTGACAGGAGCATTGTCGTACCTTCACCAGGACATTCTTCTTGACGAGGTGCGAAGCGCCCAACTGGCGAGCCTAGATTGCTGATGGCACCAAACGGACTCCTCGCTCTGGCACCACTGCCTAGGGAGAGTGATGCATTGCGCTGAATGTCGTGAGACCTGTAGCCCGGCTCTTTGGCAGCAAGCAAAGGGCTAGCAAGCAGCAGGAGTGACAGCAATAAAACGAAAGTGAAAGAGCTCGCCATGGTGGGCGAGTAGAAAAACGAGTGACTGCTAACGATTGAGATTTGCAGGGTTTCGTTGAAGAGCATCGTCTTTTGAAGATGACTACAGAGAAACAGCAGAAGTCCTCTTATATATCTTTGAAAAAAGACATCAGGCGGCAGGAAGTCTTGCCATTCTTACAAGTAGCCCCTGGAGCAGGTTCATGAACAAGACATTCGAGCCTCACGTACGGAGTATCTCATACCCGATACGAACGTATTCATCCGTTCAATGTAACGCCGGCAAGTACTTATTACAAGGCCGACCACGTGCATGCAGCCTCACTTTTAAAGAGACGTGAGAGAAACAAAAGGAGCAGGAAACACCAGATAGGATCGGCAGCCACTGCAAACAACGCGAAATACGAGTAATGGAACACATTATACACTAACCCCTGCGAAACTTGGTCCAGCGACTAAGGTTAAAGCTTAAATTTTGTGTTTACTCCGAACTCCGTATTTTGTGACTTGTTGTACTTTTCCCCTCACAATCTTCTCTCCCACCCCTGCCAGCTGAATGTTCGGATGTGTGTGTGCCTTGTGCACAACCGGTTCTGGCCAGACCACCCTGCGGCTCAGGCAGTCAGCTCGGCCAGAATGAGCTCCCTTCTCTCGCTTCTACCCCCGCCATGGTCCCTTGAGTTGCAACGATTGCTGCAGTTTTTGTCCATTTTGTCTTCTTGGCGATGTTTTTTTCTGTGAAGCTTTCCTGATATATTTTTTGTTGTTCTTCCCAGTGGGTGGTCAGACAAGACAGCAAGCCCCTGCAAAAAGTGTCCAATACTCGGTTAACCATAACGCCAAGATGCGCCACAAACTGCAACAGCGGCAGCAACAGCCACTGCAATTGGCTGCTGGGATGGGTCATACGAAGACAGGTACTGTTATTTACGTTGTCGCAGTCGTGAGGGTGGTGGCTGCAGAAAAGTCTTGTTCAAAAAGTCTTGTCTTTGCAAGGGTAGCCTTGCCCCTCTTTTGTTCTTGCACATCATTACGCTGCAAATGTGGCTGTGAAGTCAAACGAGTCGTGCAAGGAAGGATTCTACGTTGTTTTCTTTCCCCCTTCTTTCAAGCATTGGTACGGAGTACTCCATGTCTATGCATCCGCTTCGTTTACCCATTCAAGTAAGTTCTCCGCGCTCGCCCGGAAAATCTACCCCGTTGTTGCTGTTGATGCTGTTGATGAGGGTGTTGTGCTGAATGTATGTTCATCCCATCGGGTAGCGTACCGACCATATCCATGCCAAAGGCGGCAGCACTGGCCTGCTGCTGTTGTTGCTGATCTTGTGTCTGTTGCAGTCCAGGCACACTTCCATTCGGATTAGGCAGGTTCGTATTGGCCATGGATGGCGGCATGGGTGGCAGAAGTTCTTGTGGTGCCTGTTGTTGCTGCTGTTCCTGGACAATGGGTCGTGGCTGGTGCCGTAGACTGGCCACCCAGCTCATGGTCGTGCGCGCCAGACCTTCCAAAATATCACGGCAGCGCTTGGCGCTTGTCCAGTATTCGCCAGAGGCACTCAACATTCACAGACCGGCGCCAATGTCGCTCATCAGAACGGCCAGCTGCCCTCCCTGTAGACAGTATAGAACGGTAATGGTGCTGGGCACAACAGTATGGAGTGCGAACCAGTTATGGACCAACAGGTTGCAACGGTACAGCTGGTTAAGCAGTCTCAGACTCAACACGGCACAGTAATAACATCCTCTGAGACAGGCATGCGATGGATTGGGGATGGCCGGACTCGGTCTCAACAACAACATCCGTAGCTGGTGGTACCGCAACTGGCAAGTGACGTGCAAATAGCTTCCGGCACTGGTAGTTGAGGTACCAGACATTTAAGCGCATGTTGGGAAGGTGCATGGTTTAGAGGACGAGAAGCACAAGTTGACTGAAGTCCTGTTAGAATTCTCGACGTTGAGACGGTCAAGGTATTGGAGGGCTGTCAATGACTGATGTGCTGGAGAAGATATATTGGAGAAGAAAAATGTCTTGGATATTTGTCAGGGTGCAAAATACAAAATATTATTCTCGACCTTGTTCCGATGCCGGTTTCCTGGTTTTCGGTCGCACCTTCCACGCCTCTCTCGACCGTGCCTGCCGCGCGGACGAGCCTCTCCGTCTTCTGCCCTTTTTCTTGTCGTTTTGACAACCGCCCCACTCATTCTTATTAAGCGATTAGCTGCCTTCCGAGGCACGCTACGGCTAGCGTCCCGCGCCAGGGACCACAGTCGGGAAAACCCCGTGAGGAAGGAGCGACGACGACTATTGCAGACAAAAACTCGTCGGGCGGAAAGTCTGTACAGAAACTACTGTGTCTCGTGTGTACATTGAGTGTCTAGGATACAGAATCTCCTGTTAGCGCGCTGTGGCCCTTTGGCTGCAGCGTTTTTAACTTTCGATTGGTTATTTATAAACTACTATCGGCGTCTTGGACAAGTCCGTGGCAGTTAGTGAAGCTTCTCACAGACCTGGTACTTGGCAAAAGCTTGTCGCGTGGTGGATAGTGTTAAACAATTATGTGAATTTTTCTACACGCAGACGGATCTATGCCGCCGCATCTTCGGGGGCTTGCACATCAAATCCGCTGAGAACCACCATCAGGTACGAGTATAGGCCGGCCAAGTGTATCAGGTGCTTTGTCCCGTCGAGGCCAACATGTGTTTTCAGTCTGTCGTAATTGTTTGTGGGAGAGTGCCGGGCCGGTTGACCAGATAGTCGGCCACATTGTAGATTGTTATGCCCGCAACGTCCAGAGATGTAGGACACTGGTCGCCCATGATGCTCTCAATATCTGTTGTTGAGAAGCCAACGCAGGGCCCTTGATAAGATGTGCTGTCACAGCATAGTTTGCCCGGAACTTGGCTGCTGTCACCAGGATGGCGATCTCACGCTGAAAAGGTGTCAGGCCAGGGATGGCTTCAATGGCCGCGCCGAGACCATGGTAATGTTGTCCGACGAGAGGCGTGTGCAGAAGGGTGGCAAAAGGACCGCCCAATGTGCCATCGACGGCCAAGTTGCGTACAGGGACTTTTCTGTGAGGGCGAGCGGCTGCCCAGGCGAGCATTGAAGAACCAGGGCGATGGCCTCGATGACTTACCCATTGGAGGTATCTATCAAGTACTTGTGGATGACATTGTAGAACTCTTGGGCATCTTTGTCGAACATCGACGCTGGGCGGTGGCCGAGACGATTCATTGTGAGGATGTGGCGAGTTTTGAAAACCAGGGATAGCAATCAGTAATGAAAGTCTCAGGTGATGCGGAAGACGAATGGTATACTGATGAGGTTGAAGCACGACCGCGTTAACGAGTCACGATTGGTAGCGGAAAGGCGGAACACTAACATCAATGGCCAACAACCATCCAGCAGTTCTTAGGGGGGAAAAAAAAAAAGAAAAAAAAAAACTGATAAGATATACAGTATGAAGTACGATGTTTCGGACTCTTATGTGCATGGTAGTGTACTAAGTTCTCCAATTGCACATCCACCTCTTACCTTGACTGTTGCAAGGTCGTAGTTCCCATAGTTCTTAATGTGTGTTTCATTTAAACACAAACGTCGATAGACACTGCTGTAGTTGATTGAAAACATGCAAGTAGACACTTCTCTTAAATCCCTATTAATGTGTTAGGCCACGGGGCTTTCACATTATTTGTCATCTGGGCTCCTAATCATACAATGTGTCAAAATTGAAATGCCTCGGCAATCATTGAAAGTATTTTGTATGGTAACATCTGCAAATCTATTCATTAATTTTGTACTGTCAAATATCGAAGCTATCTAGCAAGAAATATTCAGGAGATGTATGTATTTGACAGATATGCGCTGCTGAAGCTCTGCATTTTCAAGGTTATCGAGCGAAGCCCGATAGACTCCTGTTCTATGACCGATTATGAAACCACGAAATGGACCTTTTCAGATACGAGAACAAAGCTGGCTCGTAATGCGATATCAGCGTTCAGCATTGGCGAGAAGGTCAAATCCTGCTCCATTCTTCCTCGCAAGTCTGTAGCCTGTCTAAGAAAAAAGAATCCCCGCAGACGAGCTTCCGGCCTGCCCATAGAACAGGCCGCGGTCTCTTTAGCACATATCGACAAGTATGACCTCGCCCCAGTCTCTCTACAGATCTGAGCTGCCAATGGCGCTGCCGCGATTACTATGAACGACGCTCATAGTGAAAATGCAGACGTCTTATAAATAGACTCCATGGTTGCTGTTTGTAGGCCCCCCTATGTCGCCGCCAATTTGGTCGGCGTCGTGGACACATATGTCTGCATCGGAGCGCCCCAAACCCACTTTTCTTAAATAGGATAACGTACTGGGCGTCTATCTTTGGCGGCAGTCCATCTGCTTGCAGAATGTGGTACCACACTTGCGGTATTGCAGCACTGCATTGGCTGTCGATGCTGCCATCATCACACGTCTTGATCCACGCAAAGCAACATATGTGCAGCAGCACGCCAGCTGGTCAGCCTGACGCAGGTCGCAGGTCGCTGCTTGGAAACTCCGTCTGGAGCATTGATATATTAACTGTATCAAGGCCTGCTCCCATGCGATCGACTCGACCATGATGTGAATGGCTTCAGCGTACTTGTCCGGTGGCCATTTGGTCCTCCTAGGCAAAGCTATGCATCGATGTGTACATCCGGGGAAGATGGTAAGACATGTCTTTTTGAGCGCTTCTTTAGTAGTAAACGACCACTGTCAGTGGTGTAATACGGCTCGTTGGTCGAGGATAGGTTTGATGGTCGTGGTAATTGTGGTAATTGTGGTCATTGTTGCTTCCTAGTTGTGATTAGAGTGTGAAAGGATTGTAAAGTTGATAAAATTGAAGACGAGAATTATGTGCCATCGCAACCGATGTCGAGAGCGTCCGAACTCGGCATATGGAAACGATACAGGCGAGAAAATTTTGCTTTTGCGAATGGCAAAAGTGTTTTGCTGTCCCCATTCATGCAGGTGTATCTTATCTGTGGTTGTCGCCAAGATAAGATTGCCAGAACGATACTATTGGATTGGCGCTTTCCATCCTTTCCTGTTACAGCCATCAACTCCGGAATCCGGGCGCACCGGTCTAGATTTTCTCTGGGTCTTTCTCGCCTCTCCAGGGTCTCGCCGGGAGCGATCTGTTACCCTTTTTCGTAGCCCCGATGGATGACGGCGAAATGCGTGGGGGAGGCCAGCGACGTTAAGAGTTCACGATACTTTTTGCAAAATACTTTTCCGAAATGCTTTAACAAATCCATTCTAGACTCGAGCCTCTCATCAACAACTACCGAGCTCCATTTCCCTGCAGCAATCGAGCTGTTGTGGCAAAGACAGACATATTTTCCCGTAAATGTGCCGAATGGCTTGAAGTAGAATATGCAAAGCTCTTTGTCATTATATTTCACGATAACATTTTCATCAATACGAGTAAGGAAGTTGAACAGAGAATAGCTGTAGCGGGGAAAGAAAGTAAAATGTGTAAACATAAGCATCATCAGTGCATATACTACGACGTAGTGACTGATATTCAGACAGAGGTTTGCAAGTCTAGTTGGACACGGCGTTATCCGTATCTTCTTGTCTGTGGTGATGTTGTGGGATGTTTTCTTCTTTTAATGATGCCAAAACATACGAGTGAAAAGAAATTACCTCTTAGAAAATAAGCATCGAATAAATGAGAGAGGAGCTGATTTCGCGGCTGCATCCTTCGTCAGTATCTAGCTTCTCTACTGTTACTGTGTGGAAATAGCCTTGTCTGCTTGTTGGGCCATAACCATTTGCATGGCATGCGACCACGCGCCTTTTCGCTCGACAGTGGCGTCTGGGCAGACATTGCATCAGAGAGATATGCCTCAGGAAGAAAAGAAAAATGAAAGAAAAGACAGGAAGAACGAGTACACCGCCCGCTGGCCTAAAAGGCTAAAAGGGACGCTACAGCTGGCCGTGCAGGAACATCCGGGAACCACAAACTCTACGACGTACTTGGACTTTATCAACACCCTTTCTGCAGATCTGCCCCCCTGGTCGTGGAGAGAGGCGGGCGCCGGCAGCACGCGCGTCCAGAATGACGGCGTTGGCCGCCTCCGCCTGAACCATGGAGGGATGTGCGTGCGACCAAACAACGTGGTCTCGAACGAAGGATCAAAATAGAAAGGGCAGGATGGGATTTCTGAGGTGTGTGTGGGCGACGGCAAGGGGATGGCCCGACAGAAGTTGAGAAGGATGATAAGAAACTGAGAGCAGGGGAAGGTGATAGCTGAGAGGACAACTAAGTGAGCTAACGGACGAGACAGGATGCTTGACGGTGAGCATCGAAGACGAAAGATGGTTGAGAACGGTCGACCCGTTATCATCAGGCATATCAAACATCCCCAGAACGTTATCCGTCGCCCCATGCCGTCACCCGCAATTCGCCTTATCGGCCGGGCCTTGTTAAGAAAAAGAGCAAAGACGGTGGCCCGGGCTGTGTGGCACAAAAATAACGGAGACTCGACAAACATGAGCACAAGAGCACATGGAAGACTGACAAGAGGAGGAGACATTGAGGCGTGGTCAAGCGCCGTCGAAAGCACTCTCCGTTTTGCTTGGCCAGCCAATGGCAGCGTCTGGATGTGGTTCGTTAGCCTTATCTATGGGGTCAAAATTTAGGGATCCACCACGAACTTCCAAGAAAAGCCCACCCCCATATCTAGATAAAAGACGGGCGGTGGCACCAAACAGATGACCGAGGGAGAGAAAGAAGAGGAGAAGGCCAGAAAAATGCAGTGAAGAAGAAGACTCGGGTCCAAGGTACGAGTACCAATATAGAAATGTCCGTCTTTTATCGCGTATCATATCTGGGGGTGACCTATAGGCTATGTGGCAAATTTGGAGCACTCAATGCGGGCGACCGTTTTCTATCAGCTTGACCCATCAAGAGCGATTTCCGGTCTCGCTCTTATCAGTGGCCTCCGTCACCCCAAATTTCCCTCTCTACCCAAACCGGCCGAAAAGAGGGTCTTCCATCTGTCCGTCTGGAGAACTTTCTCCATACTCGTATATGCTCTCCATATTTTAAGATTGATGATGGCTTTCGAGATTGGTGTTTTTCATCATCGTCAAAGCAGTGCTGTCATTATGCTTTTGGTATATTTAGCACGCAATAATGTAACAAAGAGAGCGAATTGAATAAGAAGAGTTCTTTTATTTCGGCCAGATCCTACAGTAAACGCCATATCCATATCGCTTAGTACCTGAAAGAGAACAGCAAGAACAGCAATAGAAGCAACGCAAGTTGCCCTCGCTAACCAATTCTTTAAACAGCTACCATGTTGGCGCCACAATAAAGAGTTTGCCCTCATGTTGTTTCAATACTGTCCTTTTTTATATCTCGCAGCAATGCCAAGGACCTAATCGTCATGACAGACCCTCCTCATCATTATCTTTAACTTTTGTTTGGGGTTTTCACGCTTTGCAATATTACGGCCAGTCTACGGCGTGGCAAACTCGTGATGGGGCCGGTGCAAATACAGATAGAGACACTAAAGGCGGAATACTGAAGAGAAAAGAAACATCTGCCGAGCGGTCGAGACCGATACTGCCAACCATAAAAAAAAGAAGCATCTTAGTGACGCGCGGTTTTCTGCCGTCGGCGTACTTTCTCTTCTCGATTTGGGTGTTCCTCCCTTTCGTTTTCTCGCAACTCGTAATCAACGTTGAATTAAGCACGGCAGCGCCCGTGTTCTGAAGGGTGTTCTTTTGGCTCTGTTGCCTCTCTCTTTGGACCGACATCCGCTCCATTGGACAAGAGCCCGGGTGATCCGAGCTCGTTCGTGCAGGTCGACCTGGTTTGGACCTCTTTTGGGTATCCGCCCACTTACGGACTCTACCTCATAATGTCTCCGCTCTCCGTCTTTTCCATCTTTTCTATCCGCAGACAGGGGTAACCCTCGTAGTGTCAAGTGAGGATAGCCTCCCCAAACGTATTACATGAACGTATCGAGTCAGGCGGGATAAAGAAATCGACCCAGCCAGCAGGAAGAGGCTGATAGACGGGCCCCGTCCCCACACACACCAAAAACGCCTAATGCAAGCCACTTTTAGAAAAGAATGCAACCAAAAGACAGGAGTGACCCGTACGAGGCGCGGAACCCAGCGCTGCCAGCTGGTAGCTTTTCTGGACCGAATAGACCTGGCCCTGGGCATTCCTTCCAGTGGCTAGCTGAAAGCCCAAGCTCGCTGTCAGCTCGAAAACTAGAGTGCTCCGGATCGATCATAGCGTCGATATTTTTCACGTCGTTTCAACCCACACCACCTTCATCCTGCGGCACGGCCGTGCTCCGTGCACAGCGGAAGGCTGTAAGTGAGCCCTGTCGGCGCGTTTCCCGTAGGTGACGGAGTCCTCCATTGTTGATTGGATTGAGATACGTCGTACGTCGTAGGATTTGCAGAAAAAAGAAAGCAACGATACGGGATACTATCTGTTTTTTTTGTTTGTTTTACGAGTACGACGTATTTCCCGCTGCTTTTTCTCCCCTAATCCAGCGTAAGCACTGCTACTGTAGCATTTTCCTTGCACTCTGGCCAGATCCAGCCTCGTGGGACAGAAAATTTTGCATCATTTTGAATTTTCTGCTGATTTCTTCTTGATTAATTTCTCACCATATTTAAAATATGGTCTTTATCAATTATAGATGCGGTTCCGAGCGACACCATGACGGCCGCCTCCGTTACAGTGTTCTTTTCCATCACATTGATACATGCAGAGATCTTCATGTCAACACTGACAGGAAGCATCAAGAAAAGTTCAGTCAAATGTAAATAAAGCAATCATATATGCGTGATGACATCTCACATTTCTTGCACGAAGACACGTGATATCGTACTTCAGTGTACGACGTACCTGCGTCTCACTGTGTGGCAGCCCAGCTACTTGGGCAGAACATGCCTCCCACACTGCCTGCCGTCTGCACGACGATCGCCCATCGGCGGCCGTCATTTTTCTGCTTTGTCTGGGGCCGAGGGCATATCGCATACCCAATGGTCGAGTGGGGTAACTGCACGAGGTGCGACGACGTAGGGAATTGCCCTGTAGAAAGAGACAGCACGCATACCGCCTCGGGCCATAAAAACAGCCAGCAAAAGGGAGAGGGCGGACTCCGGGTTCGGTTTGCTGGCCTGAAGGGGTTGTTCTCCCTTCGAGAATTGTCTCTTTTCTTTTTCTTTTCTTTTTTTTCTTCTTTTTTTTCTTCTTTTTTTTCTTCTTTTTTTTCTTCTTTTTTTTCTTCTTTTTTTTCTTCTTTTTTTTCTTCTTTTTTTTCTTCTTTTTTTTCTTCTTTTTTTTTTTAATATTTCACTTTTTACTGTTTCTTCTTCTTTCTTTATCTTTTTGTCGGTGCTCTACACCATCTTCTTACTCTGCACAAGGCTGGGCCAGTCTTTTTTTTGCTTTATCGTGATATCCCTCGTTTATTTTGTTTCCTCCGTTCTTTTTTCTTTCGGCGCTAGCGTTTTTTGCTCAGTCGTTTGTATGTGTAATTGTGTCGAGTCCGATTGACAAGGTCGCCCACTTTGTTTAGTGGAGACACCCCGTTGTTTCCGCTGCGGCATGTGGCCGGAGGCGTGGTGGTTGCAGGCAGGAGCTGCCCGCCTGGCGGCGCTTTGCTCTTGCCTCACCAGAGCCTGGGCCCCGCAGCTTTTTCTTAGCTTCGTTGGTGCTCTTTCCTCGTTTTCCCTGCGCTGTGGTTTGCTGGTGATATGACACACGCTCGTGAAAATCAAAATCCCTGGCCCACTCGGCTCTTGGCAGATCAGAGCGAAATTCGAGCCGACAGCATCCAGTTCAAATTGCATCCCGGACGCCTGTCACTTTCGTTTCTCCATCGCATCCACGTATATAACTCCTCATGGCCCCCGTCCCGGTTTTGGATTGAATCTTGAAAGAAGAAGGAGCATCCCTCTCATCCAGACATCGACAACCCATCGATCCTTCCTCATTTTTGACACTTGAGCGGCACCGGTCCTTCCTCAACACGAACACACTCTTTCTTGGGTCACTCGGTCCTTCTACTTTCGATTCGTTCTCATCACCTCTTTCCACTTTCCCTCATAAACTCAACTCCCCCTCATCTCCTTCCTCTCTCCCCCTCTCTCCTCTTTTCTCCCCCATTTTCTTCACATCAACAGCCTCACTCAATTCACAATGGATGAAGATCAGGGCCCGTCCCAGATTGTGCCCGAGGGCCGCCGCACTTTCGGCGAAAAGATCAGCAGCGCCGGCCGCACCGTCAAGCACACTCTCTTCACCCGCGACGGCCTGCTCGGCGACTACGACTATGGCTTCCTCTTCCGCCCCAACCTGCCTTTCATGAAGGCTTCCAAGCTTGCCTCGCCCTTTTTCGGTCTCAACGACACCATGCCTGTTCTTCTTGCTGTCCTGCTCGGTCTGCAGCACTCCATGTCTATGCTGGCGGGTATCATCACCCCTCCTCTCATCATGTCCGGTGCCGGTGGCGGCAACCTAGTTGGTGAGCAGCAGCAGTACCTCGTTTCGACCGCTCTGATTGTCTCTGGTATTCTGTCCCTCGTTCAGATCACCCGCTTCAAGGTCCGCGGCACTCGTTACTACATCGGTACCGGTCTGATTTCCGTCGTCGGTATTTCGTTCGCCATTATCCCCGTTGCCGAGGGTGCCTTCAAGCAGATGTACGCCAACGGTTTCTGCCCGTCTGCTGAGGACGGCACTCCTCTCCCTTGCCCCGACGGCTACGGCGCCCTCCTCGGCACTGCCGCTGTCACCGCCCTCATCGAAGTCCTCATCTCCTTCATCCCGTCCAAGACCATGCTGCGCATCTTCCCGCCAATAGTCACTGGTCCCACTGTCATGCTCATTGGTGTCTCTCTGATCCAGTCTGCTTTCCAGGACTGGGCTGGTGGCTCTGGTCTCTGCAGCGCTACCGACCCCATTGCCTATTACAAGCTGTGCCCCAACATCGATGCCCCCCACGCTCTTTCCTGGGGCAGCGCCGAGTTCATCGGTCTTGGTTTCTCCGTCTTTGTCAGCATCATCCTCTGCGAGCGCTTCGGTTCGCCCATAATGAAGTCCACCTCTGTCGTCTGGGGTCTGCTTGTCGGCTGTATCATTGCTGCTGCTTGCGGATATTTTGACCGCTCTGGTATTGATGCTGCTCCCGCTGCCTCGTTCGTCTGGGTCCACACCTTCAAGCTCCAGATCTACGCACCGCTCGTCCTTCCCATGCTCGCTGTCTTCATCATCTGTGCCTGCGAGGCCATTGGTGATGTCACTGCCTCTTGCGATGTCTCGCGCATCGAGGTCTCGGGCCCCATCTACGAGAGCCGTATCCAGGGTGGTGTGTTGGCTGACGGCCTCAACGGTGTCCTGGCTGCTCTCATGACCATCACTCCCGTCACCACCTTCGCCCAGAACAACGGTGTTATTGCTCTGACTCGCTGCGCCAACCGCAAGGCCGGCTACTGCTGCTGTGCTTTCCTGGTCATCATGGGTATCTTCTCCAAGTTCGCCGCGGCCCTTGTCGCCATCCCCAGCTCCGTCATTGGCGGTATGACCACCTTCCTCTTCTGCTCGGTGGCTGTCTCCGGTATTGCCATTATCACTCGTGGTGTTCCCTTCAACCGCCGCAACCGCTTCATCCTGACTGCTGGTCTGGCTCTCGGCTACGGCGCCACCCTGGTGCCCACCTGGTTCTCCTACGTCTTCACCTACGCCGGCAGCAACAAGTCGCTTGCCTCGTTCCTTGACGCCATCGTCCTGGTCCTCGAGACTGGCTTCGCTGTCACCGCCCTGGTCTGCATGCTGCTCAACCTGACCCTGGCTGAGGAGATTGAAGACTTCAACGAGAGCGATATCCCCGCCGATATGCCCGAGCCCGAGGTCGTTGTTGTCGCCGCCCACCACACCATGTCGCCTGGCTCGGCCTCTGGCAGCCACGATATGCCCACCAAGGGCGACGAGAAGACTGCATAAGCGATTTGTCGACATTCTCTTGGTTTTTTTGCCTTTCTTTTCTTATTTTGGTTTCGTTTTTTGCATGGATTGATGACATGATTTGTTTTGTTGGAAAGAGTATGAGCTCGTTGGTGACCTCCTCTTGCATTTATGGTTGCGTTTTGCGTCTTATTTCATTTTCTGGGAGATACCTTTTAGCTGTTGCGGAATAGACATTTTTGAACATTTTTATCACGCTTTCGTTCTGCCCTGTGCCTCGCCTTTCTTCTACTTTGAATCCCATTACGTACGGAGTACTTTGCTTCCAATGCAACAATGGTGCCCGATGCCGTACGGAGCAATCTTACCTTTTCCCCGACACAAAAAGGTCTTGGCAAAAGCGAATCTATCGCATAAGGTTAAATCCAGGCAACCGGGGTTTTGTGGCTCTGCGGCGCAACGGCGCCGCGGGCACAAGCGAGTTCGTGTGAACACGAACATGCAAGGCAGACGACATTCGCGATTTCACGGTCGACCTTTTCCATGTTATCTTGTATTCTCGCCTTTTTTACCCCGCGGCTTTTGACTTGTTGTCCTTTTGGCAACGTCCCAAGAAAGAGCGACGTCTTGGCAATCAGCAATTTCACGGCGCTTCCTTCGCCAAGATCGCCTCACCCAGAATCATTCTTGGCGCGTCCAAGCAGCCCGACTTTGCTGCCCCTTTCTGCTAACAAACTCTCATTATATAGTTTGTTGGCCCCCCGGACTGCAAACTACAAATCACCCTTTGAACATCTTTTGACATCACGTCAAATTTATCGTGATCGCTATCACCAACACACACAACATGCGGTTCTCGTCAATATCATCACCAGCGGCAGTGCTGCTTGCCCGCATCGCCAGTCTCGTCGGCACGGCCCACGCCAGCGTAGACAACCGCACCGTCGAGACCGTCTCGCCCTCTCAGCTCGTCGACATCACTCTCAGCTACCCGCGCAGTGAGGCGTACCACACGTTCGAGCGCATCCCCATCATCTTTTCCATCAGCAACCCGCAGTACGCTGCCTGGCTCAACCCGCGCATCGACTTTGCCATTGGCAAGTATGGCAACGGCTATCCCTATGAGGGCCAGTGCCCTGTGTATACCGACAGCCGCAACTTTACGGTCGACCTCTCACAAGTCAACCTAACCGATCCGGCCACGCCAGATCCGCTGTATGTCTTTGCCTTTTTCGACTGCCTCGACTACCAGGTCGGAGAATGGTACTTCTCGTGGAGCGTCAAGACAGGCCGCGCCCCTGAAAACGCCACAAACTTTGCTTACGACAACAACGTCACCGACAGCGGTGGATTCGTTTTTGCGACGGTGGACGACGGCGGACGCACGATTGTCAACATTGAAGAGAACACGGCCAACGATTCGTGCGACAGCGTGCCGTATGCACACGAGTTCCGGGTTGCAGGTATCGCCGAGGGCTCTTGCAGCGGGGCCATCACGGAGCTTCCGGGGTGTGCTGTGGTATCCAACGATACTGGTGCATATATTGCCGCCTCTGTGCCTCCGCCGGCGGCCAACCTGACCTGTGGCGGCTTCGTCAACTCGACCGTGGCGGACATGGTCAAGAACTCGCCGCGGTTTATGGGCACATGCCCCAAGCTTCCCATTGCACATGTCGACTGTCCGCCATCGTTGACCGTTCTTGACATGGGCACGGCAACACTGCCGTCACCAACTCAGCCGGGAACAGAGTCGGCTGCTGTGCCGCGAATGTCGCCGGGCTCGCTGTCTGCAGGACTGGCCGTTGTTGTTGCGGTCGCTCTGGGTGCAGTTGTACTTTAGATCGGAACGTCTTGGTTTGGTGTGCATATTGCGTTTGAATTTTAACCATCTAAATTTGAGTTCTAGTACGTATCTAATACAGCATTTTTGTATATCAGCCCAACGGACCAAATGACCCTCTGAGAGACATGAAGCAGTACATGATTGTGTTTCGTAGATGACTCTCAAAACAAAGACCCGCAAATATGTCTTATCCACTCACTTATAGTCATCCACTGCCTCGGCGGCCGCTACGGCCTGTGCCACAGCGTCTTTGGCCTTGTCAAGCGCCTCCTTAGCTTCCATCTTGGCCAAGAGATATGTAGCTGCATCGGTGGGCGAGATTTTGTCCTTGTTCTTCGCCCACGTGGACCACTGCCAGAACCGGTGGCTGGATACTTCACTGGAGACTGCATTGGCCAAGAACACAAGCTGCTGAACGGCCTCGGCCGATCTCTGAACAGCGTTTTTCGCACGCAGCGAAGCATCTTCAAAGTCAGGGTCCCGATCGCCAGACAGAAAGTCTGACCATGCCTGCTTCGAAACAATGGCATGGCTACGGACAATGTCTAGGTTCTCGACAATCTTCTGCGTCTCCTTGCGCCAGCCGGTGCGGCCCGTATTGGTGATCTTGTGGAGTGTGCGAACAGATGCGGCAGCCGCATCGTGCATGTGCTGCGTCTCGTCTGACACGTTCCACCACGCATCGGCCAACTCCTCCTTGCTGACAGGAGTGCTCGCCATCTCTTCAGGTGTAGTGGGCGGCACCTGGGGGTTCCATAGAGGTCCGAGATTGGCCACGGGCTTCACAGCATACAGCAGAGCTCGGCGGGCAATGTGGACTGTATTGGCAGCGGCCGGGATGTCCTTCAGGAGCTCCTGCACAGTCAATTCAGGAATTGTGGTGTAGGGCGGCTCGCGTGTTTTGGCCCAGACAGCGACGCTCTCTGCCGCGTCGATGGCATGAATGGTGGCTTCAGAAACTCGGTATGCAGCGTGAACAAGAACATCGAAGCTGACGGGTCGCTCTTTGGCCGCAGTGATGACATTCGGATGGTAGGAGTTGGGAAGGCTGGCCACTGGAAGAGGCTTGAACTTGGCATCGGGCGGCGGGATCGGCGTGAACAGAGCGAGGGTCGGGTCTGTGCCCTTCCACCACGAGCCTTTCGGCATGCTTTTCGTCCCCTTCTGCTTCATCTCCTCCGGCTTCGTCTCCTCCTCCTCCTCGTCTTGCTCAGTCTCGTCCGGCTCGTCGTCTGGCTCGGCAGTCGTCTCGGATGGAGTGCGGATTCCTGCAGAAGGGTCCTCTGTCTCGTCGAAGTCGGAAGCTTTGTCGATGGTTGAAATGCTTTTCTTTTGGAGCATATCAACATCGAGAGAGGGAGTGGAAATATCCGGCCCCTCAAACTCAAAAAGAGGCATTGTATATATCTAGGTCGTCGGAGCGGTGGTGATAAGTTGCCAAGGCAGTGCTCGTAGATGTGGATGTGGAAGATAATATTTGGAAGAAGAGAAAAAGAGAAGAGTGCGAGTGCCTACCGCGTTGGAGAAAGCAGCTTTTGATCAACAAAATAAACAACAACACAAGGAAGGAGCGCCAGTCCTGATGACAACGAACAAATCACAAACGGAAGGAGCGACCAACTGGTGTCAAACAGCTCACATTCACTCGTTAGCAAGTTTCGGTAGATTCAGCAGCCAATCAGGTGAGAGTTGAATACATCCATGAAAGAGAATATGGTTTTCTTTTCTCTTTTCTGATTTTTCTGATTTTTCTAATCATCATTTTACTTTTTATATATTTGATATTGTTTACAACTTTAAGATTTTACTAGAGAGCAGTGGATTAATTATTGTGGAACACTGATCATAAATCGAAAGATCAATAGAAACCGGGGTAAGAAATCTACTAACGAATAGTGAAAGACCAACAGGCTTCTCAGCGCTTTCATTATGTCAAGTGTCAGCTTCGGCTTCTTGTATATCAAAGGTCGACATTAGCGACATTGATACGTGAAATTGTTGACTGTTGAAACAAATGATGGCACGTGACCCGTATTGAATCTGGCTGTCAGCCGTTAGCGCGAGTGCAAACGCCCACCAAAATGGCAGTGGCGGCGGAACGCAGGAGGAAAAACGGGAAGGAACGACCGGGTCTAGGCTTTCTAGGACTAGATTCAGGGGCCGCAGGCGCAATCGGCTGCCGCCAGGGCCAGAAGGAAAGACCGACCGACCCTCGCGTTGGCGTGGCTGCTTGCATGTTTTGCACGCGTCCCATCTTCGTGACCCGCTCACTTTGGCTTCAATTCGACCTCAATTGCATCGACACAGCCCGACTCCCAGAGGTCGTCACCTCACCCCACATTCCACGCTGCCAACAGCGTCGCCATCCGCCATCCACCGCGTGCGCTCTGCACTGCGTCGCGTCCCTTTTGCCGACTCACGATGGCGGCGTCTGCAGCCAACGGCGTCCAGCGGGAGGTTGATAAGCAGTTCAACATGACGCCGGCGCCGATGCAGACACCAGCTCTTGCCCAGGTAGCAACGGCAGCGTCGACAAACAACAGCGTGTTGCCGGCGTTGAGCGACCGGAGACCGTCGGGACCTCCGCCACCCTCTGCACATCGAGCCGTCCCCCAAAAACCAGCGGCCCCAACAACAGCAACCACAACAGCAACAACCGCGACCCGTCCAACGGGACAGCCTGCCACTGAGAAAACACCTGCAGTCGCGGGGCCAGTTCTTGGCGCTTTTAGACAGGCTACACCTCAAGATCCCACACAGCAACGCGTGTCGGCGTCCGCATCTAATGCAACTGTTGGAAGGCCAGCGAATGGACCTCAAAACGCATCTTCAACTGGACCTGGGTCTGGAAAACCACATCTGTCTTTGTTCAAGGGTGTGGCCGCAGAAGGCCACACAAGGCCTGCAGGAAGCTCTGGCACATCCACGCCCATGCAAGCGCCCCGCACGCTGTCAACGCCTACGGTCTCGAATGCGTCAAATTCCAGTGCAGTCAAGCACCCGCAGCCGGCAGCGTTCCGCACATCATCACTGTCACCAGCACGTCCTGCCGCAGCGCCACCAGCACGTCCCTCGGCACTGCCGCCAAAGCCTCCGACTGTCGCCGCCGTTCACCCCCCCGCACCGACGACGACTGCAACGCCGACATCGGCATCCTTGGCCAGGAACGGCAACCCTACTCCGATGTCCTCCTCCCTCCACACGACTTCTTCCTCCACCCCGACACCCTCCTCATCTGCTCCTCATTCTGCTCACCAGTCCACTTCCCAGTCTGCCCTTCAGCTCAAAAGCGACGGCCAGCCCGCGCCACGCCCTGCATATAAGATGAAACGCACCGGCCGGCCGGGTATGCTGCCACCGGCTTCAATGAATTCGAGCGGGTCAAGGACACCGACGCCCTCGGGCTCAACACCGACGCGCACGCCGACATACACGCCGTCCCGAGACGGCTTCAACATCACGACACAGCCCCTGCCGCAGCCGCAGTCGAGACTCTTTGCACAGACCAGCCCTGGACTGGTGTTGATAGAGAGCGACTTGCTACCGAAAGCGCAGCAGCAGCATACGACGACACCATCCACAAATGGCCAACCCAACGGCGTCAAGCGCCCGAGAGAGTCGGTTGTGGGTATCGTGAATTCGGCACAACCGGCACAGAAGCGCGCTAAATCGGCGCGCAGGTCGGGTTCACCCGAAGATGGCACAGCAAACCCCGTGACACTGACCATATCGCTCTCGTCTGAACCCGAAGATTCGTTAGATTCCGATTCTGATGGCTCGTCAGACTCTTCTGACTCATCTGATGACGAAGCCGAAGACGCCGATGGCCCTGAACATTCCGCGGTGGTGGAGGGAGAAGACGACAGCAGCAGTTTGAGCGAAGAAGGCGAAGTTTCCGAAGATGACGAAAACGACGACGAAAACGACGCCGACGCCGACGCCGACGACGACGACGTGGACGACTCTATCGAGGTCGGTGACGACGAGGCTGTGGCTGTTCTCACATCGGCCGCCCCCGAAACTTATGCCAAGGCGCCCAGTGGCAGGCCATACAACAAATTTGAGGGTAATTCTTCGAGATCCATCCCTCCTTTGCTTATTGCCAAACTCAACTAACGCTTCTTTGAAGAGCAAAACGGAAACTTGACATCCACCAAGGGTGCTATCATCCCTGATGGCTACAAGCAATGGCACGACCGTGTTACTCCATGGATCTGTCCAATTAGGTCGTGTCGACGACTCTTTCCCGAACTCATCAGCATGGGAGGCCACTTTTCGGTAAGTCTTTTAGATCGCACAACTTTATCCGCTTGTCAGTACGACGAAGAGGCCTGTTAAACTGACCGCATCTGTTCCCAGAGAGGGCACCGAGCATCCAACATCAATGACAACCTGGATGGCACTCTTACGGTAGTCAAGCGTCTCACGTCCAAGTCTGTGCGCATCGGCGCCCGTGTTGTCTCCCAGCGTACACCTGCCAAGCTCGAGAAGCTTGCTAAGCCCCGGCCATCGAGCTCTGTCAAGAGAATCGCTGCAGGGAAGGCGGAGCGTCTGGCTAAACAAGACCGCCAGGCAAACCAAGACCGCCAAAGAAACAAGAACAAGGAACGTCGCCGCCTCGAGGCTACTTCCAGACTACAGAACAAACCCGGACAAAGCTTGGCCAAGGCAATGACCTCGACAACAAGTGCGCCCTCCGCCCCGGTGCCGACAAAGGAGCTGCTGTTTTCGGCGTCCGGTCGCGAGTACACAAAATACCTGAATGGCGATCTGAACTACGGCACTCTTTTCCCGGATGGATACAAGCAGAGTTCCTATCCCAAAATGCCTTGGGTCTGCCCAGTCCGGGACTGCCAGCGCGTTCTTCCTGCAATTGTTAATCTGGGAGGCCATTTCACGAGAAAACACCGGCACACGCTGTTCAACGACAACGGCGACGGAACGTTGTCCAAAGTTGGGATGCATCCTCAGATGCGGGCTTTTGTCGTCTCCACCATCAAACGCCCAGCGTCGGAAATGGAGCCACTCGCACCGCAGATGCCCGCTGGCTATCAGCCCAGAGGCGCCGAACCCGTGGCAACCCCCCCGTCAACGCAAAAGACGACAAAGACAGCAACGCCTGTGTCACCCAGCACCAAGCGCCCTGTTGCCAAAAGCATGGATTTGATGATTGCGCCACCACCGGGACCCCGTGATCTTCCAAAGCCGTTGCCAGTCGACAAGCAGGCGACGTGGGACTATATCCAGCCGTTCTTGGCGCCCTCCCTCCGAAAACCTGACCCCCCGAGCTCAGGCTACTCCAGCCTGTATCTAGCGTGCCCACGGGTGCGCAACCTCAAGCTGAACGAACGCCGCAAGAAGGCTGCGCCCAACGGTGAACTGTTCGGCATGAGTTCGGCTGCCGCGCTCATCCAGCTCAGCGGCGACTACGTTTCGGCGCCTTGCGACCACTGCAAGTCGGGCCGGGGCCTATTTGAAGGTTGCGTGATTGTGAGCAGCAAGGGCAACGCCGACATGAATGTCGCCTATTCCAAGTGTGCCAATTGTGTGGAACGGCGTAACAATGACAAATGCAGCCTGCTCCCGATCTTCCGGCCGCGGTTCGCCAAGCTGTTTCCCAGCCTCAACTACGATACGACCTATCGCTACGCACGGTCTGGCAACTTTGGGTATGTTGAGCTTGCGGCGTCGTTGGGTCTGCAGCGCCTGACATCACAGCATGCGGATATTGTGCGACGCGAGAGGGGAGCTGCAAAGAGTAGTGCTGAGGAGAAGACTGACGCTGGCGGTGGTGGTGGCGGTAGCAGCGCAAGCACCCGAGGCGGTGCAGACCCAAGTGGTGGTGGTGGAAGTAGACCGAACAAGGACAGGGACCCCGATCCAGCGTCGAGCGATAACGAACCTCTGGCGCGCGGGGCGCTGCGCCGTGATGGCTCGAGCTTGGCGCCTAAACCACAGGCCGGCTTCCAGCACGAACAAGACCGCGTCCAACTTACACCTGATGCACACGACCGGCGTCGCTCGGGACGCATTGCCGACAAGGATGACAGCATGGTTTCGTTCGTCACCCAAGCAAAGCAGACATCCTCGTCGATGGCCCTCACAAGAACACACACTACCGACAGCGACGCGTCTCTCGTGTTTGCCGGAAACGTGCAGCCGGGCCCCGAAGCGCTCGAGATGGAGGACTGGGAGGTGGCGCCAGGCCGTGTGCAGACCAGGACGCACGAGAACATTGCCTTTTCGAACGCGTACCTCACGTCCAACCAGATGGTGCCCATCGATCATAACATGTCGTACCGCGTTGAGGTAGTGCGGCCGGGGCAGTCTATATCGTTTGACCCCGAGAGCCAGGCGATGCGCATGTGCACGCTGGCCTCGGGCAAGCTGAAGGTGGCAGTGGGCGACGACCGGTTTACCATGGGCCCCCACGGTATGTTCAAGGTGAAGCCAGGCACATCCTTTTTGGTGGAGAACCGGCTGTACATTGATGCGTACCTGCACATTACGGTGCTGCACAATGTGGTGTAAGCATACGCCAAGAAAACCGGTGGTGGGTTAGGTTGAGAAGACGGGAGTCGATATTGGCATTTACGACATTCTGCATGGAGCATGGCATGGCGTTTATATTTCACAGTTACTATACCCACGACACGACTTTTAATTATTTTGATTTTGAAACTTGCGTTGCTAGAATTATCTCGCTCCGGGCCTACTTTGTATTCTCGCCCACGCTCGTCGTCGTTTCGACCCAGCCGTCGCCCAGTCCACAGAACGCACGGCTCGCTTGCAGGTCAATCGTGTGCTGCAGACCCATCCACACCGGCATCGTCCGCACGTAACCGTCCTCGATGTCCACGCCCTTGCCACCGGAAATGTAGATCGCATTGCCATTGCGCTGCTCGTCTGTCGCGCACAGCAGCACATACCGTGCCACATCCTCGGGCTGGTTCATGGGCAGACCGGCGGCCACCCAAGACTCCGTCAAACTGTCAATCATTCGCGTGTTGGTGGCGGATGGGCACATGGCATTAATCCGCACATTGTACCGTACGGGGGCATACGGCGCAAATGACCGCAGCAGGCCCATCACGGCGTGCTTGCTCGTAATGTAGATGGGCACACCCGGGTTCTGCGCAATGCCGGCCAGTGAGGCCAGCAGAACGATACTCTTGGGCATGGGCTTCTTGGCATCGTAGACCTTCTGGGCTGCGTCAGGGTCAGGATTGCGCATGTATGCGAGGGCGATGCGGCAAAAGTAGACCACGCTCAACACGTTCAGCTCCAGCCGGCCCTTGATGGCGGTCGGCTCCTCCTTGAGCGACTCAATCGTCAATGCCTCGGGCTCAAAGAAACCGCGGGGCTCACCAGCAGCAGCAAAAGGAACGGCCGTGTCAATTCCACCGTGGGCAGCCACGGCGGCTTCGAACAGGGCAAGCTGCGACTTGTAGTCGGTGACGTCGACTTTCTGGAAGCTGACGGAGCCGCCGTTGGCCGAAGCAGCAGCGTCGGCGCGCAAGGAAGCTGCGAGCGCTTCGCCCTTTTCAATGTCCCAATCGCCGACAAAAAGGTGAGCGCCGGCCGTGTAGGCAATCTCGACAAACGAACCACCGATGCCCTGAGCGCCGCCTGCAATCGTCAGAAGAGACTTGACTTTTGTTGTGCCCGCTGATTGTACTCACCAGTCAGTACAATGACCTTGCCCTTGGCCTTGGCCAGGATGTCGTCGGGAATGGGAATGTCGGCCATGGCTGATCTGAGTTGTATGGCAGAGAAAGGGAGAGGCGATAAAGGGAGGGAGGGGGAAAGGATGAAGTCGAGGTAGCCAACGTAGATCGTGATCAAGGTGTGACAAAGAGGACAAAGCTACGTGTACATTGGTTTGTAAGACCTGGGAGTTGGATCTTATATATGATCGACAGGCCCCCCCTCTTCTTTCCCGGCTACGTATATAGGCACACTTCGCACTTTCCTCAGGTCCCCCTCTTCTCCTCTTCTTCAAGACTCGGCGGATAGTCTACTTCCTTATTTGGGCCCCGATCCCGCCGGGCCTCTGGAAGCTGCCATGTTACGCTGCCATTCAAGTGGCTTTCAGAGTGGGTGGGGATCAGGCGACCATATCCAAAGTCTTGTCTTGAAGAGTCTGGGGAAGCTCGGAGTTGTGTCTTCCCAAGGAGGCGTCACAGGGAGGGAGGCTTCTATTGACAAAACGCGGGCGCCGGAAACCAGAACACACCATTGGTGCTGCGTAGCGGGTAATGAAATCCTCGGCTTCAATAAGGGGAAGCGAGATAAATGACTAGACGTCCCAGTGGCTGACTAGTCATGTCTGGGGAAGTGCGGAGGAGGGGCAGATGGATGTCAACCATCAAAAAAAGAAAAAAAAAGTGGTGAACAGAACGGGACGTGTTTTTATGTAATTGTAGATAAAACATCCTATTTACACTGCCGATATGCTACTTCGTACCCCGATGATTGAGTCGAACGAAGGAATGCGCTCAATGTGGCATATCTTGCGATCGATTGGACTCACTATGATCCGTTGGAGGTGACCAGGAAACTCCGACGTTTCTCCTTTCTCGTTGGCGCCTCTGCACACCAACACCATGGCCTGTTTAGTCTCCACTTCCCCGCAGTAATTTGCCGGTGTTTCTGTTTCTATTTCTGTTTCTGTTGTTATGACAGATCCAACAATGCGAAGCTATATTACTATATTAACCCAACACACAGCATCCGACAGGCATGTAAAAGGATGTGTAGGATCTATTTTTAGTTTGTTGGAGTCCTGTCTTCCGGGGCCGAATGTTCATCAAGGACTACTTCCGCAATGGAAGGTCCCTTCATATACACAGTAAGTGTCGGTATAAATGCATGGGATCGATACGCGGCAGTCACGTGGATCGGGATGTGGCTTATCAGGGGGGGGGGGGGGGGGGTGGATCACACACATCAGAGAGGAGAGATTACGGGACTGTCAAAGTTAAAGTCTCTTCGTGTACGTTTTGCCTACCAATCGTACTTAGGAGAAGACAACGCATTCACTATATAGATTAACTGTATACTGAGTTGGGGCAAAGTAGGTTATGCCCGGGTGGCACACTTGTTTTGTTCCAACCTTTTTATTCTTCTGATTGCAGACTTCTGATCAGAAGTCTATCACTGCCCTGTCAGGCGCGCGAGGGTGGCTCGGCGCGCTGACTAAGAAGCGTGGCGCGGTAAGAAGAGGCTGGTTAATGAGTCCGTTGGGTGTGGACCCTTGGAGATTGTAAGAAGGATAAGGGGTAGTTTAGGATTGAAAAACAGAAAAAGAAGAAGGAGGAGACAAGTATGAAAAACGACAAGAAGGATGGAAATCAACGACAACAAGACGAGAATACAATATTGAAAACCGGCGGCAAGGCTACGAGACTAGCGAGCGAGCGACAATACACGAGAAAGGTATTACGTGAAGGTGGGCACTCCCGATCAGGAGTGCTCACGAGAGGTAATAAACAAAGAAGACACCCTTCCGTGAATCCACGCGTCCTGCAATTAAACAAATAGGATCGAAGAGTTCTACCTTCATGATGAGGCGTGCGAGTCTTACCTTTTGGGTTTGGTTCTCATAAGGGCTATCAAGGAGGGCAGGGCGATTCATCCCATTTCAATACTCTTCAGAACGAGAGGACGTACAGGATCGCCGGTGACGTTAATATACACTTATTCGAGCACTCTTTAGATTCGTTGTGTCCCGATCTCTCTGAGGTCAAGACCCGACATCTATTGAGTATACCCACAGTAAGAGACCCGTTGGATAGAGAGCTTCTGCCCCCACTAAAAGTACACAGAAAAATGGAAACAACTGATCCACTTCGTCATCATTTTCTTGTAAGTCACTTTGCATTGCCTGATTTGGAAAGTCAGACATGATACCCGCAACAGACTCACTATTCCACTATTCCGGATTATGTGGCTAATTACTATAAAACTAAACAATATTGATACTGATTGTCAAGCAATGACATACCAAAACCATACACACACGTATGCATTCTCTGCACAAACTACTAAATGATGTTCAGACTCGCTTTCATACATCTGCACCCCCATCCTCATGATCATCATCGGTATCAGTGCTCGATCCGAGAATGAGACAACGCAAATTTTCGGATACGTCCTCGATAGCTATAGGGTCAGTATCGGCCAGCGAGTTTGTGGAGTCATCGGCGCTGCTGTCGTTCAAAATGCTCTCGCCGAAGCCACTGCTTTCGAAATCGCTGTCGTCTCTGACATCTTCTTCATCACCAAGGTCTCCCGCGGCCGTCTGCGTGATGGCTGTGACAGTATCTGCTTGCCATCGCCTTCTCGGACCCCGTCTTGCCCGGATTTGATCAATGGCATCTTTTCGAATGTCTGCAATAAATCGGTTGAGAATATCCCGACGCTCGATATAGCGTGGGTCAGACGTACCCCCATCAAGAGCTGGTGGGCCCCACTTGAGGTACAGTTTGTTGTGGCAATCGGGCACAACGGGCCGAAGGGGGTGATGACGAAAGTACAAATGACAACAGAAACAAGCTGGTTTGCTGCAACCGATGTATCTGTCACCTTCATCAGCCCAGTCGAGCTTGTTGTCGTGAAAGTGTTCCAGGATCTGTACTTCGGCATGGACCCGAGGTGCCTTTGCAGACGACTCGTTGAGCTCTGCGTACTTTTGGCGGACAGTAAGCTCCAGATGGTATTTCCGGTCGAGGTCTTCGAGCCCAGTCGTGAGCTCAGAAAGCAGCGCTTCGTCATCCTTATTGCACATGCGGCCGGCAATGCCTTGCAAGAAGCCCCGGCCTCTTGCCTGTACCGATGGAGGAAGCATGCAAGGGGCGCAGGGGGGTGCACGAACAGCCTGCACCGAAAATGGGTTGAGCAGCAAGTCTTCCAATTCAGACGCATGCAGAACAAGGCGAGCCGGCACGCGTATGTGGTGGGCCAGGCGACCTATGTAGTGGTGCACCTGGGTGAAGCACTGTCGGGATACCCCCAGACCAGCCTGTGCTGCTGCCAATTGCCTGATGCGTTCCATTTCCGTGCATCTGCGTTTGCCGTACGCTAAACGGCAGAGCTCCAGTCCACCGCCATCGGCATTTAGGTCTCCTGTCGACAGCTTGAACTGCTGCATCCATGCGACCAGCCTTTTGTCGTCTTCTGACACACTGCCGCCTTTTAGACACTTTTCGCAGTCAGAAATTCGGCCTCGCAGCAAAGCACAAATCTTTTTGATCTTGGGCAGTGCAAAAGCTGCGCATTGTGCCGTGACTTCCTCAGCTGCTAAGTCAAGGCGGGCCGTGCCGGCGCTAGCGTCCGTTCCGATGCCGCCCTCCCGAGCAATCTTTGCAAGACTGTCCAGCAAACTGACCAGGAACGGCGCAATTCTGTTCTGTGGATTCGTATTTGCCGCTACCCAATAAACCAGGCAGTCTTCTCGGTCTTCGATTCCCAGGGCTGTGCACGCGTCACCGCCCTTGTCGTATTCGCACAGAAAAGCAAGATCGTCGCGAAACTGCCGACGGATGTGCTGTGCAGTGCTTGTCGGAGGGTTTGTCGCCGCAGCGTGTTCTCCTCGGACGGGGTCCAGTGCATAAAGCAGAACTAAAGGCTCGTACATGCGGTTGATAAGCTTCTCATATGGGCCGACGGTCGTGTAGTGAGCGGGTTCCGTAGAAGTCTGCGGTGGACGACTCCCTTTTTTCTTCGATTTCATCTTGGAGGGCATTGCTGATTGTGCTTGGCAACGAAATAAAGTTGAATGTGAGAGCAAAAAAATCCATGGGACGAGTCTCAAAATATGTTTTTAAATGTTTCTCTTAAAAAAAGAAACAAATGGTTCTGCGGTCTTCTATCACGCACTACAAAATTGTAGGCGACAGTGTGAGCGGCCCATTATGCGCGGCCCGTCCCGGCCAAGGTCTCGAGATGTGGAGGCTGAGTCGCGGCCAAATAACGAAAAAAGGCGACATGCTGCGCGAGAAAAGCAGCCGACTCAGAAATAGGCAACAATGTACTGATGTGCAAATTCACGCTTTCATACAGTGGAGAGCTTTGTTACAGCACGTCTCAAACTTTAACTATTGTAATATGCGCTGTCCGGCTGCAGGACTTCGCCTTGCCTAACATCTAGCCACGGTATTATGAGGGAGGCTATTGACTCTGTCAATCCATAGGGAACAACCAGTGATACTGGACAGGATCTAGGTCGACCTCCCAATCTTGAGCGACATCGACAGCGCGACCCAGAGAGGTATCACTGGTGCCCAGGTCCTCAGCTCTGATACTGTCCTCTTCTGGGTTCTCCATCTCAAGTCTGTTACCGTCAGAGAGAAGAGCTTCGCTCGGCGCATACGTAGAAACCTCTACCGTATCCTATCCTTTCAATCGAACCTGAGCGAGTTCGTACGCAAAGACAATGTCGCTGGCCGCTTCCGTCGACGAGGTGTGAAGGGACTGTGTGTTGGTTTGTGCAGAGCCTCCAGCAGCTCTTTGTGCACCGCCCTCAATCACATTTCTGGCCTTGTCCTCGGCCGCAATGTTGTACTGGCGGAACTCTCGTGCAATCTTTATGCCCAGCACCACGTAGACAGGTTGTTGACGGCCTAGAATGTTGCGGCTGCGGAGTGCGCTCCGGACGGCGGGCATTCGGGCCCACTCCTGGATCTTTGCGGTCAGCTCTCCTTTGCGAAGTGCGTAGGTGTCGAGAGCGGCCTTATAGCCCCTTGGTGGAGCACATTACAAGGCATCTCAAAGCCGTCGCACTGTCTTCCTGCCTCAGCTATCTAAATATCAGCGCAGCTGGTGAGGAAGACGATAAAGAAGCTGATCAAGATCCAACCGATGGCAGCAAAGATGGGCATCCGCATATGAATTAATGTCTGAATAATTTATCTGCCTTGGCTATAGGCTAATAAAAGTATGAAATATACATTGGACTTGCGAAACCTGTGACCGGCAGCAAGTAATCCAACTAGTAAGAGGACACTTGCAAAGGGAAACGCCCTTGCAAACAGACCACCGCGTCATTATAATCCTCACATCTCAGAGCATATACCGGAACTGCCGACGAGCAGTCTCGTACTGATCCGCCGCCGGCCCGGCTACATTATCGAGCTGTGCGTCTAGCTTGGCCAGGTCCGCGTGCTCTTCAAAGGCAGCAGCCTCGCCGGATGCCAGCTTCTTGTTGGCAGCTACTAGGCTCTGGCGGAACACAAAGTTGAGCAAGATGGTCAAAGCGTACATGGCAGTGGTGATGCCAAAGGGAATGCGGAAGGACGGGCCGTAGCTGGAGGGCCACATGTAGGAGCCGGCAATGGCGCCGAGCTGGGAGACAGCGTTGACAAAAGAGAGGACAACAGCGCGCTTGGCGGGTGGGCGAGGGAAAGAGGCGGCCATCCAGGGGAACATGATAATATAGCCTGCATAGGAGGCGGCCATAAAGAAGAGGGAGGTGTAGCGGGCGCCAATGTTGGTAGGCTTGGTAGCAATGGCCATGATGAAGCCGACAATACCCAACCCCAGAGGCCAAGCATGGTGCATGTAGCGTTCTCCGACACGGTCAGCGTGCCAGGTGTTGCCGAGGGCTACGATGCAGGCAAAGATCCATGGCGGGGCAGACAGAAGAAGAGTCTGGGTGGTTCCGTATCCAAGCGTCTTGGTGAGCGAAGGGAAATAGGTCGAGAAGGATGTGCCGGCGATCATGGCAGTCTGGGATATGGCAAGCAGATACATCTTCCAGTCGGAAAAAGCAAGCCTCGCACCGTGATACCACTTTTCTTCTGCAGAGTCGAGATCTACTTCGCCCGTATCCTCACGCATGCGGAGCTGAGCAACACGCATCTCGTCGACGGAGAAGTGACGCGTGGTGTTGTGAGGGAAATCGGGCAGGATGAAGATGGCGATAAAGGCGACGGCAATAGTAATGGCACCTTCAATAAAGAAAAGCCACTGCCAGGCGCGGTGACCAAGAACACCTTCCATGCGAGACAGAATACCGGCCGCCATAAGGCTACCAAAAGCGTTGGAGATCAAGTTGCCGCAGTAGAAGACGGCAACACGCAGTGACAGCTCCTTTTTGGTGTACCAGGCCGAGAGCAGAAAGAAGGAACCGGGCGAGAAGGCAGCCTCGACGAGACCGATAAAGAAACGACAAGCAACGGCTCCACCATAACTTGAGACAACGCCAGTCAGAGTAGATATGAGGCCCCAGGCGATCATGCAAGCAGGAAGGTAGAGCGATGGACGGCCGATACGGTTCTGCAGGCCAGAGTTAGTATCGTGAATGCGGAGAGGAGAAGCAGCTGTAAAACTCACCATAATCATATTTGACGGCACTTGGAACAGGATGAAGCCAGCAAAAAGAATCGAGGTAACGGTCGCAAAGTCCGTATCCGTCAGGTTAAGATCGGATTGAAAGCCCTTGAGTCTGAATATGTTAGATAGTGTCTTGAAACAGCCTTGGAAGGTGAGTGGCTGGCCTACCTCGCTGCAGATGCATTGTTGCGGTCAATATAATTGAGAATGTAGATGATCACAAGCAAAAACATCTTTGCGTCGAGCTTGCGGACGAGGCTCTTCTCGACCTTGATACGGTACGGTGACCCTGGAGCAAGTGAGACATTGTTGTCGACAGACGACGTGTTGTCGATGTTTGCATGTTCAGCAGTCGTCGTCGTGGCAATGTCGCCAGTCTTTGACGTGGCAGCTGCCATATTGGAGTGCTGTGGTAGCCCGTGAGAAATAACAATAAGAGGTGAAGACAAAGAGGATCAGTCACTCAAGCGGATGGATTGCCGAGACAAGTGGAATGGTGCGAGAGGTCGAGGCATGTTCTGATGCAAGGCTACCTCGGGGGCATCGTGATATGTATATCTGTGAGAGAAAGCGTGGTCATGCTGTCACGCGTGGCACTTCGGTTGTCAGTCTGCAGTGTTTGCCGTTTGTGGGGAGGAAACGTGTGTAAAAAAAACTCCACATTAAAGATCCGGGGAGAGTGAGTTAAATTGGGGGTGAAGGTTGGGGTTTTGCTAGCGCGGTGGTTGTGTGTGGGGATGTGGAATTATGGAATTTCAAAAAAATGTGGACTTTCAAAATTGTGGAATAAAAAGCCGCCGGCATCGTGCAAGTTGGGAAATTCCACAATTGGAGGAGGACTGCGAGCTCGGCGCTCGATGGCGCCCCTCGTGGGATACAAGACGCAAGAGATGCCGTCTTCAGTCGAAGTTGGAGTTGGAGCTGTGTTATGATAATTGTGGCTGTTCACTTCCGTTTCTGTTAACACCTTTGATTTTATGAACTCTTTTGTTACCCCTCACTTCTACTCCGCCCCCAAAACATAACCACCATGGGTTCACAGCCGACCAAGACCCTCCTCGAGGTGCTGGAAGACCACATCAATGTTGATGCCGACTCTCTTGACCCTACCTTTATCAAGTCGTTGCCCATCCGCTGTCACGACCAGACATCCAACCAGCGCATTGTCCATGATGCCCTCATTGACCCTGTGAATGCTGCCATTGTTGAGCAGACAGTTCGTGAGCTCAAGGGCCAGCCATGGGATGAGGTGTATGTCCTTGCCCTTGCTCGCATTGCCGCAACTGTTCTCCCTGTGATCTCCGGCACCGTCCTCTCGCAGACATCGCCAACTCGGGCCAATGACAAGGACTTTGTGCTATTGGATGCCCGTCGGCGTCACAAGGCGTATCTCTCCGCAGGAATCCCCGCGTAAGTACACAAAACGACACCGTTCTTTTTAATATATTGCACTCACTAACAAACAGTGACCGGATTGCCATTAAGATTGCGACCACAACGGCTGGTGTCCAGGCTGCCCGCATTTTGAGCGACGAGGGCATTCGCACACTCGGCACGACTCTTTTCTCCGTGCCCCAGGCTCTGGCAGCTGAGCAGGCCGGCATGTTTGCCATTTCCATCTACTTTAACGAGCCCGGTGCCCACGGTGATGCATCCATCTGGCCCGATGTGGCTGATCCAGCAACAGAGCATCCCATGGCGGCACGTCACTTGTTGATTCGCCATGCGTACAACCAGTTGACGGCCAAGACAGGACGGTCCACGCCTCAACTCAAGACAGCATCGTATGCTTCACCTCGTGAGGTCATGACTGCGCCTGCTCTCGGAGCGGATCACGTTACCATTGGCCGCAACCTGCTCGAAGACCTGGCAATTTCTGATAAGATTCCTGCGTACCGCAAGGGTTTCTGGAAGGTTCCTGTCGCAAAGCAGATCAAGGACCAGGGCGAGAGCTTTGCTTGGGAGAGCTGGACACCTCCCCGGAAGGATGAGACGGCTGAGCGTATTGCCGTGGCTGTAGCTAACGCTGCCAAGGCCGATCCAGGCCAGCTGCCGGCTGTTGACGACGGCACAGACTACCTGGCAGATGGCGTTCTGGACAAGATAAATGCAGCTGATGCGCTGACCAACAACAAGCTGGAGGAAGGCCTGTCCAAGTTTGCTGTCTGGGAGAAGGCGAGCCAAGAATACATCGAAGCCTTGCAGGCGAAGCTGAATGCTTGAACGGGGCAAAGCGGCGCTTGTTGATGTTTCAAAGTAGTATAGATTGATTAGAATGAGACAGTTGGACCTGCTGGTATTCCCGTTTAACAGCTAGTGTGGAAATAAATACACACCGTAAAAGCAAAACACGCTTTGCCAACCAGACACTCCCACCCATTAAACTAACTCGCGTGCTGTACTCCGTACGTTTGCGCATCATTTGTGCCGTCCATGTGATTGTCTGTGTGGAGATGCTGCGGGGAAAGTGACGATGGCGCCGTCAGGCATACTGACTTGCGCGTGCTAGTCGATTTTGGCGTCGTCCGTCATTTGCTTCGAGCTGCATAAATAGCAGCCCATGCCCCCTCGTTCAATTCCACTATTCCGCAATCCCATAATTACACTCTAAACACCAAAATTCCGAGCCAACTCAAACGAAACGGCCTCTCGAGGTTACCCTCGGCGCCAGAATGCCGGACATCGATTCTCCGTTGCACGAGCCGAGGACGCCTGCTTCAGCACGAGCCGAGCTGGAAAAACCGCGTAAGTTTGTGTTTTTAGCTTTTCATTTTCTACCTAGCTTTTTGAGCGTCGCATTTTGGCCATTCGCTCAGACTTACACCGAACATGGGTGCTGATTGGTTAATTCTTTGATATTTGCGGAGTACAGAGAATGGCCCATTGAGCTGCTCGCAGTGTCAGAAAGTGTACTCAAGAAGGTGAGTAAATTTGCCAAGCCTCAGCACACGCCGATGCTACGGAGTTAATTTCACCGTGCAGAAAGCTGACCTTCCACCAGTGATGTTCTCTCGCGGCATCTATTCCAAGCCCATGGCCAAGTAGCCAAGCGTGCAGGCCGGCCACGGAAGAACCGACAAGAGTCGGTAAACAGTGATGTCGGTAATGAAGCTGGCCGAAGTTCCGCAAGTACTGCACGCCATCACACACGACATAGCACCAGAAACGCAGCTCGGTCTGCCACCAGATTGGCATCGACACGGTCAACACCGACGAGATCTGTTTCTGTCTACACAGTCAACGACGACAACACACCGCAACATGCCGTATCGTCGGCAACGGAGCATCCGATACCACCGACTGCCGTTGCTCCGCCTCGTATCGAGTGGGACATGTTGGCTCATGGACTCGACGGCGCTCTTGATAACGGTGGAGCTCCCTGTCTGGGACAGTATCAAACACAGCAATCTCAGGCAGGCTTTGACTCCACCAGCAGTTTCCAGAACCTTTTTTTCTACTCAACATCCGACGAGCATGTTTGGACGGCCACCCAGTATACAGACGGAACAAATGCGGCAGGCTCGTTCGACTGGGGCTTCACGGATGTGTCCGACAATGACATATTCGAGGCCATTGGAGCCTTGCCGCAGCCTGCACCGCCACCACCTCCTCCCCCTTCACGAGAACCCCGGGTCGTGACTGCTGTATCGCCAATTTCATCTGGCACTGGCTCGGTAGCAGGTCGATCACCGCCGGACCGCGACTCTGAGATTGTACGTGCCCTCAAAGCAGAGGAGGTTGATGGCCAACCAAATACTGGCGATCTTCCAAACGGAAGTCCAGAGGAAAGCGCTTGGCCGACGGTGTACTACCAGCCAAACACGCCTGTTGATCCGGTAGATCTACCGACAGTGACTCGTCCGTCCACGCCGACGCCACGAGCACCGACTTTCTCGGCCTCCAAGGCGACAGATGGTCCAATATCAGAAGTGGCTGGCCTTCTTAGGTCAGGAACAGCAAGTGTCAATGCTCAGGCTCGCATGTCCATGCAGATCTTGGCCACATATGCCCACCGTCCTGTGTGGCCGCTTCCGGATCTCGCCAACTTCCCTTCCATCCTCTCCTTAACGGCGTGTGTCAACTGCTACTTGGCACATTTTGCGGCTTGGTTGCCCATCGTTGACAGTCCACGTGGGAGCTTCAGGGTAGACAAGGCTGCCCCAGTACTGCTGATGGCCATGGCAGCAGTTGGCGCTGTGTACGCAAGCGGCGGTTTGGAGAAGCTGGCCTTTCCACTCGATGAGCTTGTGAGAAGGCAGATTGTCTACATTGTGAGTTTTCATGTTGTGAAGTTTTTGTGGAGTACCTGGTTCTTGATAATTACTGACCTTCAAGTGCGAACATGACCACCGGTTTGTCCTGGAGCCATGTGTGATGCAGGCCTCTTTGCTGCAGTCGTACTTTGGCCTCTACAGTGGGTCTCCACGGCTCTTCCACCACACCGAAATCAGCCGTGCATCGCTGGTCGCAGCCTGTCGCCGAATGCATCTCTTACACGCTGACTACTCTGCCGCACGAGAGCTCCAACGTCGAGATCCTTTGGCCTCGCATGATGCCGTCCAAAAGGCCATGCGTCAAGATCATCGTTACAGCCGTCTGGGCTGGGCCATCTTTGTATGTACCCGGGACAGTGTGATTGTTTGTTTTGTTTCAACACCCTGCTTATGAGTCAGCTTTTCGATGCGCAAATGTTGTGCTTCTTTGGCACGCCCTGCCATTATGCGCTCTCCGATATACAGGTTTCGTTGCCAGTTGATGCCATCACCTCACCGATAGTCCCTGGTGTAGATGCCGTGCCTTCAAACCCACGCGCCACGTTTAGCCAGGTAATGGCAGGGCTACTTGAGCATGGCCAACTTCTTGAAGAGCCCTCCGATATGGGCTTAAGCTGTCTAGCATATACGCTGTACCGAATATGTCTGGAGTCAGCTTTGTCTCATACATTCTCTCGACAGCATCGCCAGCCACTGCACACTGCACAAAAGCGACTTGACCAACTTGCTCGTCATGCCACAGACACTCCTGCGTCTTTAACAGCTCTTAGACTCTCGTGTATCGCCCTCTCGCATCACGCTTACCTTGAGCTCACAGATCCAGGTTTGCTGAGAGCCATCAAAGTAGCTGCTGGTCGTTCAGGTGAACAGGAGAAGCAAGCTGCACAGACGGATGTTGCACATCGTTTACAAGCAGACCCATCTGGTGCCCGTTGCTTGTTTGCACATGCAGCCATGTTGAAGTGTCTCTTGAACCGTTTCACTTTCGAGTTAGTACCGTCCATTCTCCCATTCTCCATTATTTGCATCTCAAACTAACAACTGTAGCACCCCAACTGAGGTCATTTGGACATTTGACGCTGCCTTGGCAATGTGGGCGTTTCTTCGATTCTCTAGCCAGACGCTTGACGGACAGCAAAATAACAATGCCACACCCGTCACACTCACCTGGAAGCCAAGCCCATCGGTAGATGAGTGGGTAAGATCAGGTAGCGGGTGTGTGTCGATTCAGGGAATTGGCAATAATTCCAGTAATGGTGCGGTGACGGCTGCAGCTGTTCTTCAGGGTGCCTCTGAACGACTCGAGGTCATGTCGTGGGGCCTGGCTGCAAAATATCGCGTGGTTCTAAAGGGAATATTGGCGCAAGACAATTTGTGATGCTTCAATATGTCTAAAAAATCAAACTCCATGGCGTTTTTTAATCATCTTGGTACATTCAGGGATAAGTAAACAAACAATTGCCTTTCTAGGAAGCCACGACTAAAGGCAATATGCTGTGTCGCACCTTCCTGTAAATGCCGTCACCAAAACGCGCCTTCCCTCTGTGGCCACTGTAAATGTCCTAAACGCTGTAGCCGACAGCGCCTAAAAGACCCTGAAAACCTCAATTTCCACTTCACTCTCTTTTGTTGCTTTTGCCCCTTTTGAGCATTTCCATACAGAATAGAACTCTGGAAGATAGTATAGTTCGCAACGAAAACTACTATGTCGCTTCTTCATCTCTTTCAAAAAGTTGATTTTTAACCGTGATATTCATATTGGTTTGAAAACCAAGTTGTGTCTGTAGTTGTGTCTGGAACATTTTTTTACGAATAAACTTATGACTCTAAATTGGCCAAAGAAAAAAAGACAAATGTAAGAGCGAAAAACGAAAAGCAGTGTTCTTTTCAATATATATAGCACAATATATATAATATATATCGTAGAAAGTGGTGACATTACAACGTTCACACAAAGTTTGCAGTCATCCTTGCTTACACTTGGCCGGAAGCACCCAGCGAAGCCAGATTTATCTTGCTTGCTGATAAGAAAGCAGGTACTCCGTAGAGAGATAAAGACACTGTACTACTTAGCAGCGCGGGGCATTCCACGCAGCATTTCGTCTCGGCGGGGCCGTCTGTATTGTGTGTCTTTAAGTGTTTTTTAGCGCAATCTGGAGCTGCGATTACATCATCTTGGAGGTCAGATCAGCATTTACTGGTGGCCAAATCTCAATTGTTTGTTCGCTCATACAACACATTTGTGATCAACCAAGTACACAATTTTACATCATGTCGTCAGTTCTTATCATCGGTGCGACTCGTGGCCTTGGTGCTTCTCTTGCAAAGAAATACGATGAGGCGGGATGGGTTGTGTACGGAACGACGCGTTCCGCGCAAGGGCCAGCGGCCAGCAGTGACGCCCCGTCAGGTGTCAAATGGATTCCCAGCGTCGATTTGGTTGAGAAAGATGCCGGCCCAACCATCGCCAACTTCTTGGACAAGGCAAAGCCCTTGGATACAGTGGTACGTGGAGGTTCCATCTCGTCATCGTTTGTTTCATGAACTCACTAGCTCACCAATACAGATCATTTCCGCCGGTCACTTTACGACTGAGGACCTTGACGACAAGGGCCCCAACTGGGACGAAGAAGTGAAGATGTACACGACCAGCTCCATTGCGCCGGTCTTTGTCGTCCACGCACTCCACAAGGCCGGCCTACTCCGCGCGGGAACCAAGGTGGTGCTCGTCTCGTCCGAGTCCGGCAGTATTGGCCTTCGACACGAGAAGGAGGGCGGCGGCAACTACGCACACCATGCCTCCAAGGCCGCTCTCAACATGACAGGCAAGTTGCTAAGCCTGGATCTCAAGGAGCAAGGCGTGATCATTTCGATTGTCCACCCAGGTTTTATGCGCACCGAGATGACAGCGGGCGTCGGCTTCGACAAGTACTGGGATGACGGCGGAGCTGTGACACCGGACGAGGCTGCGAAGACTCTCATTGAATGGGCTGCGGCTCTGGACATTTCAAAAACGGGACAGTTCTGGGCACCCAGTGGACCACGTGACATTGGTACGGCCGAGCCAGTTCTAGGCCAAAACCTGCCTACTCCGCTGCAACTGCCTTGGTAGATGCCGAATGGTGTAACACGACGTGGAAACAATGAAGCTGTCCTAGTTTTTCCATGTTCCTGCACTTATAACTATTTCTTTTTAATCTCTTGTTTAGACACTTTCCCCTCTATCAAATGTGAGATGTTGGTAGATTAAAATAGCAATGATCGTGAGCAAGGCCATGAATGAGCGGAAAATGACGAGTTGCATAGCTAGACACTGAGCACAAGCGACGGAAGCGATGGCAGGGATAGCACCAGATCTGGATGGACACAAGCTCACTGAGTGGTATCCTCCGACGGTGTGGAATCCGAAAACACAGATGCTGGATGGTCTCGACACGGACACGGCCGCTACTCCTCCCATGCTCTTTGCGAACATGATTATCGTTAAGACATTGACTGTTCTAGGGCTCACTAAAAACGATAGCCCGTCATTCCATTCTTGTGCGTGTGTACCACGAAACGAGTCGCCTAATAATAAGGAAACCAAGTCGTTCCCTTGCCTTGTTGTGGCGGCGGACGTCCCAGCCCATGCAGCGGAAAGCATTTGGACGGCTAGATGCATCTTTCTTGTTACAAATGCCATTCTACTATCTCAAGTTGGAACTCTTGTTGTTGATATAGGTGGATTCAGACAATTCACATTTTACGCTACTTATGCTCTAGACCGAATCTTTCTATAGAGGCAAGTTGTTGTAGCTGCCAACGCTCCAGTATTTGAAAAACATTTCCTATCAAAGTAATCGGAATCTTGAGTTCACTTTTCATGCAAGTAAGAGAACGCATCAATATGTATAGAAGATATGTACAGTCGAAGAGAAAGTCAACAATGGACAAAACGGGGAACAAAAGTGAAAGAAGTGTAACAAAAATAGAAAGAGAGAAGCGAAAAGTCAAGATTAAGAAAATAGACTTTTACAAAAACATGAAAACACACCGAAACACAATCTCTCAACCACCTTTTATACATCCTCAATACAATTCTCCCCACCACAATTCCAATTCTCTGCGTGCCCATCACCATCTCATCAACCACAGACTACTGTTAGCGCCAGGTGTCGCTCTCAGTGGCAGTGGCGACGTTGCAACCCTGGGGCACCGTGTAAGAGCGGTTGGGGTCGCTTTCCCAGACGATAGAGCCATCGGTCTCCTTGCGAATGTACTTGTACTGGAAAGTGGTGCCAGCGGGCAGGTTAATAGTAACGAACCACTTGTTGTTGGACGAAGTGTACTGGGAGGCGCTCAGGGCAATGGCGCTGCCGGTATCCCAGCTACCAAGCTGGCTGATGGAACCAGCCAGGAAAACGTTCTCGCCATAGTAGGTGGTGGCAATTTCGTTGAATGTGACGGAGACGACTGTGGGGGTGGTGCAGGCAGCAGTGGTGGTGGTCGTGGTAGTGGGCTTGCTGGTTCCGGTGCCGGAAGCAGTGGTGGTGGGTGACGTGGTGGGAGAGCCAGTGCCGCCGGTCAGAGTCGAGGGCCAGGACTGGACGGCAGCGGTGCTGTAGGATCCAGAGGCAGAGGTTGCGTAGCAGACCGAGGGAACGCTCGAGGCGGCTGTCTCGCCCCACGGCTGCGGGACGACGGCGTTGCGGCGCATGTTGGCAGTCAGAAGTGCAGCATAGGACCAGGTCAGGTCACGAGCCGACAGCGGGGTGCCAGCAGACTTGTCGTACTGTTCAGACAGAGAGCCGTTGGACATGGCGTACGTTTCAACGACACTGACGTAGCCGTCGGCGTAGGTCTTGACAGCAGCAACAATGGCACTGTAGGCAGCAGAGCTCGAGGCATAGGTACCGACAGCAGCACTGCTGTACAGGTCCTGGAAGAAAGCGAGTGAGGTAGAGGTGATGGTCAGAGAGCCCTGGCGGTCCCAGGTGTACAGGGCATCGTACAGCTGCTCAGCAGCGGCGAGCGTGGTCAAGTACCAGGGGTTGCCATTGTAGTACGAGTCCTCGGGGTAGCGGCCGACAGCGACAGCAACACCCTCGGCCTTGCCAGAGTTGAGCGAGTAGACAGAGCGGAAAGCATCGGTGTAGACCTTGTGGTTGGCAAGAGCACGCGAGGAGCAGGGCTGGAAGGTGGTGTCGTCACAAGCAGCATTGGGATCGAAAGCATGGATGCTGGCTAGCACCGTGTTGGCATCTTTGCCCGAGCGGCCGCCACCAAAGTTGGCATTCATGTAGCTGCCGGTCCAGAAAGACTGCATGTAGCACAGGATCTGCGGCGCGATCGCGTCACAGTTAGTGCACGACGAGCCAACACGGCCGGCAAAGGCGCTACCCTCGACAAGAGCACGGTGCTGGGCTGAGACGGTAAAGTACGACGAGCCGCTGACCTCCTCCCACAGATCGTAGCCAGTCTGGTTCCAGTACTGGGTGACGTAAGTCAGATCGTTGCGCACGACAGGCCAGACGTTGTTGGTAGCGTAGCTAGAGTAGCCGTTGTCGAGCAGCCAGTTGCCAAAGTCGACAAGGGCCGTGGCACGGAGGGCAGGGCCATCACGTTGAGGACGGCCCCAGCCACCAGTAAAGGCAGTCTCGTCGACATTGAACTTGGGCTCGCCAAGACCGGTGCCATCCGAAAGCTGGCCAGAGGGGTTGGAGACGGTCTGCAGGATGGCCTGGCTATCGACGTAGTTCATGATGGCCGTCTGGAGGCTGGACTCGCCGTTGCGGAAGAGCTCGATAAGCGTCTTCATGACGAGCGCAGCATCACGGCTCCACGTATAATAGTCTAAGGGCAGCGGTTAGCAGATGTTTTGATCAGAGGTTCAGAGGGTTGGAACCTACAATCCGGGTTGCTTGTGCTCGGCGAGGCAATGATGATGCCCGACTTGGAGCTGGCGGCATACTGGCCAGTGCTGCCAATGTTGCTCAGGATGCGCTCGACAGCAATGGTTGCTTCGTTGGACAGCCAGGAGTCGACGCTGTCCGACGCACGAGTGTCGATGCGCGGCGGGGCACCGAGGACGGTCTGGGCGAGCGTCAAGGCCGCCAGAGCCCATGAACGGAGAGAGGGCATGATGGAAGTTGGAAAAGTGATGAAGGGAACACAGCCTGAGACAAATAAGATGAGAAGGAGCACAAGAAGGCCAGAGAGGATGATGCGCGTGGTGCGGGATGTGGAAGTGATGCGCAATGGAGGTGGTGAGGATGGTGACAGAAGACAGACAGACGATCGGCGGCGGCCGTCTTCTTTCTTTATAGAAGTCATGGCATCGTGGGCAGTCGGGGTCGTTGGCAGGGGGAAGGCTGTCACTGTCAAAAGACACTTTGACTGACGATGCACGTGTCAGGTGTGATGCGGTGTTTTGGCGGGCTCTTGCCGGATGTGGCCGAGTGGCTGTTGTGGAAGGAGCGGAGGACGTCGTGCACAGTCGTGGAAGGAGCGCGCGTAGGGCACGAACGACAAGCGGCAGGTGCGCGGTGTGCAGTGTGCAGTGCGTGGTGCGTGCACTTGCACGGAAGGAGCTTGTCTGCCGCTTGACGGCGTTCAGTTGCCTACAAATGGGATGAACTGACGACATCTTCCACACAAGGCAGGGGCAGACACGGCACGCATAACGAAAAACGGCCCTTTCTCCACACTCTCCACACCACCTCCAGGAAAAAGAGAAGAGTAAACGGCCCTATCACAAGCCGGACTCCGCACTCCGCATTTCCCACAAATGTCGTGCACATTGACTTTCACGTGTGTAGCATTGGACGAAGAGAAAAAAAAGGTGAAACAAGACAAAATAAACGTCTGCACAGTAAACCCCGCGGGGATGGCCGCATCTGGAAATCTGCCAGACGTGGCATCGGCTCTGCCATCGGCCCTTGCCTTGGCTAAACCAAGGTGAAGTGCGCCTGGCTGTTGTCTGTATGCATTCTGGTTTCTGTCGTTCATCTCCAAATGCCTCATGTAGGGTTGTATCTCTACTTTAACCTTGCTCGTCCTGTTGTCTAGACTTACTTTTTGTCTTCGCAGTTCCATGGCGGGGGATCCGTCTATATTTCGGTACTCCCTTCATCGTCACTTTTTCACCTTCCCCTTGTTTTTGGTCTTTTTTCTCTTTTTGTTCTTCTCTCTTTCGGGCCGTTCGTGGACCGATCGCCAGGCAGGATTGTCCCCTGTCCTAGCTCGTGGGCCTGTTCCTCGGAGTATGTCTACTGGGCTAGACTCTTTGTTGACCTGCCGCACATACTGTAGTCAAGATGGAAATAGTCTGCATGTCGTCTGCCCATCCATATTTTTTGCTCCTTTCCCGTCTTGGTCGTTCGGCCGCCGCTTTTGTGACGATGCTCGCTTAGGAGTTGCATCAACGGTTTGGGATAGATGCTGCTAGTCGCATATTTTGTATGTCCACTATATCAGCAGTCATGGTGTCGGCCTTATTTCTTCACGCTGTCTACTCCATCTCCCTCTCTCGTTTATTTGACGGTGCATCGTGTGTCGACTGCCGGCGTCACCCCGGCGCCGAAGAAGCCGATGCAGGAGATATGCAGGATATATGTGGAGGGGGGGATATAGAAGATGGAGAAGGTGGAGAGTATGCAGGTCAACGCTGGTCAACCCTTGCAGATATTACATGCAGTGGGGTACCATTCGTGGCAGATGTTCTGTTTGGCTCGTTTTCGGACCGCTCTCGGATTTATCCCGTCACCATTTCTTTTTCCCCTACACAGAAGCTGTTCGTTTACCCGTTTTAAGTTTACCCGTTTGACACCTTTATGTTTGACTTCTCCATCTTCCCCATGTCCAAGGTCAACACGTGCATCTGGAGCAAGGGTGCTGGTAGTGTGAATGCCGCCTCTTTTGTCCCAAACGGGGTGCGTCCGGGGTATATCAGGCCAATATACAAAATAAGATAAAGTCAACTAGATACAAGAAGAAAGTAACGTAAAAGTGAAACGAAACTAAGTGAGATGACAAATCGGGGCCATATAGTTTCCACCTATCTCCAACTATCCGAAACAGTCACGCTGCCACCTGAACATCCTGCCGGCACAGTGTATGACCGGTTCGGGTCGCTTTCCCAGACAATGCTGCCGCTGCTCTCCTTCTTGATAAATTTGTATTCAAACGACGTTCCTACCGGAAGACTGACCGTCACGGCCCACAGCGGGTTGGATGATGTATAAGCACTGGCACTCAGAGCGACAGCACTCGACGTGTCCCAGCTGCCGAGCTGAGAGATGGAGCCGGACAGAAAGACGTTCTCGCCGTACGTCGTAGTGACGGTCTCGTCAAAGACTACAGACAGTGCTGTGGCAGCAGTGCACGAGGCCGTCGTCGTGGGAGTCGATGCACCCGTAGTTGTGGTCGTTGTGGTCGTGGAACACAGTCCACTTCCAGTGACCCACGATGCCCGAACAAAGACTCGCGGCTGGCCCGATGCCATGGGGACAGACACACTGCCGTCACTGTTGACTGTCACGGAGGCGCACGAGTAGAGCTCAACCAGCGAGGAGCCCGCAGTCAAGCCAGTACCAGTGACTGTCGATGTATATGTCGGGCCTGACGCGCCCAGGTTGGTCAGCACCGTCAACACGCCGCCTTTGACCATGCCGATTGTCGTCGTGTCCTGGTAGACGGCCTTGTTGACAGAAGTGGCCCAGCTGCCAGAGGACGCGCTCACCAACAGCTTGCGGATGGCGTTGGTCAATGCAATGTGCTTGTATAGGCTGGCATTTTTCGAGTAGCCCGACAGCCAGGTAGCTTCACGGTTTGCCGGGTCGCTGCCGCCAGAGTAGTGCTGCTCCTGGCCGGCATAGACAATTGGAATGCCATCAGCCAAAAAGATAAAGGACAAAGCATTCTGTGCCAGCGAGTAGTCGCCTGTGTAGGAAGCAAAGCGCGGGTTGTCGTGGTTCTCGACAAAGTTGCCGAGCAGAGTCGGGTCCGCGCACGCAGATGAGATCTGGCCGACCATGCTATACAAGGCGGAGATGCCCGTCGACTTGACTGAGTCAAAGGCGGCTAGCAGCGGGAAGTACAGCGGGTAGTTGAGCAGGCCGTCCATGACATCCTGGTAGGGGCACGTGTAGGCCGGGTCGCCGTCCAGGACTTCACCGACACAGTAGACACCCGCGGCGTCGTTGTATCCAGGCCAGAAGGACTGCTGCACATGCTTGACGGTGTCAATACGCAGGCCGTCAATGCTGTAGTTGCCCACCAGGCTCTTGACCCAGTCGTACCACAACGTCTGCACACTCTCGAGGGACGTGTTGAGATCCGGAAGGGAGACAGTGGTATCGCCCAGCCAGCAGTTCTCCACGTTGGTCTGGTCGTCGTAGTTGCTAATCTCACAGTAGCTGTGGAAATAGCTCTGGCTGTTAAACGGCGAGAAGACACTGTAATCCACGTTGGGGCCAGCACCGTCAAAGCCCATGTGGTTCGCCACCACATCAACCATCAAGTACATGCCGCGGTTGTGCAGCGCGTCCGACAGACGCTTGAGGTCGGCCGCCGTACCATAGTTGGGGTTCAGCCCATAAATGTTTTGCTGCCAGTAGCCGTGGTACGACGTGCCGTCGCCAGTGTCTTCGTAAAACTGGCCGGTGACAGGCGTAATCCAGACGGCCGTGAAGCCCATGCCCTGGATGTAGTCCAGCTGGTTGATCACGCCCTGCCAGCTGCCACCGCAGTAGAGACGGGTACTCGTGTCGCAGGTGGCAGTGGTGCTGTTGTCCGTGCGGGCAAAACGGTCCGTCAACAAGAAATAGATGGACTGCTGGCGCCATTCTGCCGGTGTGAGAGCAGAGGCCCCCTTGAGGAGGGAAAGAGATAGCAGGGACGCCAAAGTGAGCTTCATGGTGAGGGAAGGTGAAGATGAAAGCAAATGAGTGATGAGGAATGAAGAACACAGAAACACACTCGGAGAATTTACTCGAAGTGCAGGCAAGCTCATGTAAGTTCGTTTAAAGTTCCTTCTAGAAAATGGGCACCAAGCGTCCTTATCAGGAAGTTAACGGGTGTAAGCCAGTTGGCGCAACACGCGACGGAGAGCCGCCTAAATCAAAGTACGAAGTACGGAGTGCTCCTTAGACAGGAGGCAAAAAGGGTCGAAAGAATTCACATCTACACTCAAGACTTTGTTTCAAGTTGTGGTCGGTCGTTTGTATACGCCCCTGTACTCCCCTGTAGCCATGAGAAGTAGTTGTCTGAAGTTGCAAGTGGTCCACTGTACTCCTCTTGTCTTCCCTTATTTCTCTGTATTTGTCTGTATTTGTCTGTATTTGTCTGTACCCTCTGTTTCCCCGCGATCGATACCTCGGTAGATCCCTGTGATCTTCTGTGATCGCCCGCACGGGCCAATCAATAGGGTTTGCGGCTCCAATAGTTCGTAATGTGCTGCCGTTTGGACGAAATGCTCCGCAGAAAAAGTGAAGGGGCACAAACACTCGGCCAAACTCATCCTGTCGACAGGGCACAATTCGCCGAGATTTATGCACGCAGGAAACGATTGTCTACAAAGTACGACGTACTACTGTCGACAAATATAAAGTGTGACGTGAAGGGTCGGCCCACAGCCCTGCAAGGGTCTTGCGCCGAGCCATGGTTCCAGCTTCGGGCCCGGGCCTGTTTTTAGTTGGACTGGGCCGTCTAGCAGATGGCCCCCAATACTGGAGGAGGAAAAGAAGCGTCGCATCGTCTCGGCAGTATTTCGTAGTGTCGGCGCTTGGACGGCCGGTGGAGTGCAGCTGTACCTGAACCGCCGTTTTGGTTGCAGTGAAGACGACGACAGCTGACATCTACGACAAACAAGGGCGATATTCTTGGCATGCCCTGATACAGCCGCGTGGTATGATCTATAATACGAGAGATACTGTAGGGGACATTAACAGACTCACAATGCTTTGAGAGTCGCATAAAATGAAAACTCTGAGGTTGTACTGCAATGAGGTTTTTCGGGTTGTCTGTACATGAATGCAACGCAATGCAACGTCTTTGGGCGCAACACATATCCATCCCCTCATCTGCCTGCTACGCCAGCTTCACGCATACCCCAGATTCCAGAAGTTGTTGAGATTCTTCTCTGAATCCGCATCCACATACGGGTGCGCCGGCCGGAAGGTCACACTGCTGCCGTGAATCTCGGCCAGGCCGCCTGAGGGCTCGCTGCCCGTCAGAATCTCGTCGACACCCTTAGTGAGAGTTGACATCGGCGTCATAACCATGGCCGAAAACAGGTCCTTGCTGGGGGCAATGTTCGTCTCCAAAACAGCCGGAGCCAGACCGAAAATCTCGATGGCGGCACGCTCGAGCGGCAGTGCCATGGCCCGCACGAGACCGATGACGCCGTTCTTGCTGGCGGCGTAAATGGGGGCTACAGGGAACGGGTAGAGACCGGCGTTGGATGCGGTGCAAATAATACGGCCGCGGGACGGGGAAGAACGGGAACCATAGACGGCGGGTGTGTTCTTCTTCATATAGTGTGTGGCCAGTTTGACGGCTACGACGCAAAGAGGTACGTTAGCAATCGATTTGTAGTCCATCGCGCCGATGCATTGGAGTAGTGCGGGCGCTCGGCGCTATGATGTTTGGTGCCTCTCCCCCGCATCACTGTTTTCTGGGCTTGCACTCACTAAAAATGGTCCCAACCAGATTCACATTCAGTGTTCGCATCGATGGTTCCGAGGGCTCGCCGGCCTCGTCTTTGACGGCCTCGGCCACCAACGGCGACTCGCCGCCCTCTGAGATGCCGGCATTGGCCATCACCACATCGATGCGCCCGCCGCATGTTTCGTAGACCCGCTTGAACACTGCGGCCTGGCTGGCCCACGATGCGACGTCGCACTCTAGGAATGACACCGAAGACGACGATCCTGCCGCTTTCAGCTCGTCCAGCACCTCCTGTCCGCTCTTCTTGTTGACGTCGAGCACGGCGACGTGGCCGTACTGCTGGTCCACAAAGTAGCGCGCCATGGCTCGGCCGATGCCGCTGGCGCCGCCCGTGACGACGGCGACGCGAGAAGCGTTCATTGTGTTGGTGGGTGGTGTTGAAGTCCGTTAAATGCGCTGCTGATGCAAAGCGAAGTTGTTGTCGTTGCTCAAGTTGAAGTGGGGATATTAGATACTGTCGAGAGAAGGAGAGGTGACAAGTCAAAAGGAAGGAAGGGACGAAGTTGAGGAAGGAGCTACCGAAGAGTAAATATATCGGAAATGAGAACAAAAAGACGAGCGGCCCTTTCAACGCCACGAACCTGTCCCGCTAAGCTTCAACTCCTCATGTTAGGCTGGGCTATCGGTATCGGAGTTGTCGCATGGTGGAGAATCCCCGCATTTGCTTTCCCGCGTTTTTCATGTGTGCCAAAATGTGTGCTTGTGGCGGATAATTTGGTTGTTTTCAGCGTGGTTTTGGTCGGTTCGGTTTGCCAGGAGCGCCTGTATCCGATGCCATTTTTGTGGCCGGTGCCGTTGGCGCTAGCGAGCGTGTAAGTGATGAATATGGGGAAATCGTGGCAAAAGAAACGGAAAGTTATTTCTGTCTGTGTTCGCTTCTTTTTAAGCCAGTTATTTTGGCTCTACCCGTAATCTAAAGTGAAGCAAAATATTGAATAGATTTAACAGTGTATTTTGTACGACAGCGTCCAGACTAGTATCTTGTGAGACTTACAAAAGACTATCGGCAGCGGAAGGCACGAAAATATGACAGTATGTTCAGCCTGGCTTTACTTTGAATTTTTACATGTCCAGCATGTTTTTTATGATATTTTGGACATTATTCTCCTCTGAAGAGATGTTTGAAGAATCTATTCAGATTTAAATGCTCAGCTTCTAGACTTGTAAACAGGCTGGGCGTATATGTTTGTTCAAGATAACAGCTTCTTTGCATTTATGCCATGAACTCACCCGAACAAGAGCCAGCAGGATGGAGCCTGATTACTTCGCATAGCTCGATGCGGCGAGCGGGGTGGGAGCGTTGATGCACTCGTAAATACGCAGCCTCACTATGTTTCTGTGCCCTACACGCAAGATGAGGTCCTGTGCCCACTGATGTCCAAATGATGACCCAGGATATAAATACGAGTAACAAGATCCAACCAAAGCAATAAAAAGGCACATCTCAGTCAGTGTGCATGTCACGGTAGGATCCAGAGCGGATGTGTCACAAAAGTCTGAGTCGTCGACCAGATGACTGGCTGGTTAGAGAGACAAAAGGGTAATTGAACGGCGTATGCATGTTTTTGAAGCAGATTTTGGTTTTGCAGATTTGTAGAATTTATAGACTGTGAATGAATTGTGTGCGGGATGTCCTCAAACACATATTGGATATTGCTGGTCTGGTCCTGCGTTAAGAAAGCCGTCGAGGTGTCCATGACGCGACAAAGGCTTCTTTAAAGTGCCAGCTCGACTACTGCAGAAACGACCGACATCCAGAACGGACGAGGGGCTTAATCTACAAAGGTGTATCCTTCTCAAATTAATAAACAAGGAACTAGTATCTTTAGATGGCCTTGCTATTCTTGTTACTCTATGCCCTTTACCTGGTACATACCTCCCTAATTGAGAACTGTGACGTTCTTCTTATCGAATTTGCGAAACAGTACGAACTAAACAGTGCGAAGAAATAGCTTTCAAATAATCGACATCTAACATCGTTTAGATGGTTATCTTGCATTGGTAATTGATGACTGCAATGGCGTTTTGCCAGTCTTCGCCGTCGTGGGTCCAGAGCTTTGGTTTACGTTATCGTTTACGACACATCCACAGCATTGGCAACGTTGGAATGTTCCCTCACAACGTGGTGCTATCCTTTATTGCAAGTACGTCGTATCTATGTACAAATCATCTGTCCTCTCAATCATGTTCCTCCCAAATATTCCATCCGGTGCGCTGCCAAAATAACGAGACGAAAATGCAAATAAATAAATTAAATAAAAAACGGATAAGCCAACAAATGGCACAAATCATGTCTCCCATTGCGAGAGAAAAGTCCAATCAAATACAGAAAATAGCAAAACCAGATGAACACAAACATTTTCGTCAAATCATACTTACATAGAGCTTCATTAAGCAGTACTTTTCCACCAGGAGAAAGATGCCGCTAAGCACGAGAAACTGCCCCGTGCCTTTTGAAGAGGGATCCGTTATAACAGCTTTTTGTTGTTGTCGTCTGCGACAGAAGCCCCTCCGGTTTGCTCTCCTTAGACGTACACCCGCTGGTGCGAGTGCGAGCTCCGCCGGCTGTGGTGGCTGCCACTCCGCGGCCGCGACACGCCACGGCTACCGTCGCCCCGGCTGCGGTGCCGCCGCACAGATGTCGTCTCAGTCACCACGCGACGCTCGCGCTCGTTGCGGCTCATCTTGCCGCCGTGCATCCAGGCGAGAACGGTCGTGAAGAAGAAGAAGACAATGTTCATGATGCCCAGAGCAAAGCAGGTCTTGAGGACGGCGCAGGGCTTGCTGGAGCCCAGCACGTCGATACCCTGGGGCTTGAGCGAGATCAGCGTGCGCGCGGGCAAGAGCCATTGGTCGGTGCTTTCGATGTGGTAACAGCTAGCGTGGGTGATGAAGCGGAGCTGGTAGACAGCGCCGATGAGGGCACCGGCGAAGGCGAGGTCAACAAGCGAGACAAAGTGGGAGTTGCTGCTGCTGCGGTGGTAGCTGAAGAGCGTAACGATAGTCCAGGCGACAGCGAGGACGGAGACAATGAAGAGGACCAGTATGTAGTTTGGGGTGAGTTCGTTTTCGTTGATAAATGCGTGAATAAACCAGGCAAGCATGCCCATGATGGGGATCTGGCAAGTTAGCGGGCGGTACTTTTCGAGAATGGGGACGGCGCACCGTGACATACCAGAGTGACGATCTCCGCAAAGCGCCAAAGGGTGAAGAAGATGGCAAACAACATCGTCGCAGAAGTTGATGTAGCAGACCAAAGGTACGAGCTGAGAAGAGTGTGCGCGACAGTATAAGATCGATCCTGCTATGCAGGTATGCAGGTGCGACGAGATGCGTGATCGTTCAGGGTGTCGCAACAAGGGTCGAGGAGCAATCGAGTTGTCAAGCTGTCGTCGTCAAACGTTTTTTTTTGTTCTTTTTTCTGTCGACGGCAGGAATGCGGGAGCCGATCAAGTGCGGGAAGAGACGAATGGACGCCGTTGAGAGAGGATTGGAATGGAGGGGAGGGGATCGTGGGGTGGAGAGAAAGAGGATGCGAAAGTGAAAGGAATGAAGAATGAGAGATGAGAGGCAGAACGAGGGGAAAAAAGGTGAAGAATTGTCAAGGTGCACAAAAATACGAAGATCAGAGACACTTGAGGCCAAAATGACGAAGGCACTCTCCACCTTGGCTTCCTTCCTTTTTCTGCTGCACGACAGACAAGGTGGGTGGCTGGGATGGGAAAGAGCGACCCGGATAAGGCCGGGAGACGAGAAAAGAAGGCGCAAAGGAGCGCAACGTGCATCGCTCCTGCCCCCAAAATGCCCCAACGACGCAAGGAAAGGAAGGCGTGCAGGGCAAGAAGGAAAAGGCCTCGACCAAGCTTGCACAGCCAAGGCCGCACCTTCCCAATATTACGACGTATTACAGCTGCTATGCATCCATCGCTTGCGCCCTATGATTTTGCACCCAATAATACGTGCAGCTTGCTCACTCGTGAGTGCATAAGTGCTTGCAGCCAGCTTACACGGAGGGAGGGGGTCTCAAAAAGAGCGCTTTCCGCAAAACGGCAGCATGTTTTGATTCCCCACGTCGCTCTCACTGTCGCAGTTTTCAGTGCACTTTTGGAGGGGTGGCTGGGCTGGCTGGGCAACAGCTGTGGGTCATCACTGAAAGCCCTCTGGCCAATAAGCATCCAGTCTGTGGGGCTGCCTTTTAGAGGCGAGGGAAGGACCGCTCCACCTGGAAAACAAGTCGAAGAACAGCAAGGAGGTGGCCCGTGCCTACCGATAAGATAAGGTTTTGGGCCCACTTGCTGGATGACAAACAAGGCCGAAAAAACGTCGGAAAAGCCGACTCAGTAGGTCACCGAAACGTCGGCTTTCGCAAAACCGGCTACAAAATCGTCAACTCCGTACTCCGTCATGAGCTCCGACGCTGCGGTCTATTGGGCCTAAATTAAATTCTGGTGATTATAATAAATCAAAGATAAACTGAGTTTTGTAAGTATTTTTGAGCATATTATAATTTCACCTTATTTTACCTGAAAATATTTCAAACAAAAAAATTAATCGCTTCTCTTTTCCATTACTCAGTGCTTCGTCCAGCATTTCAGATTGCCTCAACTGCATCCAACTTACATCCTTCCGGACCAAAACTACATCAAAAAATCGTGCTATCAGGAAAATGGAAAGAAATCCGAAGGATGGATTTTAAAGCTTGTTGACTTACATAATCGTTTGGCGTCGGGAATGGCGTTAAACCAGGGGCTTAACTACGGCTTCAACGAGCCACCATCTACGGATCAATCACCGCAAAGCAGCACTAATACTGAAGAGCAGGAACCACAGGAAGGTCCACCTTGGGGCCGCCGATGATCCTTCGGCCCAGCCCTGTCGGAGTTGAGCACGGCACAGTCTTGTGGCCACGCTCGTCTTTCTAGAAAGAACTGACAAAGAAAGTCAAGACTGACAAACCGAGGTGAAGATTGTGCGGATATTGGTTGACGATAGTTTCAATCAATAGTGGTCGGAATTATTTGCCACGGATTTTGGTTATCGACGAGCTTCTCGATATAAAAGAGGGAGTAATGGTCGAGGTGAAATCGAAAAGAAAGAATCTAGATCATCATCACTCACTCACAATCATCATCCAACACTTCAAACAATCAAACAATCAAACAACCAAACACTTATTCTTTTTTAAATATTTTTTACCTTTCCAACTCTACCAAACGACCCCCAAAAAACTATCAAAATGGCCATGTCCGTCTGCTGTGTCAAGGGCTTCAAGTGGGAAGGTACCCCTGAGGGACGCACCGAGAAAATTGCCAACGGCAAGTTCGATGCCTACGTCGCCGGCAACAACACCAAGGCCGCCGTTCTCCTCATCCACGATGTCTACGGCTGGAGCAACCCCAACGTCCGCCTCATGGCCGACCACTACGCCAAGAACACGGGCGCCACTGTCTACGTCCCCGACTTCTTCCTGGGCGACACCCTCAACCGCCAAAAGTACCCCGAGCTCAGCAACCAGGAGTTCTTTAGCAAGCACCTGATGCCGTTTGTTGGCCGCCACAGCCGCGACCTCCACGAGAAGGACATCTTTATCGTTGCCCGCGCCCTGCGCCGTGAGCACGGCTACGAGAAGCTCGCTGCCATTGGCTTTTGCTACGGCGGCTGGGCCACTATGCGCCTGGGCGCCAAGCCCGAGGACCAGCCTGAGGACGAGGACAGGGACGCCAAGCCCATTGAGGGTCCTCTTGTGCATGCCGTCTCCACGGCTCACCCGTCACTGGCTACCGAGAAGGACATTGACGGCGTCGTCGTGCCCCTCCAGATCCTGGCCCCCGAGACTGATCAGATGTACACCCCTGCCATTAAGCAGTTCACCTTTGATGCTGCCGTCCGCAACAGGATCCCGCTCGACTACCTGCACTTCCCCGGTATTGAGCACGGCGATCTGATGCGCGGTGACCAGAAGACGGTTGAATCGCGCCAGGCTCTGGTCCGCGCCCAGTTCGCTGCCGTCAACTTCTTCAAGCTGCACCTCGGCCTGATTGAGTAAGACAAGGTAGCCAAGCTGGTGGAGGGCATCTTCAATTAGCCCAAAGAGCCACATGTAGCTGCAGATACAGTGGAAAACTGGGGTTTGGTTGAGCTGTTCCGTCTGGTAAAATCGTGTGGAGAATCTCTGTTAAAGCCTGTTTTTTTTTTGTTTTTCTTGAACACGCTAGCCTCCCTGGCGGCGTCAACAAGGTCAAAAAAAGAAGAGTGGCCGAAGTGAAAGTCGAGCTAAACGGCTGGGCCATGGACGATCGTGAGGTTCAGCATATTGTTGTTACCGACACGAGTAGAGCAAACGTTGTGATGCATGTTCAGGGTGGACGAAACACTGTCAAAATTTCTCGGGTATCAGATTAAGATTAAGAACCAAGCCTCTGCATGGCCATCGTTGTCGATGGTCAGCGGGGGCCAGTGGAAACAAATGACAGACATGAGAAACTCGGGCAAACACAGGTGAACATTGAGGGGAATATGAAAGCAGTCGTCTCGCAAAGAACATTTCAAAATTCTTCTTTCTTCTCTCTGGGTATCGTTCGCTGGTTGATTCTGTTGGTGGCAAAGTGCGGTTACTGCTCACCGGCAGGCTTGCTCTTTTGGGCGTTGCCAATCACGTCAACCCAGATGGGCGAACGAACGTTGCGCTCCGCCGAAATGTTCTCGGCGTCCAGGCCCAGCCGGAGCAGATCCGTCTCAGTGGCCCACTCGCCGGTGGCCATAATACCGACTGGCACTTTACCAACTACCTCAGGCCCGGCAATCGAGCCAGCACCAGGCTGACCTTCAGGAACAGCATAGCCGGCTGGGAAGCTAATCGATGGCAGACCGCAGAAGTTGGCGAGCCAGACGTACTCCATGGTGCGGATCGTCGTGTCGCCGTCGCTGATGCCCCAGCGGCTCTCGTTTTGGTTACGGACGGGCCAGCCGGCGCAGCTCGTCGTTGGCGTCATGATAATCATGCCTGGGTACTTGTGCCACAGGTGGGACAGGTGGTTCACGAGCATGCGGCGCAACTTCTGGGCGAGAAGGTAGTCGGTGGCCGGCGTCGTTCTGCCGAGGGCAAGGAGGATGCGGTTGGTCGTCGTCAGGTTGCCGTAGTCGGGGAGGAGCGTGGCAGCATCGGTCAAAACGGTGAAAGCGTGAGCGGACTGGCCCTCAACAATGTAGGGAATCTCAATATCGACAGTCTCGTAGCCATGCTCCCGAACAAGACGGTCAATGTAGCTATAGCACAGATCGCGCACAACAGCATCGGCACGCTCAAACCATGCACGTGGGATACCGAGAGTGCGCGTCGGTTTTCCGGAAGCTTGCGCGACGGACAGCGAGGACGGGTAAGAAGGCTGGGTACGATCGAGAAGGACGGATGGCGGTGGCACAGGAGGGAAAGACGAGGTCGGGTGAGGCTGGCCGAGGACCGAGTACACGGTCGCCAGCGTGCGAAGGTCACCAGCAAGCGGGCCCAGGCAGGCGCAAGTTACACAATGGTTCTGGCCAGGCTTGAAGGACAGACGGCCGTGAGTCGGCTTGAGACCGTAGACAGAGCAGAACGAAGCGGGGATACGGATACTGCCACCGCCGTCGCTACCGAGAGCAAATGGGACGAGGCCAGAAGCCACGGCATAGCCAGATCCAGAAGAGCTGCCACCCGTGTAGTACTTGTCATTGTAAGGGTTTGGTGGCGTGCCGTAGTTCGTGTTGTTGCCGGGTGTATCCAATCCAAATTCGACCATGTGCAGCGAACCGATGATGACACAGCCAGCTTCCTCCAGCTTGCGGACCGACCACGACGAGATGCGACCCTCTTCATACTGGTCGCTCGTGTAATCGTTTACGGAGCCGAGACACGCTTTGTAGCCGTCCATATCATATTCGTTTTTGACAGCGGTCGGTACACCGTCGAGCGGACCAAGGGGCTTTTGCTTGCGGTACCGAAGTGTCGAGGCTTCGGCGGCCTTGAGGACAATCTCCTCTCTTGTTTCGAAGAATGCAATCTCGTGCGGGCCCGGCTCCTGTCCAGCCGGGTTGCCCTTCTTGCGGATCAATGGCAGCAGGCTACGAGCCACGTCAGTCGGGGTCAGCTTGCCTGAGAGGTAAAGCTTGTGATAGTCTTCTGCTGTGTAATATCTCGTCGACGGGTACTTGTCTGCGGCCGGAGTGGGCAAAGATGCTGGCAAAGTCAGGTCCAGACGGCTCTCCTTTGTCCATTCTGGTGCACCCGGTTCCGGGAGAGGGACAATAGCCGGGTCGTAGTATGGCTCATAATCTTGGATGTCTGGAAGAAGCTTTCTCAATGCGCCGAAGCCAGCATTCAGCCAGATGTAGTAGCGCACAGCGCCGAGCCATTCCATGCTGTGGTTGTTGTTAGTTCTTGGGGTGCATTTGGAGGCGTCAAAATTTTTGGCTCCGCCACTTACATCCAAGCACAGACGATCAGGATCGGGCCCCGGATTGCCGGGTTCGACTTTCGGCCATTGAAGTAGGGTACATTCGGGCTGGGAACTAGTTAATAAAAGGATACGTCGGCACCAAACATTGTAAGTGCGCAACATACCCTTTGATGGGCTCCGGGTAGTTGACATAGCCCCGGCGTTTGCTGTCGGGATCCATGGCGAAGGGAGCTGTGATCGGGACGGAATTGTGGTCTGACACGGCGTTTTCGCGCACGGTAGGATGCCTATGGTCGATAATGAACAACAAATCTAGCTGAAACAAAAACAAGTGTCGCAAGAAGCGAGTGTGGTGACGAGGGTGAAATTCGAGAAAATCGTCGAGAAAATAAAAGTGAAAAATGCAGGCAGATATACCACGCAGTGGAGGGATAGTGGCCAAACGATAACAGTGGCAATCTCGTGTGTCTTGTGGCGATCCCTAGGTAAGGGAGACCGAGAGCGACACTGGTGGTGCGAGGGAGAGAAGATGGGACGACAATGACAAGAGGGAAAAGAAAAGGGAGAAGAAAGGAAAAGAAAACACGAGCAAGCAGAAAAGCCGCGAGAAAACACAAGATGAATTTACTTAAGCTGGCAGCTGCGTTCTTGCCCTTTATGACATATCTGTAAAAGAGGGGAGGAACGGCCGTGTATTTCGGTGGGTTGGACCAGGAAGCAAAGCTGGCAAGAGCGAGCATAACAGCTAGCAAGAGCTTGTCCGCATGACGTCCGTTCCTTCCGGTATCGTCCAGGAACAAGCAGGTGCCGTGCCTGCCCTGTCGGGCCAGTCTACTCGATGCACGCTAGTTCAGGTAATGGAAAGAGCGATCAAGCGGTGACAGAGTAGGCTGCTATTGACACTACTAGACACCAAAAGCTTGGCGAAGCATATAATGACAGCTTAAGCTGTGGTATTGAGCCTCAGTATTTCCTTGTTTTTGGGCGTCGATTGCTGACGCCCTTTTGCAAAAGTCGTAGAAACATGCTCTGGCTTGTGCCTGCCGGTGCCTGACCTGTCTGAACACGAATTGGCGACGTTGTCTTGGGCCTCTACTCCGTATTTGGTGCTTTTACGAGTAGCGATTTAGCGATTTGTTAGCGGTGTGATGCGTCTCGCTCTGCTTCACTGTTCTTTCCCTTTGCGACCGGTTACCCCACTTCTACCGCTACTTGCCGCCTACCTCGCTGTGTGTCCGGAACGGCCGGTGCTGCAAGGCAAGTGCAAGCTGCGCACCTGCCTCCTGCGAGACCACAAACAAAACCAGCCACTGGAACGGAAACCAGACAGAGAAGCTTTACGATGGAATTATGACGAACAAGTGTTGTGCACCGAGAGTGGTGCCGATTGGTGATCTTGATTCTTGGTTAAAACTATGGAAAAGACTGGTGCTCTTATTCCAGAGGTGTTGGGGTTACGTGCAGGCCCACTCCACATGGCAGCACTCGGCGCACGGCGCCTTATCAATACTATGTTGTAGCACACTTTACTGACTGTGTATGCATGTTGCTTGTAAGAACTATTTGATGGTCCATTAGGTGTCTTTTTTCTGCCCAGGCTTTCATCTTCACATGCAACCGCTTCGGCAGTCCGCTGTTGCATTATCCCGGGATGTGCACCAATGCATTGCTTTGGCCACTGGAAACAAGGCGACGGCTGTTCCTAAAATGCTGCCTTGAGTACTCTGTAGTAAGACGAATGCTTTGTTAAAAAAGGTGTCAAACAAAACCGTTACTGTTCAAACCCGAGAGGCCGATGGCGCTGGGCTTCTTGGGGTGCTTGTTCTCACCGTCCACGACAGGCTTCTCCGCGGTACACTAACAAAGCCCCGCTGCGGTCCCTGTAACTGTACGGAGTAAAATGTCAAATGCTCCACTTGGCAGGAACGATCCAGCCCACAACTCCAAGCAACGGCGGCCGGCTTGGTCACCAACGTTTAAGCTGCCGCATCTGTCAGACGTCTAACAGGTCCGGGGTGAGACAGATGGACGAGGCACACCATCAGTACCACGATCCACAGAGCACAAGTTTATGCCACTAAATAGAATGCGATGATGGCAATAAACGTGTCGTAAAGATGTACATTTTTGGGGTTGTCTTGTGTGATCGTAACCGTAATGTTTATCCCAGTCAAGTACCATAAATAACCACGTTCGTCCTTCTTTCCTTTCTCTCTCATCAAGTTTGCTTATCGTCGCTCAGTCTGCTTGTGAAGCCGCCGTCTCGGCTGTGGCCACCGCTGCTGCCGCTGTTGTTGTTGCAACCAGGGCTGCTGCCGCCGCCGCTTCGGCTCGTTGTTTCCGTATCGCTGAGCTGCTGATCTTGGCATCAAAGTTCTCGGCCACGGCTGTTGCAGCTGCCGACGACTCACCCGCCGCCTCGGCCATCTCGGCCACTGCCTCTTCGGCGCTGAGCACATCCACCTCAAACGTCTCCAGCGGCAGCCAGCCTTTCTCTGCCCGCTTTTCGTTGACAGCCCGGCCACCCGACCGCGTCTCGCCTGACACAACGAGCGAGGTGATATCTTGTCGCTCAATCGTGGGACCAAAGGCGTTATCTATCCGCACGCAGCTCACAAAAATCGTGTCGTTGCGGAACGTGGCCATGAAATCACCGTCCTTTTCGTCAATATCAGGGCCAATCTTTTCCTCCCAGCCGTCGCGTGACAGGTGCAAAATGGTGGACAAAAAGTTGATGACAGTGCGTGCACGCTCGTCCCATGGCTGCACGTACTCCGCAAACTTCTTATTCTTGAGGAGCTCATCGCCCGTGATACCAATGATGAACTCGGCCGGTTTGCCAGAGAAAGGTTTGGGCACGTCCAGCAGCAGAGCGCCGGCTGTCAGCAGCAGCTTGTGACCTGGGTGCAGGTAGTCGAACGTGCCGCCGAGACAGACGGTCCTGTGCAGTGGCGTGGGAATATGCATGACGCGTGATGGTGTGACTGTGCCCGATGTGGCTCCAGAGACGGTCCCTGCGGTTGTGCCAACACGCAGCGTCAGTCCGCCGGCGACGGGGACAATCTGGTCGTCGCTAATCTTATGAACGGCCCGCGCAAACTTGAGGTACAGGTTGTAAAGGTTCAGCCCGGCCTCACTCTGCACATGGAAAATGTTGTTCCATGGATAATAGGCCGTGGCGAACGAGGCCAGATCCACGAGCACGGTGTTGTTCGGCTCAATGCTGGGCAATAAATTTGGGAACCGTCGGTCGCGGTCATGATCCAGAAGAACAATGCGTGTATCCACAGCGCCTGGTCCACCGTCCGCATCGGTGACAATGTTCAACTTTTCGCAGAGCACAGCAACGATTGTGTAAAGGCCGGCCAGCAGTGCCTGTGCGTCGGGCCAGGCGAACGACTTGCTCTCCAGGGTCGGCCCGCTCACAAACGGAAAGGCGACGGCGACAATCAGCGTCGACGACCGAGTGGCGTTCCGAGTCTTAGTCAGGGCCATTTCAAGTGGTGGCCGATACGCGGCACCCAGAGCAGCCTGGCTTGGCGGCTCAGGGGGCTCCGGCAGCAGCAGCAGTGACGGAAGATTGCGGCGCGACATGGTGGAAGTCGGCATCGTGTTGTTGTGGACAAAGATGCAATACCTCGGTAGGCCGTAGATGTTGTGATAGGAAGCTTTTTGGACCAGCTCAAATACTCGTAGACTGCACAATTGCAGTTCATGAAAGCTGCAGAAAATACTGTCATAAACTGTGGTGGAGTGATCGATATATATCAGGTGCTGTTGATCGTCGAAAATGCGGGATCACAGATGACGAAATAGAGGCGTGTTCGTGCCGTTGGCCAGGTGGGGGGGCGAATCATATGTGGACCTGGGAGCTTGTTTGGAGCTCGGTTGTTGGCTGGAGTAAGGCACACGTGACCGCGTGTGAGTCGAACCTACTCCGTATTCACTGTAAAGAGCAAACACTAAAAATAGCCGTGAACCCCTCTTCCAAACAAAACCTCAGCCTTGTCGCAAACAAACCCCCGTTCACGAACCAGTTCAGCTTTTTTGTCGTTTGCCCACGGTCACCTGGTTCTCCTTTCACACCTCAAGCACCTTCAACATATACACAATCATCGTTACCCAGCAGCTTTATTTTTTCCTCGCCAAAATGTCTACGCCAATCACACAGCTTCAGCATCACGTCCCAGAAAACCCCTAAATAAATTCCAAGTAAACACTATCGCGTCCCGAACTCTACAACGCGCTCCGACATACACAATTACACAATCGCACGACACCATGGCCAGAAAAAGGAAGAGCCCGAAGGCTCCTCAGACACCTCAGAGTCAGCAGTCATCACCGGCTCCCCAAACTCCCCAGACTCCCGGGACTCCCAGTCCTCAACCAAAGGCTGCAGAGAAGTCTGCCGATGACCAACTAGCAAAGCTTGTGGTATGTGACTCCCCAGTCGTTGGGGTGCCGATGAACGTTCCTACTGATACTAATCTTGTCGCAGGAAAAGTACGGCGAGTTCCTCGAAGAGTCGATTATCATCCTCACTTTCCAGGACCACGGCTATGAGGTTGCGAACAACTTCCTCGCCTCTCTTGCAGAGAACGTCTTCCTAGAGGAAGCCTCAGGCTTCGACCCGAGCGGTCTCCAGGGCACGGCCGCGGCCGACGGAGACGGAGCCAGAGACGCCCACAATGCTTCCGAGGGCTCGTCCTACCACACAACGGTTGAGGACCCGAGCCAAATCGCATCCATCTCCGGCCACGGTTCCGGCTCCAAGTCCGGATCCCCGTACACTCCGCTATCTGCAGGCGGCGGCAGTACCAGTGCCAGTGGCAGTGGCAGTGCGCTTGAGGACTGGCGCGCCGTCGCCAACGACTTGCCCTCCGACGGGTCCAGCACACTCGCTATTTTGCGAGACGCGTTTCCGACTGTCAAGGACTCTGACATCCAGCGAGCCCTCAAAGAGAGCGGTGACGATGTCGACCGCGCATCAGACGTCCTTCTTAACCTGGAGCATCTTATCGAGACGGGTCAACGTCCCAAGGGCATCGATGGCTTTGCCGTCTACGACGACGCCGCCTTGGATTGGGGCGGCCGCAAACGAAAGGGCAAGAAAGACAGAAACAGAAACTTGATGGCGACGTGGCCAAAGAACAGCCGCGAGCAACGGCTGGCTGTGGACTACAGTCTCACCCCAATGGGTCTGGACGGCTCGTATGAGATCGACGACGGCAGCACACCGGCACCCAAGCGCGGTTCTTCACAGCCATTCAGAGACACGACGCAACGCGAACGTCGCCAAGGCAATACCCAGATTAGCCTCTATGACGAGATTGTCGACAAGCAAAGCAAGGACGCACTGACAGTGGACCTCCACAACGTTCCTGTCAAAGATGGCATCCGCATCGCCATGGAGCGTACCCGCTATTGGTGGGCACATCTGGGCGAAGATCGTGTCCGCAAGGCACGTGAAAACCCGCTGCGTGTCGTCACGGGTGTCGGCCTGCACAGTCCCGAGGGCTACTCGCGCCTGAACACTGGTGTCGAGGCGGCACTCAAGCGCGAGGGCTGGAAGTTCCACGATGGTTTTGGCTATTACGACGTCACGGGTAAAATAATTGCAGACAGGGCGTCTTAGAGACGGCGGACTTACTAGCGACGCATTCTTGCATACACAGCAAATATTTTGTGATGAGCGACTGAACAAGCGATCAGACAAACGGCTAGCGTCTGGACATGAAGCAGTTTGGAGCGATATTTGATACGATATGCCGTCTTGGGGACATTCTTCTGAGAGTAAATCAGAGAAGCAAAAGGGCTATCGGGGCTTTATGATGCCACAAGGTGGCGCCCTTTCACAGATCGTTCTTGCACTTATTATTTCTATTTTGGTTTGTCTTTCATGTTATTTGATCTGATAGCGAATTTAAGCAGCGAGTCCTTTGGACATCTAGTACGACGTACGTCGTACAAAATACTTGATCAGCTAATATATTCTTTCAGACCAAAAACTTGATGCAGATGTTCATACAATTTGTCGCTCTTTCCTCGTGCAGTAAAAAGCTTAGCATTCCTTACGTGGTCTGTCTGCTGTTTATTATGGAGACCTCGTAGGCCGCTAATGCCCAATCTGGCACCCCCTATCAGCGCTATATTGCAGCGCTAGAACCACCAGTGACTCACAATCTTTTTGCGGGACACCCACTATGCGGAGTATTTCGATTACTAACACGTTTATCACTGTCTCGCCTGCAAAAGATACTTCCACCAACCTGCAAAAGACTGCAAAACGGCCAGAAAAAGCGCCGACTGGGCCCAGCGCAACGTCATAGCCCTGCTTTTAAGCTTTCGCTCTGGCCTGTACGACGTAAGATGGAGCCCCATGCGCTCCTTCCCTACCCCACCATCACCATCATGGCTAAGGAAGGAAGAGGAGGGGCGACGTGGGCCGTGGATGCCTTGCGAGTTGCGAGCCTGGAAGTCTGGGTAGTTCTTGCCCTGCAGGGTGCGTTGCGTACCGTACGTATCTCGAAGGAGGCACACCTTTTGGAAACTTGTTGCTGCTGTACGGAGCACGACGTACCGTCTTGTCATCGGGGCAGTTGACAAGGGCAAGTGCGAACGGCCCCTTCAACGTTGCCCCAAAAGGGTACCTGGCCACCACTGTAAACATACATCGGCCAAGCTGCCGTCTGGTCACCCCCTTTTCTCGATATCTTGGGTTCGAACGGAAGTCGCGACCCCTTTTGCATACCGCTGTTCCCACCATCGTTACTTCTCGTCTTGCTCTTTCCCTCGTTTTCTCATTGTCTCCATCTGCACCTGCCTCGTAGGAATTGCATTCGTATCGCCAACGGGGCGAATTGGAGGGAAGGAACGGCATACTTGCCTACTGAGTACGATGTAATTACAGGGCAAGTTCCGCCCTTTTACATCTGCTCAGGGTAAGATGACTGTCGGCGGCCGACAGTTCTGCGTCCCCGCTCCACCTGTTGTCTGGGCGTGTTCTTCGCTCTCTCGTAGTCGATTTCGTTAGTGCGTTTTTGTCTCTTGTCTCCAGTTAAGTCCGGTTCTTTGACGACGTATGCCGATGGTCGAGGGAAAAGAGAGACAGGGCGAGACGATCGCAGCTGCCACCGCCAGAACTGAAAATTTCCCCTTCTTCTTTCCCTTTTTCGTTCTTCCCTTTCTCTTTCGCTTTTGCTCCATCTCTCCTTCCTCTTCTTACTTTTTCGTCGTCAATCGAACCTTCCTCCTTTTCATCAATCCTTCGACCCGCCTCTACCGCGCCGGCCACATTCTGCCTGCTCGCCCCTTCCTCTTTACGACCACCGCTAAGTGCGCCGACGACCTCCGATTTCTTCTCAACCCCAACAAGATTCTCCAGCTCTTGCTCGTTTGCATTTCTTCCCACTCTAATATTTGTCGCATTTTGCATTCTTGCAATTCTATTCTCTCGTCTTATTTTGCACATTCCTCGTATTTTTGCATTCTTCGCCCTCGTCTTTTCCCGTGCGCATTCAATTGCGCATGATTGCATCAGTCGCATCCTTTTGACAGCGGGGTCTTCGCCCTGACGTTTCATCAGCTGCTCCAAAAACTCACCAAAAACTTACCAAAAACTTACCACCACCACATGTGGCAACGTCCCTTCACCGGCTTCTTTGTTTCTGGCATCGTGCGTCCCAGCTCACGGCCACCGCTTTCCTCGAAAAACTTGCCGATTTTTTAATTGGCCCTCGCCATATTCGCCCGATTTTTCTTCCAGCCGCGAACATTCCTGCGCGTATCTCCAAGATAGCCTTCGCGATAGGACATATATCCGGACTACGACGATCGTTTTATACACGAAATACCTTCGGCGTCGCTAGGTGTGCTCTGAGAAACGAGCTCGCCTAGTCCTCAGTCCTCAAGGCAGAACCTCTCGAGTCTGTCTGCCCTGTGGCAAGCCCGCTGGTTGGCTTTGCAGCAATTCCTAGAAAGAACGCAGAGTAGGCCTCATCGACTTGAGAAACGAGAGCCCCTCGCACCGCATCTTCCGCCGCCGCGTTAAACGCACCACCAAATCACCGATTCGACACAAACATGTCTCCCACACCCGCCTCCACGACGCCCTCTTCGGGTGCTCGATCGCCTGAGGAGCAGTTCCGCGTTGTTCGCAAGAGAAATCGGGTTCCTCTGAGCTGCTACCCCTGCCGAACCAAGAAGTACGTATTCATCTGTTCAGATCTGTTTTTGTTTTGTCTTTGGTGTTTTATCGTTCATATTGACTGAATCAATGCTGACCAGAATTTTAGATTGTAATTATCATCTATCTCCATTTTGAGACATAAAACCGCGCACCAGAATACTGACAATTACCTGTAGGAAGTGTGACAGAGGTCACCCATGTAGCAATTGTGTCAAGCGTGATGGCGACAACACCTCAACATGCTCATATGCGGCTCCCGTGAACCGCAAAAAGAACCAGGCAGCGTCTGCCAGCCCAGACGACATGCAGAACCGAATCGACAGACTGGAGAACCTGGTTCTGTCTCTCATGCACACCGGCAACGGTGTCGATGCAGCCACCGCCGCGTCTGCAGCAGGAATGATCCCGGGTGCCAGTGCTCCCAACACAGCATCACGAACAGACAGCATATCATCAGCAGCGAAGGATACCGGTAGCACACAGCCACAAGACGATATCGACGACGAGAGCGATGTGGATGACGGTCTGGCGACTTCGCTCGGTGTTCTTAAAGTCGACGCAGATCGTGGCAAGTCCATGTACATTGGCCAGGAGCACTGGCATACGATTCTTTCCGATATCGCCGAAGTCAAGAACTACTTTGTCATGCACCGCAAAGATCTCGAGAAGAGCTACGAGCGGGTGCTACAGAGCAAGACCGCCTCCGCCAGAGAGGCACCGACGTTTCTCCTCGGCGCTGAGGCGACCACTGAGGGCGACCTCCGGGCAGAGCTGCCCCCCAAGTCGACTGTGCTCACCCTGTGCGGCCGCTACTTCAACTCGATGGACAATGCCGTGAACATTATCCACGCACCAACCTTCAACGCCCAGTTGCGCAGCCATTGGCAAAACCCCTCAAAAACACCCATCATGTGGCTGGGTCTGCTATACTCAGTCATGTGCTTGGCCATGCTGAGCTACCACAAGGTTGGTGATGAGCCTCCCGAGTGGAAGGGCCATGCCATGGAGCTGGCGTCGCTGTTCCGCGTGCGCACGGTGCAGTGCCTGACAACGGCAGACTACACCAAGCCTGTCGAGTACACGGTCGAGACCATGATCCTGTACGTGTTCGGCGAGTACTCGTCACGCTGGGATGCCGATCTGGGCCTGTGGCTGATCGGCTCTCTGATTACAAGAGTGGCATTCCGCATGGGATACCACCGGGATGCCAAATGGTTCCCATCCATCACACCCTTCCAAGCAGAAATGCGCAGAAGGACGTGGGCTCTGGTGCGGATGTGCGATGTCATGTTCTCCCACCAAGTGTCGCTGCCCAACATGATCTACGACCACGATTGCGACACCCAGCTCCCACTGAACATCTTTGACGAGGAGTTTGGCCCCAACACAAAGGTGCTCCCGCCCTCGAGACCCAACTCGGAGCCCACGCCCATTGCCTACATGATCGCCAAGGTCAAGCTGTGTCTGGAGCTGGGCAACATTCTCCAGGCCACAACGCGCGTCGGCAAGCCCGTTCCGTACGAAGAAATTCTCCGGTTCGACGCTCGCCTGCGTCAGGTCAAGGAAGAGATCCCCTCTCACCTGAAGCTGCAGCCTCTCGAGGGATCACAGGATCCTTTGACGCTTATTATTGCACGGTTCAACATTGATAGTCTGTACCAGAAGATCATGTGTTTGCTGCACCGCAAGTATCTGTCCCGGGCCAGACAGAACAGTCGGTACGAACACTCAAGACAGAGCGCCATCGAGGCCTCGATGGAGACTTTGCACCACCTGCATACGCTCAACAAAGAGTCTCAGGCCAACGGCCGGCTGCGGTCTATCAAGTGGTACGTCGCTTCCATTGCGACCAAGGACTTCCTGCTGCCAGCTATGCTGGTCGCTCTGGAGGTTCGCTTCGACAACCTGGCTGCAAAGGAGGGCAGAGAAGAAGACAGCTTCTGGACGCGCGAGCAGCGTGCCGAGATGGTCAACATTCTCAACTCGACCAAAGAAATTTGGCGACCCCTGGCCGAGGGATCGATGGAGGCCTACAAGGCCTACAACGTCATTCGCATCGTGTTGGAGAAGATTGGCACTGCACCTTCCGAGGGCCCGCGCACCACCGAGGCGTCTGTGCAGTCAAGCATTTGCAGCGTCGATCCTCCCACGGGAGCCAAGTCTACACCCTCTGACAACTCGGTGCAAATCGACACGCCCCTCACCGACACTCTGCTTGACCACGCTGAAATGGCGGCACCACTGAATATTCTCTCGGGAACTATTCCTGCTTTCGGCGCGGCTCCCTCGACGACGACTTCTCCGAACACGGCGGCAGCTTCCACGGCTGCTGCGACCACACTTCCTGCCACGACGTCCATGTTTGGCTCTGTGCAAACGCCCGGTGGAACTACGTACAGTACCATTGACCCTACGCTCTCGGCGGCCATCGATGGCGGTCTTTCGGCGACGGACTTGAATGGCGACATGATGGGCTCGATGGCGGGCTTTAATATGTTCAACCAGTCCATGGGCGGTGCTGTGCCGAACATTTTGGACGAGACCATGGACTTTACGACCAACTTCGACTGGGTAAGTCACGCTGAGCAAGTTGTGTATACATGCATTTAAACATCCTCTAACGATAGGCAGGATACTCTCCAAACATATGCTCAGAGTGGTCCGTTTGCGACTAGTGATCAGACTTTCCAGTTCTTCAGCGCGGACCAGCCGTTCATTAATACGCAGGATAGCACCACAAACACCTTCCCCTACGGCAGCAACGACATGCCGAGCTCCGGTCCGTCGACGTGAACAATTTGAAAGTTGGCGCGGAGTATGGCTCTCAACTGTGGGGAGTTTTCTTTTGATATCACCCTTTAGGGACTGATCTGGATTTGAGTCTTTGATTTATTTATTTTTCAATTGGATTGGTCTGGTTTCGACCTTTGCGAGAGATACTAAAAAAGACGCTTGGGCAGGCTGGCATGCCGAGTGGCACAGGTTTGGCTTCGGGCTTTTTTCTTCTTTTTTCTTCTTTTTTTCCCAGGGATGTTTGTTTTTGTCTTTGCGATTTTTTTTTGGAAACACCATCACTGTGTACACTGTAACTATCAGGAAACTCTCTTTTTGGATTTGGATTTGGATTTCGGTGTATATTTACGAGTCAATGGATTATTTATTATGAGGGTTTCACGATGGTCAAAATGCACCATCAAAGACGAAATAGCCATACCCTTCTCAACTCACTTCGCTCTCCTCTCCCGAAAAAAGCGTCCCGCAATCCCGTGGCTCGGCAGCTGACATTTTCCACCTGAGCCATATCCATGTCATCCCAATGTCAATAAATTTGCGCTCTCTCAATATACAATCGAAACTTACGCCGTCGGAATGGCAACAGTGGAGGATGACGATGAGAGAAGGCGCTGTACAGTTGTTGAAAGAGAGTTTGTATTTTGGAGACAAGAGTAGAGAAAAGAGTCCCGCTGATTTAATTTGATGCTATTGAGTTTGAATTTTGTCATGATTCATTGTGTTTAGTTTGCTTGTAAACTTGATTGATATAAATAAGAAAGTAAAGTAAAATTAGAGAACAACTCTCTAAAAAATGCACCGAAAGGCACAAAAGAAGTGAAAATGCTAGTGAATGCTGAAAAGGAGAAACAAAATAAATGCAAATGAAATCAGCCTCCCCGGTCAAACCACCACCCTCTCTCTGCTTACTGCCTACAGACCAAACGCAGACTGGGCCGTGTGCCAGTACTGCAGACGCTGGTCCGTCATGGTCGCACCGACGCAGCCCATGTATGCCGTGAAACCGGCGTCTGTGCCCGCCTGGAGCTGGCTGCGCACATCGCTGGAGCACTGTGACGACAAGTACCAGGCGGCCGAGCCAAAGTTGTACTGGTCGACAGTCAGGAGGGCCAGGACGGCATCCGGGTCGCCGTTGGCAGCAGCCACACCCGAGGCGAGAGCTGGTATGGCAGCGGCGTACTTGGCATTGAAATCGGGGGACTGCATGTTGCTGGTGCCCTTGCCAGCGACCACCGGGAACTCGGAGTGGCGGTATTTGAGCTCGCCGGACTCAAGGGCCGTGAGGGCCAGAACGCCGGCAATTTCGGCGGAGTTGGTAATGCCCCACTGGACCAAGGAAGTGATAAAGTAGGGAGCGGCCTCGACGTTGGTGGCGCACTGGTCCGGGTACAAGGCGCCGTCACACGAGACCGAACCGGGCATGATGGTGGCGATTATGTCGGCGGCGGTGGTGTCGCGGCCGAAGACGCGGTGGAGGTCGGTGGTGGGAGCGGGCAGGGCCGAGACGGAGACGGAGAGGAGGCTGCTGCAGAGCACCGAAAGGAGGACGGAGCGGGAGAACATGTTGAATAATGTGAGTGGATTTTGAGTGAATGATGAGATAGTCGTGATGGTCGTAACAAAGTGGTGAATGTAGAAGAAGGAGTGGGTATCAAAAGCGTTTGGGGAATGCGGATATGTTTTGTTGGGTTGATATTGGAGGACAGGTATCAATGAACAATGGTGTTGTTCGTTGGGTGATGTTGGAGACGGTGGGTGACGTCTGCTTTGTTCTTTGTGGTTGTGCGTTTGTTCACGTCAAGTGAAAGAGTAGTGCAAACAATGTGATGGTTCGTCTAGAGTGACAGACGGACAGAAATGTAGAAAGAAAAAAGAGTGAATATGACGACCAGCGAAAAATATGTGCAATGAAGCAATGAATGTACAATGGCTGTGATGACAAGCAACAGTGAGTTGGTGTATCAAACAGGAAGAAGAGAAGGAAAGACGGCACGAGACCAGCGTCGAGTTGAAGTGAATGAAAGAGTAAGAAGTGGACGAAGAGAATGTGTTGGCACAGCAAAAAAAGAGAGAAGAAAGGGAAAAGAGAAGAAAGGGAAAAGAGAAGAAAGGGAACAGAGAAGAAAGAAGAAGAGAGGCAGAGAAGAAAACAAAAGAGCAGACTGTTGAGAATAAGAGGACGAGAGGCACCGGTCAGCCCAACACGAAACGAAACTTTCAAGCTAAAGACAGAAAGGAGAAGAAAAAGAAAAAGAAACAAAAAAGAGGACGTGCCCCTGTCGTCTGTTCTCAGAGATCACCAGCGCCCTTCCTGGCTTTCAGTCTTTTGTCTCTTTGTCTTTTTGGTGTGTTTGTCTTTGTTTCTTTTGTGTGCCTTGCATGATGGAGGGGGATGGACTTGCATGGAGGTCCTCTTTCTGGTGGAGGGACTTTCTTGTACACCTTCCTTGTCACCTCGTACAAAGTATCGCTCCGTATTTTGTACTCCGTAACTGTACGGAGTAATACTTCGTACCCCGTGTAAGTACACCCCTGGATCATCCGCAGCACAAAATGGAGTCCTCAATGCATGACTGGTCAAACCATGCTCCGTACTTTGTAAACTGGAGACGACTTTGAGAGGCGAAAAAGAGCAGACGGACACCCCTCACTATTACCCCTTTCGGCAACGGAACACACACCCGCTGTGCCGTTTTTCTTCCCCTATCCTTTCGTCATTCACTCTTCCCTGTCTGTTTGCCTTGTCTCTGTTTCCCTGCTCTTTGTCCTCTTCCCTGCCGTGTTTTGTTTCGTCCAAGAAGCGAAGGAAGTAGGTGAGGCACGGCCAGAAATCCACGAGAAGACCCCAGTAGAAACTTGTGATAGTTCGAAAGACTTCTTGAGGGGCGTGCACGCTGCTCGTGATTGTGGCTATCGGACAGACCCGAACGCAAGGCCTCACCTCACAAAAAGAACAGCTCGTATTTTGTGCGACGTACTCCGTATTGTCTGACCAATTGACAAGACAATCTTTGCGCTCTCAGAAGGTGGGACCATTTGTTGACCTGCAGTGAACCGCCAACGCTATCGTCGTCTGCCATTCACAAGCCGTCGCTTGCCATTCTCACAGTCTCTCCCCACAATCCAGTGGCTTCTCCATCGTCCGCCATTTGCTCACCGTTTCTTTTCCTTTCTTCTGTCGATCATCGTGGGCCAACCAGCCTTGCATCAAAGCTTTGCGCAGGGGTAGGTGAGGAGCTGGAAAGGGAGACTTTTGAGAGTACTAGGTACTGTGTACTGTGTACTCTGTATGCGGCCTCCCATAGGATGGTGAGCTGGTGAGGGTTCTGTGTCGAGGTGGTAGTGCGTTTCAAAAGAGAATGTCTTGGCTGAGAGGAGGCGTTGTTTCGAAACATTTTGCCATCAGCAGGCTGTTGCCCCTATTTTCAGGGGACAGCTCAGATGACTGAACACTGAACGCTCTTTCCCCTGGAGTCCCTGGAGCGTTCCTGCCTAAACGAGCCGCCCTGTCCAACCAGTGCTGTCCTCGGATCCTTCTGTAGATCAGGCGATTCTGGGCTGTGAGTGGTTAGCTTTTGTAGGGAGGTGATGGGCTTGCAACCAGTAAGCCAGCTGTCTTTGGCGTGTCTTTGGCGTGTCTTTGGGCTGTTTGACGCTATTTGGCGCTGTGCCTCTTGGTGGCTTTCCTTTTTCGGAAAGAGCTGAACGACTGACACAAACAAAAAGAGGAAAGAGCGACACAGAAATACACGACAGGGATGATCAGAAGTACGCCGTACGTTCGAACTGACAGATCAACTTGCAGATACTCGTATGAATAAAATAAGCTTGTTATTTACAAAGTATCAGACGTCAATGCACCGTCAAATCGAGTTGTTGGCGATAGTTTTTGCTTCACTTTTTGGAGGCTCCTTTACTGCCCATTTGCTGCACTTCCCAAGCTGTCTGTATTCGGCAGGCGGTGAACGGCGTAAACTCATCCCAAGCGCTCCTTCCTTTTTTTTTTTTTTTTTTTTTCACTGTCGTTATCGTGACCCCACTTTATTTTGATAGCAAAATGGCCAAAAGGCGTGCGTGCCCAAATAAATTCCCAATTTTTGGGGCTCTCTCTTCCCTTCTCTCCTTTCTCTTCTCTTTTTTCTCTCTTTTTCTCAACAAGCCAAAAGGAAGCAACCAGCACCAAAATTGACGACCCTAATCAACTGACCCTCCACAGACCGGCGACTTATAAGCGAGACAATGAAAGTATATCGACAGACAAACTGATCTTATTTTGGACGGATCGCACAAAGAGACGAACTCGAAAAAAAAGGCGTAGAGAGACAACACAAAGAAAGACTTTTAAAAGAATGCAGAAAGCAAAGGCCATCAACGGGGAGACACCGGGTAGCGCTGCCGCTCGTTAGGTAGACTACGGCCGGCATACAGACGATTGACATCCTCGCCACGAAGATGGAAGATACGGGAAACAAGGGAAACATTTCCCGTTTTTCCCCTTCGACACGAGCCGCCGTGAACTATGTTTTCCTCATTTGGCTTGTCCTTCTTGTTCGAGGTCTTTCTTCGCTCTCTCTCTTTGGTCTGCTCGTCTCTCGCGGTCTGTCCTCGATCTTTTGCGTCGTCTCGATTGTCTCGCACGTTGCTGGTGGAAGTCTTTTCGGCTCGTCATTGGTGATGTTTTCAGTTTTCAGTTTGTTCTTCTCGGCTCACTTACCGCCGCAGTCTCTCAGTCGGTTCTGCCGTCTGGGAACAACCCTTACGGGGGGGAGCGTGTTTTCTCCAAGGAACATTGACTCTTCCGACTGCTGGCGCAGATCAGACCTTTTATCCTCATCCACTCTCGTTTTGAGAGCGAGGAGCCTTTCTACCCGTTGCTGGGCGCCCGACCGTGATTTTTTTTATAAAAAAGAACCGTTTTGGTTTTGCTGATCGGTCGGGAATCAGTTGTGGTTACATTTATGCAAACGTGAAGATGCCTGTGTTGATGTCAAGTAAATGACGTTAAGTAAATGACGTTGATGTAAAGTGAATGCATGCTTGATTGCTATGATGAACGCTTAAATACCCCAATACGTCTCTGACCATGTACCTTCCATCCTTCTACGCACTACGCTATGCCGTCCCCTACAACAGACTCTCGTACTTGTCGAGGCCAGATTTGCCCGGCTGTGCTGCCATCATGCCGTTTGTATTGTTGTTTGTGTTGTTGGACGTAGGGGTCATGGCGTTCATGCTCATGCCCATGCTCATGCCCATGCCCATTCCCATACCCATGCCCATTCCCATTCCCATTCCCATTCCCATTCCCATTCCCATGCTGTTGTTTGTGCTAGACGACATCATACTGTTCGTGCTGCCCATATTGCCCATGGCACCCATTGAGTTCATCGATCCCATCGAGTTGTTGCTCTGCCCCATCCCGGGACGGTTGTAGTTGGCCGTGTAACTAGGCGTTGATGTCGTCGGTGTCATCGAAGCCATTGATGACATGGAGTTGCCCATGGATGAGCCCATACCGGGTGGCGGCGGCAAACTAAATCCTGATGTGGGCGACTTTGCTGCTGAGGAAGTCGGTGGCGGCAACGAGAACCCTGATGAAGCCGTTGCAGCAGGTGCCGGCGAGCTCCATGCATTGCTGTTGCTTCTCCCAGAGCCCCAGTTGATACCGCTCGGTGAGGGCTGTGGTGATACTGTCGCACTAGTTGACCATGCCGATGCACTATTGACCGCCGTGCTGGTGGTCGAGTTGTTTGTCGGGTTGATGGGTCGGGCCGGAAGTGCCTGGGAGAACTGTGTCGACGATGGGGTCATGGCGGCGAAGCTGTTGAGGTCGGGTGTGACGGTACGGAGGGATGGTTGTTGCTGTGCTGGTGCTGGTGTGGGTGTTGGTGTCGACCACGAAAAGGCTGGTGCTGTAGAGGCAGTAGAGGTAGCAGCTGCAGTTAACGACGATGCGGCCCGAGGTGTTGAGCTCCGGTTGCTGGCCAGGTTGGGCGATGGCCGTCTGGCACTTGCTGCTGCTGGCGGTGCCGCGTCCCAACCACCGTCCATCAAGGCACTACCACCGAGACCACCACCGCCAGTCTTGCCCTTGACGAGACGCTCAAAGTCGTCCTCAACATCACCACCACCCTTGCTGCCACCAACATCAAAGGCAGAACTGCCTGCACCGCCGCCAAACGACGAGAACTCGTCCATGAGAGCGGCGTTGCCGTTAGACGACGAGTGAGCAGCGGCTGCAGCGTCCACACCCGACAGTTCCTGCAGCTTGCGCACCTGCTCGTCCTCAACCCGCGAAGACAGTGTCTTGATCAACTTCATAAACGACTGAAACTGCTTCAGGTTCAGCAAGGGACCGAGACTCATGGTCCACAGCACGGGCAACAGCTCAAATGCGACAAAGTCAGCGTCGACGACACCACCAACAACACGCAGAACATTCAAAGCCTCCATCATGACGGCAGGCTCTTTCGTTTTGATGCCTTTGATGAGGGGCACAATCTTCTCCTGCATGGTATACTTGTCGAGGGCGGTCGAGGTGGACGTGCCACGTTTTGGCTCCGAGGACAACCCGTCAAGACCGTCACCGCCGAGGCCGTCACTGCCGTCTGCTGAGCCACCGCACAGGATGACAAACGCCTGCAGACCGCGGATCTTGATGGCCAGGCTGCTCGTCTTGCTAAAGATGGCTGCCACGACGGGGAACAGCTCGTGCTTGATGGTGCTAAAGTCGAGCACAGGCAGCATGGCTGGTACGCTGCGAAGAGCGGCGTCGACCACAGCGGGCGTGGGCGAGTCCAAGGCGGTCGCAATAATGGGCAAGGCGTCGTCCTTGAACTCTTTGCCGGTCGTGTTGGCCGTGATGATAGCCAAACGATCAAGAACGACCATGAGGCTTGCGTCGCGAGAAGGATCGCGTTCTTGTGTGGCGTTTTTGGCTCCAGCAGCTGGCACCAAGAAAAGCTCTTTGAGCGCAGGTAGCACACGATCCGAAAACACACGTTTGGCCGACGGCAGCAGCTCCATAATCTTGAATATGTTTTGCAAAATCTGCGGCGCCAGCTCGCGGTCCTTCATCTCGTCCAGCAGACCTGGCAACACCTTCTTCTCCATGACCGACTTGGGGAACGAGGGCAGCACTTTGTTGAGACCGCGCATAAACGACGACTTCTCGCCGTGGGTCTTGGCCGGGAACGCATCCAGGAACCGGATCGTCGAGACCAGGATGTTGTCAAAGTACTCGCTCGTCTGAAACTCCTTGGCCGTCAGCCGCTGTGCCGGTCGCCGTGCAATGAGTCGTGGCAGCACGTGCGCAGCCAGTTCGCGCGGCAAGGGTCGTGAAGACAGATAGTTGTTGGACTGCGAGGGGACGGCGCCCGCGGCCGCAAAGGCGCGCTTGTACGACGATACACTGGCGTGTGCTTCGATCGGCGAGCGGTGCGGCGAATTGTAGAGCGCAACGCACAGCAGACCAAGTGAAAACATGTCGGCCGAGGGCGTCAGGTTGCTATCCAGGACCAGGTCGGGCGAGGCGTAGTCGAGGTTGAGCTGCACGGATTTCGGCAGCCGTGCGTCCATGTTTAAAATCTCGTGGATGCTGACGGGCGGGAACGATGCTGAGGGCCCTGCCGCGCCAATCTCGGCCGGACCACAGAATGCCAGGCCGCTAATCTTCCAGTCCGACTTGGCGTTGACCAGCACTGCGTCCGGGGTCAGGTTGCCGTGCACCAGCCCCGCGTTCTCGTGCAAGAACTCGAGCGCCCTGCCGAGCTGCAGCAGGCCCTTTTGGATCTCGAGCTCGTCAATCTCGATTTCGCGTCGTCGCCGCACGCCGTCTGCATCTTCTGTGACGTAGCGACTGGCCCGAGAGGAGCGTCCGCTGCCGCCGTGTGCGCCTTCTTGTTCGTCCTTTTCTTGCAGTAAACTAGACAGGGAGGCAGTGACAGCTTCTGTGGCAAACTGCAGACCGCCGCCGCGTGTGTCTTCGACAGGCTCGACCAGCTCCAGGATGCTAGGATGCCGTAAACGCGCTAGCGACGATGCTTCCCGCTTTAGACGTTCTACTACCTCATCGGCAGCACGTTTAAACGCAGCTGCACCTGACCGTCCCAGAGAACTGGCATGGGCATCGAGCGACTTGCGGTCAAAGACAAAGACTGAGTAGGCCTTGCCTGTCGACTTTTTCTTGGCATCGTAAATCTTCCACGGGCCGGCCGTCGATGTGGGTGTGGCCGCAACGGTATAGCCGTTGTTGATTGTCGACGAGATCGACTTGAACGCCGAGGCGAACATTGTGAGAAAGGGTATGGAGGTGTGTCAATGAAGTGGAGAGGAGAGAGAGGGAAGGGATATCGCGGTCAAGTCGAGATGTCAAGGTTTGGCGCAGTCAAGCGTACCCGTCATGACGGGGGCCGATAAAGCGGCGCAGGGGGAAAGGATGGTCGGGTCTTCGTGTACAGTTCCGAGGTCGCTCAAGTATCGCGTAGCCCAAGCTTGCCCGTTGTTGTCGTCGGGTTGCGTCAAAAGAAGACGCCAAAAAAGACGTCAAAATCGAAGAGGCCGAGGCTGAAGCTCGATGTTCGAGAAAGACAGGGGTAGGTCGGATGGCGTGGAATGCGACGGGCGAGGCAAACGTGGCAGGAGGATGTTGGAGTGGAGAGAATGGATGTGCGGGAGAGGACCAGCAATCGCACGGCCTGGTGCTCGTGGAGACTGCTCACGCTGAAGCTGATTGCCAACATAAACGCCAAAGAGCAATGTTGAGGTTGAGAGCTGATGAAACTGTGGATCTGGCAGACGGGACGAAAGCGTGAGGTGGGAAGGTGCGAGGTGCTAGTGGGACGAATTAGGGAAGGAGCAATTGCAGAAATACTGCTACCTAATCTGGCGGCGTGTCGAGGCTGTGATAAAGATGTACGACGTACGAACTACCATGATTGGGTAGTAAAGCCTCTAGGCTCTGGTTTTGGACCTTGAAGATATTAAATAAAGATATACAATTCTTTTGAAGATACTGACTTCATCATAGGCAGCATTTGTTACCTCGTTGGAACCGTGTATTTCCCACGTTTTAACGTTTCCGTGTCCCATCCACTCACGTGATAGCCCACATGATATTATGTCCGACTCGCGCCTAGACCCTGAGCTGCCCTGAACCGGCGGCTCCTGCCCCTGTCTGGGCTCCGATGAGCCTCCGAGGGGCCCGTTTGGAGCGGTGGGGAAGGCACGCAGAAAAGGTGAGGAAAAAGAAGAAAGACCGACCCAGGGGCTGCCAGAAAGTGCACTGGCCAAAACAACTCACAAAAACGCACACAGAAATTCGGGGCAATTGATATCGCTCCGGACTTCTTCTGCCACAGACATTCCTTGGCTTCTCTGACTCCCCCAGCTCGTCCCCAGTTGTCAAACCCCTCCCTAACTATCAACGACTACTGCTCGCGCCTTCGGTCTCAGACGGCTTGTCGCGGATCAATTCGAGTCGACTCATCCTTAAACCGATTCCATCTTGATCTGTTTCGGTTTTTGGACCTCGATTGTTGTTCTCCTTGTCATCTTCCATTTTTCGGCTGTACGAATCAGTTGAGCCTTTTGCATTTATTGCTGCTCTTCCAGACCGTACCGTGATCTCTGGGCCTCTTTTTCACTCCAGACCATCTCCCCTCTTTCTCACCTCTTCTCACACTACTTTTTTCTTCCCTCTTTTCCTCTTTTCCTCCTACATCCACCCCCCACAACCTCGCACAACGCACACATCTTCACAATGATGCGTCCAGCACTTCGCCGGCTCGGCGCCTCTACGGCTGCCCTTGCCTCGCCTTCCCTGTCTGCTTCTGCTGCTCCGTCGTCTCGGTTATTACTATCCCGCGCCGCCGCTCGGCCACTTCTTGCCCAGCAGAGACAGTACAGTTTCAAGCCCTCTGCGGCCTCTACCTCGCAGCCCCAGGACATCCACCCGGGCAGCCTCACCATCACCGAGACCAAGACCCCCGGCACGCTCTCCAAGCCCGAGGACCTTGTCTTTGGCCGCACTTTTTCCGACCATATGCTCACCATTGAGTGGAACAAGGACGACGGCTGGACCGTGCCCAAGATCACGCCCTACCAGAACCTGTCCCTCGATCCGGCCACCTGTGTGTTCCACTATGCTTTCGAGTGCTTCGAGGGCATGAAGGCCTACAAGGACGCCGAGGGCCGCGTGCGTCTGTTCCGCCCGGACAAGAACATGGAGCGCTTCAACAAGTCGGCTGCCCGCATTGCGCTGCCCACCTTCTCGCCCACGGCGCTCATTGAGCTCATTGCCAAGTTCGCCAAGCTCGAGTCGCGCTTCATCCCCGCTGACCGCGGCTACTCGCTATACCTGCGCCCGACCATGATTGGCACGCAGAAGACGCTCGGTGTCGGCCCGCCGGGCTCGGCCCTGCTTTACGTGATTGCCTCGCCCGTGGGCCCGTACTACCCTACGGGCTTCAAGGCCATCTCGCTCGAGGCCACAGACTACGCTGTGCGCGCCTGGCCTGGCGGTGTCGGCGACAAGAAGCTGGGCGCCAACTACGCACCTTGCATTGTCCCGCAGCGCGAGGCTATGAGCCGTGGCTTCCAGCAGAACCTGTGGCTGTTTGGCGAGGAGGAGCATGTGACCGAGGTCGGCACCATGAACTTCTTCGTGGCCCTCAAGAACAAGGAGACGGGCGCCAAGGAGCTCGTGACGGCGCCGCTCGACGGTACCATCCTCGAGGGTGTGACGCGCGACTCGGTACTGGCGCTGGCCCGCGAGCGCCTGCAGCCCGAGGGCTGGACCATTTCGGAGCGCAAGTACACGATGCAGGAGCTGGCGACGGCGTCGGCCGAGGGCCGTCTGATTGAGGCGTTCGGTGCCGGTACTGCTGCCATTGTGAGCCCTGTGCGGTCCATCAGCTGGCACGGCCAGCTGGTCGACTGCGGCCTCAAGGACCACGAGGAGTCGGGCGCTGTGACGACGCGCATGAAGAACTGGATGGAGGGTATCCAGTACGGCGAGGAGGAGCACGAGTGGTCCTACCTGTGCGAGTAGAAGAAGTAAAAGAAGTAAATAAAAGAAGGTGGAAACTATCCTGGAATATCATTTTATAGCGTTGAGTTTCGAGGCAGATAGATGATGAAAATAGAGTGCATGATCAAGTAAAGACTGCAGTATATTGATACTCATGATGAACCTAGTAGTGATTCGTAGTGATGACCTGGGGGATACAAAGTAAAGCACTCTCCTTTGTGGCCAACGAGACGAGGGGAATAAGTGCCACAGCACAAGCAAAGGCGTGTCTCACCTCGACTACGACGTATTGAGGTCAGCTACGGCCGAGAAAGGTAGGCATTTGCACATATGAGCACATAATTCGGAACCCGAGAGCCGAGAGGTCGAGAGTCATTGTAGAAAAGCAATGTAAATGAGATGATAGAACAGTAAAGAAAAGCGTCAGAATATACACAATATCGTGGCCCATCCCACCCACTCTCGATGGCCACCGTCTCTCTCCTCCGATCTCGTTCAAAAGACAAAAGGAATAAAAAAATGCAGTACAAAAATGCAAAGGTACCTCCGAAGGGACGAGACGAAGAAGTGTGTACACCGTCTTTCTCCTCTCCCCTAGCCCAATGCATGTCCTGCCCCAAGCGGGTGCCCTGTTGTTGTTCCTCCTCTAATATGTTTGGTTTTCTTTGGTTGGCGAAAAGAGACAAGAGCAAAAGAGAATAGGAAATGCAAAGTCAGGTTCTAGAGTCTTTGGTTTTTTTTTGTTCGATTCTCGTTTATTGTTGGGTCGTCGTCCGTCGTCCGTCGTCCGTCGTCCGTCACCCTCGGCATCAGCCTCACATCCTCCTCAGGTCATATCCTCCGGGCCTACTTGCTCTCCGGGAAAGGGTCCTGCAGGATGCCCTCGGCCTCTAACCGCCGCCGCGCCTCCTCAAGCGCCCATGTTTGTATCCTAGACTGTCAGCATGAAGAGTTCATTATGAATTGTTCGGGTTCGGGTGCACCTACGACGTATCAGGCTTGAAGGGAATGACGCATGCAAACACCAGCAGGCTGCCGCAGAAACCCCAGAACATGGGCTTCTCCCATCCCTCGTTCTTGTACTTCTCGCCCGGCTTGACGCCAAACAGCCAGCCGCTCGGCGGGTCGTACTGCGAGCCGTGGCCGCCGCCGGACCGCCGTGCCGTGCTGGACAATGTGCGCCGTGCTGCCGTCGAGGAGGCTGCCGAGGCTGCCGAAGCTGTGGATGCCAGGGCGCGCTTGGCCGCGCTTGCTGTGAAAGACATGGTTGTGTGTGGAGGTTCGAGAAAAGGGTGATTAACTGGAGGACGCCGTTGTGACGTCGTGACGTGATGTCGTCGGAGGGTCGATGAGGGTTTTTATCTCGTGGTCGGTGAGAAAAGATTCGAGGTCGTCGGGAAAAGAAAAAGGCTGAGCGGAGGTTGGTTTGCAAGCGGTCAATTGAATGACTGCAAGCAGAAAACTCGACAAGAAAAAGAAAACCCGAACGTCGGCGAGAAGATAAGGGGGCTTGCGTCGCGAAAGGGAGGTGTCGATGCAGAGAGAGGTGGTGGTGGTTGCTCAGATGGCTCTGCTGTTCCGGGGAAGAGGAGAAACCAGCAAAGGAGGAGCGGTGCCTTGAAAAGTCAGCGCTTTGCTATGCTGGCACTGTTCATTCGCCCCCATTCGTACCTTCCTTCCCCCCTAAGTCTGAGAAACAGAGCACTGCGGGATTCCTCGGAACCAAGGTCGGGCCGGAGGAGCCAAGTGGGTACTTAGCGGGTCGCGGTTGACCCACACGTGACTTGGCTCTGACGAATCAGCGCTGCTGTTTTACACCACTTCGCGCCTGCTTTTGCCGCGATGTCATTGAGCTGTTGAGGAGGAAGTTGTCCGCTGTGGTGTGCGGGAGGGAGCGCTGGAAGGTGACTGCTAAGCGCTGTAATCTCTCCCTCCCAGATACCCAATATAGGCAATTCTGAATCTCACAAACAACACTCAAAACATCTCATGAACGCTTCGCACGACTCGCTCAGGCTCTCATCTCTAGTCACCGATACGGCTGCGTTCCAAAAAGCTAATCAGAATGTAAAATAGACAAGAGCAGTAAACAGAAACGCCGGCCTATCCTAAACTATGCTAATATCCTGTCCGTTTGATACCCGATAATTCCATTGTTTTGTTCTTGTTCGTTTGTTTACTTTAGAGAGACAGCATCCAATCATCACATATTCCAACTTCGTCGGATATGCAGCCACCTCTCATTATTGGGGATGCTTTCCACCCATCATGTCATTCAAAATGCCCTGCAGCACGGGCCGCCCTTTCAGCAGGGCCTCTTTGCCCTTGCCCACGCGTTTGCTTGGCTGGATCAACAATCCTGGCCGGCGGTTTTCTTTACCAGCCGTCTGTGGTGGCCCGGCTGGGCTGACTTTCTTGAAGGGCTGCTGGACTTTCACGATGGGCGCCAACGGCAGAGACGGCGCTGGTGGTGGCATAGCCGCCCGCGTCGTGTGGTTGTAGTTTTCGGCATCTTTGCCGGGGAAACGGGCACCGCCACCGAAACCCATCATGCCCTTGTCAGCAGCCAACGGCAGAGACATTGCTTGGGTGAGAGGCGCCTCTTCAAACAGGTGGTTGTCGAGCGCGTCGGCAGGCAAATCGTAGATCCAGTTGCGCTCTTCCATCAACGTGACAAAACGAGCCAGCATCTCCTCGCCCGTCTCGCCATTGAGCAAATCCCTTTCTTTGTCCTTTTTGCCGTCCATCTTCTCGATGCGGCCAATGCCTTGCAGAGTACTGCGGCTACCCACCAGCAGCAGCTTGGTCTTGGCACGCGTGAAGGCGACATTGATACGGCGCCAGTCTTTGAGCAGATCGCCAATGCTGCAGGCCTCGTTGTTGCGCACGAGCGACAGCACAACAACTTCCTTGTCGCGGCCCTGGAAGCGGTCGGCCGTGTGCATTTCAATGGCGGCTTTGTTAGCACCGCGCAGCTGGTGCTTGAGGAGGGACAGTTGGGAGCGGTAGTGTGTCATGACGCCAATTTCCGAAGCAGCAACGCCCACAGTTAACAGTGCTTCAACCAGCTGGCCCACAAGCCGAGCCTCACAGGGATTCACAATCCGGTTGCCCTTGGCCTCTTCGCGACTGCCGTCAATGGCATCCGTGTTGACAAAGGCGACGCGGGTCTCAGGCCGCACGAGATCGCGCAGCCAGCAGGCGGCACTGCCCATGGCACAGAACGTGCTGTCAGCCGAAAGACGGGCCATGGAGCTGGCGTTGTGGTGGTGCTGGTGCAGACGGGCCATGTCGGGCACGTGCAGTTTGCGTGTCTTGAGCTCTTCGGTGCCACATTTGAGGCGGCCTTGGTAGATCAGGGTGTTGCTCAGCGCCATAATGTCTTCCGACATGCGGTACTGGTGCTCAAGGTTGACGACCGAGTCTGGGTGCGTGTCGGACAGCAGCTTGAACAGCGAAATGTCCAGTCCGCCGATACGTGCTTCTTCGTTTTGAACGAGGGGTGGAAGCTGGTTGTGGTCACCGACAAGCACAAAGGTGCGGGCCATGCGGATGGGGCCCAAGCAAATGGGCAGTGTGATTTGCGAGGCCTCATCGACAATGCAATAGTCAAACACGCGCTCGTTGAAGATAGAATGACCGATACCCAGACAGGTTGTCGCCACAATGGGAGTGTCGTGCCACGCGCTGCGGATATCCTCGAGACTCGCCTTGGGTTCGGCGGCCATAATGGCAAACTCGCGCACATCGGGGTGCACTTTGGCCGGAGCACCAAGACGGAGGACAGGCGTCTTGGACTTTTTCAGTTTCAGCAGAATATTGTCGACGGCCGTGTGCGTGTAGGAGGTCAGCAGCACACTCTTGCCCTGGCTGACGAGCGCGCTGATGATGTGTGCAATCGTCGTTGTCTTGCCTGTACCCGGCATGCCCAGCACGAGGGCATAGTCCTGAGCACTCATGACCTTGGCAATGGCACGCTTCTGGTCAACGTTGAGCGACTCGGAGCCGCCGCCATCATTCAACACGTACTGCGTCGAGACAGTCTTGAAGCGTGGTGGCACAAGGTCGACAACCAGCTGGCGGATCTCGCGCAGACCAACGCGGTGGCCCGCCATGATCTGCACAATATTGTTGCGGATCGTGGCCATGCCGTTGGTAAACTCGTCCTTGTCGACGCGGTAGCGGATGACTTTTGTGTTGTCTTGAGCCTCGTTACCATTGATCTGTGAACGACCACCGTAGTTCTCCTCGATGCCGATCCGCTTCTTGGAACCGGCACCTGCTTCCATGATGCCCGCAAAGACTTGGTTGTTCTTCTCGTCGAAGCCGGTCTGGCGGATGCGTGCATTATGCAAGCGACGGTCGACAGCGACATCCATACGCTGTTTGCGGATGGCCACAACAAAGCCCAGAGCGAGGGCAAAGTGCCCGTCCTCGTCGGAGACAACAATGGGATCACCGACAGCCAGCTGCGAGTCCATAAACGAAAAGCCTGATGCTGGGCGTTCCTTGACAAAGGTATAGCGGAAACGGTTGATCTTGCCTGAACCCGGCTCTTCGTAGGCAGAACCCTGCTCAATAATGACATCGCCAAAGCAGCGGCCAAGCTTTTCGCGCTCAGCACTCAACATCGTCCACAGTTCGCGACGGACTTTATGGCCGACCATTTCTTCTTTGGTCAACAAGTCTTCCCACTTCAAAAAGAAGTCACGGTGCTTGGGTGTGAGGTGGCCGACAATCTCGTTAAACTTGTCGCCCATGCCGCTGGTCTCGGCTGTGCCGCCGTCGGCAAGTTTGTGGTACACGAAGCAGGGCGTCTGGGCAAAGCAGCGGCCACAGGCATTGCGGCTGCGGAGCATGTCGGGCAGTTTAACACTGCGCTCGCGGACGAAGCCGGCAAGTTCGTTGCGCTTCATAATCATATGGCGCAGCTCGTTGCGAACGGCGGGGACGCGCAGCATCTGCGAGTTCTCCATGTAATACAATATGCCGTAGACAATCTCGATATCGTAGCGATCGGATAAGAGCAAGTTGTAAAGGACAGTCTGGGCCTGGTGGGTGGTACTGGCATGGCGGCCTGTCTTGAGCTCAAAGGGCACAGTCAAAGTCTTGCTGCCGCTGCCGTCGTTCATGGTGACCTGGACAGTGGCGTCAATGTTGCCCTTGAGGCCGTACATGGGTGACCAGACATGCTCCTCGACGTCGAGCAGCTTGCTAACACACATGTTGACAACCTCGCCGTTCCGGCCAGCTGCATTCGCGGCGGGCTAAATAGTCGTTAGTATTGAAGTATTCTTATTTCCTGTATATTCCTCACGGGGGAGCCTACCTTTGGCTTTGGCGTCACGAAAAGCTCGGCCCAGTACTGGAGCTCACGTGTCCGCGTAAATAGATACTCGCGGGCTGTGGGGACATCCAACTTGACGGTGTAGAGCTCCTCCAAGTGCTTCTGGATGGCAGTCTCGACGGCATCGTTGAAGAACGGCATGGTCCAATTGTTGGCCATCAGCGCTTCTTGGAAGATCTCGTGCAGCAGCGTACCATAGACCAGTGGGGGACTGGAGTCACTGGCAGATTTGACACGGTCCTGAAGAACGGCACGGCGTGTGCAGTTGAAGGAGTCGGCGACAACGGTCGAAGAAACAAGCTGATCAGGGTGCAGAATGAGCATGCCGTGGTCGTTGTCGACGACACACATTCCGGCCGAGTCAAACTCGCCCAGGACGTGGACATAGGCCTTGACGGCGACCGAGGTGTCAAGCCAGTCGCCGCGGAGGTGCACAGCGCGCATCGACCCAGACCGGTCGCCGTCTGCTTGCACAACGAGGATCTGGTATATTAGGGTTGATGAATATACGACAAGAGTGCGTGAGTTAGACTTACCTTCTCCTGACACAACCTCTCGTGCTCGTTATGGTATGATGAAGTGAGTACGTTGGCCACAAGATACCGCTGAATGGCCTTGCGCTTCTGGCTTGACTACAGAAAGGTCTCAGTAAATGGATGGAAAAAGAACAGAGAACAGAGGAAGAATAGAAGCATCCATTCTACGGGCTGTCTATAAGAGTTGGATCATACGCTTTGTGTGTTGGCCCAAGGCGTGGCGGCTGCAGAAGAGAGGCCAGCCCGGTTGGCGGCTTGTGTGGCGGCCAATTCGGCAGCATCAAAATCAAAGTCTTCGCCAAAGTCGTCACCGTCAAACATGTCCTCCATGTCGGCCACGACTTGCTTTGAGGCGCATACAGATGCAGCTGCTGCGGGGGCAGGTTTTGTGTAGGTCTTTGTGTCGAAGGCCTCGACGGGTTGGGGTATCGAGCTGGTGATTTCTATCGGGTTGCTGTTGGTGTTGTTGTCGGTCTCGGCCGCGGCCACGGCGGTAAATACATCGTCGTCCAGATCGTCGTCGAGGTCGCCAGACTCGTCGGCGGCTGTATCAGCCATGTTCGTGTCTGCTGCCTCTGCCTCTGCTGTCTTTGGAGGTGCCAGACTGGCATCAATCTCGGCCAGCATATCGTCGTCAAAGAGATTGTCGTCGAGATCGTCAAAATCATCGCCGTCAAAGACATCGTCGCCGTAGTCAGACGTGCTGTCTTTGTCCTTGCTCTCGGCAGCTTTCTCGGCTTCTTGTGGATGGATATCTTGCTGCACCTCGGTCTGAGGCTCCGTGTGGCCACCGGACTCCGTGTCTGGTATATTCGGGTTGTTCCTTGGCGGAGGGGCTTCGCTGGTCGTGAGAGATAGTCGGTGGAGGGCAACAGGCGAATCAGGCTTTGCCGGCGGCTCAGCGTCGACCATATCGACCTGGTCCACTAGCTCTTGCTCCTCTTCTTCCACAGGCTGTGCCTCTTCTACTGGTGGTGGTGGTGCTGATGCATTTTGCCTGCTTGGTGGGCGGGATTCTCGCGGTGCGGATGGCTGTGCAGACGACTGCCGCTGTGATGGCTTTGCTGTCGCCTGTTCTGTCGTCTCCTTGGCACCCAGGGCAGCACCGTCCATCTTTTGCCGCTTTGAGGTCGGTGTCGTCAAGGTGTTGCAGCTCATGGAGCGGCGGAATCCCGGGGCGTTTCGTGGCGACATCTTATCTGGTGCTGGCTGGTTGGCCGGCTGTTCGATTCCCAGAGCATCCGCAGCAGTGGCCTCCCTCCGCACAGTTGATCGTCCAACTTCTGTTCTGTGTCTTGCCAGAGCGTTTCTTCGCCTTGGAAAACGGCCTTCGAGGGCCAGGTTGGCCGTTGTGGCCGAAGCCATGACCTCCTTGAATTTCTGGACATTCTCGGCGACCTTTTTGGAGCGAGAATTGGTGGGTGACGAGGGCGGGCTCGAACTTCGTGGCCGTTTCGTGCCCTGCTGCTTCTCGGGAACGGGCGAGGGCTCCTGGTTCTTGCCAGTGACCCAGGACAGCTTGGCGTCGGGCGATATACCGAGCGACTCGCGGATCTTGGGTGTATCGGGTGTGCCAGCCAGTTCTTGCCAGGCGAAGCGAGCACGAGGTGTGCGAACGTGGATGCTCAGAAACTCAGGCGTGGCGGCGACGGTGGGAGTGATCTTGCTAGGTTGAGTGCTCGGGAGGTCAGATGCCGTCGCTGTGTCATCCTTCTTGCCGTCTTTAGCATCGTTCTCTTTGTTCGAGCCGGGTGCAGATGCTGATGCTGATGCTGATGCAGACTTGCTGGCTGCAGTTGTCGTTGATATTGAGCCGGTTTTCGTCTGGCTGTGTCGTGTTTGGGCCCCCCTCTGGCTTCCTCGCTGGCTCGGCTTCCTTGGCACTGTATCCTGTGCCATCTCGACGGCTTCAACAGCGTCGATGTTGATGTCGATGTCTTCAACCCCGTCAATGGCCTGCACAGGGCCTCCTGTTGTCGTGTCTATATCTGTGTCTGGTTTATCCTCGGTCGTCTTATCGACAGCCTCGTCTGATGTTGTTGTCGTCGTCTTTGTCTTCGTCTTCTTCTTCTTCTCTTTGAACTGGAACTTCTTCAGCTTGTTCTTGGTCGTCTCGGACACCTCAATCGGCGGAGGTGGCGGCGGTGGCAATGGCGGAGGATACGGAGCGTTGTTTGGCCGAGGAGCATGCGAGTTGGCTCGATTCCATGGCCGACTGTTTTTCTGCTGTCGTTAGAGATTAACAAAAAGAAAAGAAAGAAAGAAAAAAAGAGGATGGTGTTGATATGCTCACATAAGGCCTGTTCATGCTCTGACAACAAAGACGCTAGACAGCGGACTCATCAGGCAACATTCGGATCGAGGACTGGAAAAAGACAACACAATGCCACAATGCCACAGTCACAATAGGCAAATCCTCAGGCCAACGGACAGCAGACAGCAGACAGCAAATAGCAAACAAGCAAAAACGGGAACAGAAACACAGGCCGCCCTTGGACAGGAGGTTGGTTGGATTGGTGGGCCGTGTGTGGGTGGAAAGGGTGGACAGATGGAGTACGACGGGGCATAGTGGTTGTTTATTCGTCCATTGTGTGGATGTGCTTCGATTTGTGTGGGCTGTGAATCTTTTCGTAGGAAGTTGTGTCGGCGTGGAACGCGTTTGACGCGTCGAGTTTACTAGGGAGGCACAGCTGTTTGTAGCACCCCACAACGCGTCGACGGTTTCGCGGTGGGTCCTTCCCGATAGTGGTTGTTGCCAGGCGAGGCAGGTACCTGTCGTTGGTGGCTGGTGCCTGTGGCTCGCTACCACGTGATACGATCCTGCCCTGTCAACTGCTCCCCGTTAAAGCCGTTCGTTCCTGCCATAATGATCTCATAGCCCCGCAGTCCGGTCTTAGCTAATGCCAGCTTTTTGGAGCTCCCCAGCGATCGTCGCCTGATTTGAAGCTTCACCTTTCCACTCTCTTCTCTTACATCACGACGACTACCAGCGACTGCCAACGACACACGAATTGGCGACCACCACCAATTGACCACGACCGGCCTCGATTGGCCACCTCCATACGTACCCACCATGGCAAGCAACGGCAGCGGAGGAGGAAACATCGACCTCAATGTCGACCCAGATGCCCTCGGCAGCCAACACATCAAGACCATCGCCCAGGCCGCCAAGCTCGGCGACCACCTGCCCATTCGCTGGAGCGAGCTACCCAGAACGGTCCCTCTGACGGCCATCGCTGGCTACAACGATGAATGGAAACGCGCCTTTGTATCCATGACCGTCATCCGCTCACGCAAGCGCGCCGAGCGGCTCTTGACCGAGGACGAGATCCAGGGCGTGGCCGAAGCGGCCGCACAAATGACGAGGACGCTGTCTTCGGCGGCTCCCCTTACGCTGCTTACGGCCGCTGGGTTTACCAAGTGGGGCCAGAAGACATATCGGTTTCCCTTTTACTCGCCCAAACCAGAATTCAGTCCCGACGTGTTTCCGTCCAAGACCCAACCCCTTCTTACAGGGCCCCAGGCCCGACAAGCATGGACCGCCCTGCGTTTTAGCTTGTACGCGGGCGTTTCTCATTTCTTGCTGAAGCCGTTTATTCTCGTGGTTGCCTCGTCAGCCCAAATGCGGGCGATGGAGGCGGACCCGCGGCTGGCGGATCTGCGGCAGACGCTGGCAAAGAACTTACCGGTCAGTGATTGGGCTTGGAAGACGATGTAGAAAACTAGGGAATGCTAACAGCATGCAGCATCAGCAGCAGCAGCAGCAGCAGCAACAGAGGCCTCAAAGCCAGTTTGCACAGCGGGCACAGCAGGCACAGCGTGAGCACGCACAAGGGCAGCAAGCACAGAAGCCACAGTCTGAACCTGAACAGCAGCAGCAAGAAGAACAGTGGACACAGCCGCCTCCACCTCCGCAGCAATGGCAACAGCAACAGCAGCAGCAATGGCAGTCTCGGCCTCAACAACAGCAGCCTCGGCAGCCGCAGCAGCCCCAACCCCAACCCCAACAGACACAATCCTCGGGCTTCGACGACTACAGCAACGACCTTGACGACGATTTTTACGACGATGCTTCGCCCATGTCCCGCGACGAGCAGCGGCGCCAGGCCTGGGATCAGCGGAGACCAACGTCGGGCACGGGAGAGAGTACTGCGTGGGAACGCCTACGCCGCCCGGGCACCTCGAACGAGAAGTTTACGCCCATTTCCAAGGCCCCGCCGGGCCAATACGGCTGGGAGGCCCTGCGCAACGGCAAGTCACCGCCGCCACGTCCCACCTACAACGACAATGATAATGACAACAAGCCGACGACGGGCGACTATACCTTCAACGACGCCGATGAAGAGAAGCAGCTTGCACGCAGCCAGGCGCAAAAGGACTTTGACGCCATGCTGGAGAAGGAACGCCAGGGCGAGAGCGACCGGCCCAGCCGGTGGAAGTAGAGAGGTGGTGGTCCTGGCGGGTTTTGCCGTGGTCTCACCGCTCCGTCTTTATGTCTTTCCACTCCAAGGCTGGATATGAGCTACTGTACAATAAGATAATGCCATTTTCATAACAAAACCATGTACATATTCAAAAACAACCAAACGACGGGCCACATCGTGGTATTTGTACCTTTTGGCACAAAGCCAAGAATTCTGCGAGTTATCGGCAGCTTCCGCCTGGCTGATAAACGCCAAGGGCCACCGCAATTGGCTGGCTGCCGCAGTGGCCTTCGCGACGGCCCGTCTTGCACGGATAAGGTGTTGAGCGAAACACACTTGCACAACCTACGCTTCTCATCACACTTTGGTATTCTCTGCCAACACCACAAAATGCCGTTCCACATTCCCACAATCAACATTGCGCCGTTCTTGGCCGACCCAGCATCCGAGGCTGCGGCTCGGGTCGTCGCCGACGTGCGCACGGCGTGTATGACCACCGGCTTTTTCTCTCTTATCGGCCACAATGTCCCGCGTGAGATTCAACATCGACTACTCGCGGCATGTGCAGAGCTGTTTGCCCTTCCGCTCGAGACGAAAAAGTCACTGCGTCCGCCGCCAGAGTCGACATTGATGAACCGCGGCTACGAGTTGATTGGTGCACAAGTTTTGCAGGAGGGCGCCCTACCCGATATGAAGGAGGGCTTCTTCATCGGGCAGGACATTCCCTACGACGATCCACGCGTCAAGAAGCATCCGCTACTTATGGGTGAAAACATTTTCCCCGGCGCCGCCGAGAACTTTGACGAGGCCACGCTCCGTGAGCCGGCCGAGGAGTATTACAAGGCCGTGCTGGATCTAGCCAGGGCGGTGCTTGCCATCCTGGCCCGCGGCCTGCCCTATGGCGACGACGTCTTTGCCGAGTTCATGGCCAACGACCCGCTGTGCAACCTGCGGCTGCTGCACTACCCGCCACAGCTCAGCAAAGATGCCCGCCAGCTCGGTGCGGGGGCACACACTGACTTTGGTGCCGTCACGCTGCTGTACCAGGACGGGTCGGGTGGTCTCGAGGTGCTGGACGCCGCAACAGGAGACTGGGTGCCCGTGGCTCCCAATCAAGATGCGTACGTTGTCAACATCGGCGACATGATGAGCCTCTGGACCAAAAACGTCTACAAGAGCAATGTGCACCGCGTTATCAACCGGGGCACATCTGACCGCTACTCGGTGCCGTTCTTCTTTGACGGCAACTTGGATACAAAGCTGGCGCCGCTAGATGGGAGTGCACCGCTGGATGGCGGCGAGATTTTGACTGCGGAACAGCATATGTTGAGGCGGTTGGGCAAGAGCTACAGTCAAGGCCAGGACGCGGTGGCGGCGTGAGAGAGATACTATTGTCTGCTTGTATCATGATATTAGAATAGGAATCACACAGAATGCAAATATCGAGCTTCATTGACGATGTGCCGTATCTAAAAATGTGAATCATGCACGGTGGCCAGAGCTGTGCACGTCTCGAGCCACAGTTTGTCTTGCCTGTCGAGGTAATAGAAGCCTATAGCTTGCAGGTATCGTGAGAAGTGAGTCATGATACCCTGCCCTGGTGCTTGTTGGTCTGAGCAGTTGTGCAGTGGCTCTTCCAGCCAATCGTTTTCCTCCATTGAGACACACAACTCATATAGAAAAAAGAAGACAAAAGATGCTGCAACAAGCTCCATTAGACTAAAAGTGCATGCAGCGTCGGGGTGTGATGGCCGACAACGGGCTGTCATGTCGGAGAGTCCTGGAAGATTTGGTCGCTCCTCTGTATTTTCGCTTTTACCGCTTGTCGCGAGAGTCGTGTAGGCGGTCGTCGGAGAGGCAAAAATAGGAAAGGTCCAGAGGTGTAAGTCTCCTGCGGCGTGGTTTTGCTCGCGTAATGAGAATCAAAATGTGCATTGATGCACTCTGGGCTCTTTTGACCAGCGTCACCGTACCGGATCGTGCAGGGTAGGCGAGACCCAAGAAAAAAAAATTCGACGAGGAAAGAAGTTCAATGTTGATCGGACTATCCCATAATGAGAAGAACTGGCATTGCAAGGTCGGCGATTGGGGGAAAAACTGTAGAGAGATAAAATATTGCGAGCTCAATTGACGTTCAGGGGTAATTTTTGTCATGTCGTATATTCTAGGTCGTTCCTGCCGTGTATGTCTGAGTATTTGGTTATTGAATTGTTCCTGCCGCCCGCCGAGCTGTTCTTTCCTCTTCCTGTTATTTGCTCCTCCGGTCCTTCCCCATGCCCCTAATACGATACACTGCTATAACTTCCATACTGGGAAAGAGCGGGTATGATTCTCCCCAACGACCCCCAACCTCACCTTTGCCTCCTCTCGCCACTTCTGCCGGCCTTTTTCCGTTTCTCAACTACACCCCCACGAGAGGCAAATCATCATCACTTTCACCGTCCGACATTTCTACGAGAACGAACAAACGAAAATCAAAGAAGACGCCGTACGCATGTGCGTACTCATATCTGCTTTCTTCCAAACAAAGACTGCGTGAGCAAGACATGGCCAGGGGTTTCTGCCATCAAAACACACACAAAAAGAATAGAAAAAGAGCCACACCGCCTGGCAGCCAAGCTTCCCACGTTTTTTTATATGTAAGTCATCTCTGTCAACTCTTACGTACTCGCTACACACCCCAGCAGTCTCAGTAGCAAACGCTACTATTGCAACCAGGCTACTCCCCTCCCCCCGACTCTTGTGCTCAAAGACCCGAAAGGGCTAGATACACCGGAAGTCCATTCAAGACAAAGGCAGGCACCAGACCGACCAACAGCTCTACTCAATACTTTGGCATCGTGGCTTGTGGCAACATCCGTGGGGGAAGGCGCAGAGAGGACGGGAAAAGAGGGTGTAAAGCTTCTCAGTGGCTTTTTTTGGCACCCTAGATGGGGGTGTTGACAGCGAGTCATGACGTTTAAGCTTTTCTGTACGCATTCACCGGGCTCATAGTGGGATGGGCTAAAAGACCAATTGTGCTGTCATGAAAAGCTTCATTTCACCCAATCCATGAAAAACATTCGACGATCTTCCAAGGTCAGTTTGAGAATCAGTAATTCCATCATTGGCCATGTCTTCGTCTTCAACTCGACCACCGCCACGGCATCCTCCCACAACCTCCGCATCTAGCTTTCACGTCTGGACCTGGCTCTCACCCGCACGAGCCGCCGGCAGCTCGTTTCGTCAACTATGCTAATCACACGCCCTTTCTTTTACGCAGGTCCTTCCGAGTCAGGCAGCGTACCTTGATCCAAAGCCAGGAACAGCGCCATGGGTGTCCAAAGAGGCTAAAATCTCCGAACGATATCATGCTTGTCGACGTCGTAAAGAGGTCTCGGTCGCGTGACCACCATCGACATCTGGTCTCTGTCTTGTCGTCGCGTCTACCACTACCATATATCAAATACCCTGATCATTTGCAACCCAAATTGTCCACTTTATGTGCAATTTGCCCTCGGATCGAAAGGTGCACCAAAAGACACAGGTGACGAGAGCGCCCATAGCCTGGGTGTACGTTCTCCCTTCCAAGCCAGACAGAGGCCGTGCGGATGATGCGCATTTCAGGGCTCGATCGCTGCAGGTTGCAAACCCCATAGCCGTGCTGTGCAGCCTTGTTTCTGCACGCCTGGACTTTGAACGACAGGAGCTGACTCTCACATGTCTTCTCCAAGAATAACGACTGGCCATGCTTCGTCCTTCTTACCATCCCTCCTCGCCTCCTTCACTTTGTCACTTTGCCACACGGGCTGACGACGGCAGCCCAATCGAAAACAGGAAAAAGAGGGCCGTCAACACACCCACTCCTATTTGATTTTTACCATCCATCCAACCGAGCCATTCTCTTGCTGTCAGGCTGTCCAGCTTTGAGGCCCAAGACGCGTCTCGGGCCCATCCGTTTCTAGTGCGGCAAGCCACAGACGCAATGTTGTGCCCAAGAGCCAAGAGGAGTGACATAAGCCGGTGTGCTCGTTGCTGACCGGTTCAATCCCGTTGCACGACATTTCGAGGAAGTCAAAGATTGTGTTTGCAAGAAATAAAAGACAAGAGGTCATTGTTCCACCTCTAAAGCCGTGGATAGCCACGTCTGGTGATGTCTTTTGCTGTCTGCACCCGACACGTGTTGCGTGCACTCTGGCCATCTCAGACTGTCCTTCGGGTGTGCTTTCAGTGGGATTGGACATTGTTCTCTCTTGAGTCGAAAGAACTTGATTCTTTTTGCACCCTCTCGCAGCCGTCACAACAGACATATGATCTGACAGCTCTAGAGCTCCTCAACCCGGAGCTCCTCTCGCTGCCAGAGTTTCGTTGAGGCAGACAACATCAACGCGCCAGCACACTGCGATACGTCCACGCCCCAGGCCTCAGGCAGCGCTTGAGACTACCCTCCACGGCCTGACCACCCTCTCGACAAATAGCATGCACCCTTAGCGAGACCCCTCTTCAACAGAGATGAGTAGAAGTACTTTGTACTCTTTGTACGTCGTATGTCGTAGCTTGAGGAGGGCAGGTCCAGATTGCGGGGTGCAGGACAAGCGTTGATTTGCGTGCATGATGAGGGGATGTCAGCCCCGGGGGTGTGGTGTCGGCAAGCGATGGACGAGACGAGGTGCGAGGTGCGAGGTGCGAGGTGCAAGGATGCAAGATGCAGTGAGGCAAAGAGGAGTCGAGGAGGAGTCGAGAAGATGCCCAGACTCGCAGACGGAGAGATACCCTTTTGAGGTGGGGCATGCTTCGACGAAAACCTGACGCCCACATCATGACACAGCTTTTGCCTTGTTGGAGGCAGACTATGACTAACAGGTGACCATTTGATTGCTCTCATTGGTCTGCGGAAAAGCGTGTATAATTGACTGTTTCTTCGACTTGTTGTAGCAAGGCGACATGGAACGTTCGATCCGATCGTGGCGCCGTTGACGAAAATAGACTGTGAAGATGAAAAAAAATGCATCTACACATTTGGGAGTACTTTTACGAGTAAGTATCTTCGTCAAAGGGCGTGTAAATAAAACCGCCTTCTCCGAGTGCCAGGATGTTTGTGCGTCCATGTTGATGTACCATACGCGAGATACGCCGTTGACGGTGCCTGTACAGTTTAAGTGTCATGTTATTGCCGCCGGCAAAGTGTTTAAGCGTCTTGTTTTCGTTGTTCCTATCCTAGTCCTACAGCCAACAGTCTCTTCTTACGTTTGTGACGAACTACTTCTCGCTGTTACTTCTCGTTGGTACCCCCCTTTTGAGGCAGAATTGCGGCGCAGCAAATAATAAGAGGCTCTCATAAGCATCACAAGATTTGAAAACTTTGAAATTGTTTGTCAGTATTCTCTCTGTGTGTATCACTTCTCATTTGTTCGGTCGATTCCTCTCTTCTGCTTCCCGCTACCCGTCAGATCCTCTCTTTCTTCTTAAACGGCGTCTTCCGAGGCGGGAATATGGAGTCTATGTGGGCAGCCCCCAAAGTCGCACGGCAATATTAAAGTACACATAATGGTGGGGGCTTGCGGAAAATGGAGAAGGAAAAGGAAACGAAAGCTCCTCCTCCATCCTCCTCCACATTTTCAATTGATGTGGGGAATTGCAAAACCTGGGGGCAGAAAAAGGAGGGGTTTTGCGATGAGAAGGAGTGTGTGTTCGAACTACGACGTATTGCATATGACAGTACAGCAGCGACTGCACGTCGTTGTTACGTCGGACAGACGCATTCCAGACTACACGAAGGAGCTAAAGGATGTAAGGATTTCTGGAAAGCATCCAGGGCGTCGCATCTGTAGCACCGCTTTTTTGTTGTTGATACCTTGCAGGAGCAGACGCCTGTTTTTACCCAGAGGTCCTTCTGAGTCACGAGGGGGAAATAGGGAATAGGAAATAGAATGGAGAAGATGAAAGCCTGCGTTGTTGGAGAGGCCGTACGTATAGATATTGCAGATATTGTCGATCTAGGCCGGTCATAATAGAGGGGAAATAGCTGCAGCTGCAGTTGGCCTGCTTTAGCCGGGGAGGGGCGGAAGACGGAGATGCACAACAACAGAATAAAAGTCGAGGTACTCAGTAGACGCGAAAAAAAAGAAGAAGAAAATGATAGAAACCAACGACAGACAGAAGCCAAGAAAAGGGAGACGACGAAGAATCAAACTCGGCCTAATACGTCGTCGATCGGACAGGACACGCAGAAGCGAGCCTAATATTACCCCATAGTTGTTCGTTTATGTTCAGTGTGCTCGTTTCCTCCTTGTCACGTTCATTTTTGTCTGTCGTTGGTGCCAGGTTCGATGGCCGTTGTAACCCAATATCGGATAGCCACAACTTGCGTCGCAGCAGTTGGGCATACACAGACGCCAGAAAGGAAGAAAAGAGAACAGACAGAAATCCAAACAATGAACGGTATGGATGTATGTATACTGCAAGTGATCACGCGCCGAGCTGAACGTGGATGAAAAGGGGATGCAGAGTGAGATGCAGGCAATGAAGGATGTGAGAGTTGGGCCAACAGATGGCATACGTTTTCTATCGTCTGCTTTCTGCTGCTTCTTTTTCATTTCTCTGCCCCCCCCATTATTTCCTGTTTTGTCCTGTTCGGGCAACTGAGACCGACGTTTCTTTTCAGGATGAAAAATAAGGAAGAAGAAGGTCTCAAGGCATCAGAAAAGGTAATCGTATCGTGAGAGACAAGGCCTGCAAGACCTGCATGTCAAAAAGGAGGGGTGCTGGAGATTGCTGAGGGGCTCAGCTTCGTCAAGGCCGGCCGGTGGAGAAAACGAAAAAGCAGAAGCGACCATACTCCATCTTCGGAGCGAGTTTAAAACAGAAGAGAAAGAGACACTAAGACAGGCAACGGACGAGACGAGAATGACGGCCGTCGTCCTCTCCGTTCTCCGGATCCCTGCTGCTCTGCCAGAAAGATTCAAAGACACTAAAGCTGGCGCAGGAAAAGGAAGCCAGAATAGTGTGGGGGTTAGTGTCGTTGATGACCTTGGAGTGACGGGGGTGAGCCCGCTGAGGATTAACGACGATCGTGGGCCGGTTCTGTCTTTTGCTGCCTTTCGTTCTTTTCTTTTGATTTTCTGGCATCTTCCGTTTATGTTGGAGAGCACCAAGTGCTGAGAACAAATCAAAGTCTGCCTCTTGTAAGCCCGGGTTGTTTCTATGTCTTCTTTTATCTGTCGCGGCTTGAGATGCCTACTTTGAGCGTTCCTATCTTTGTTCTTCCACTCCCCTTACATCACAGTTCTTCTTGTTTTCTCGTTTCTCTCGTTTCAAATGCTGTCACGCGCTCAAAATTTTTCGGCGTTTCTGCTGCTCGATGGAGCAGAGATACGACTCATCCTCTCCATAAGCCCCATCATGCTGGTTGACGCACCTATGGGCAGGCCAGTATTTGAAAAAAACAACGATGCCTGCCCCATAACCTCCCACGCTCGACTCCCACCGCCAGTCCCAGCTGCCCCGATGCCCCTGTCAGTCGGTAAAAGAGCGAGGTGACCCCCGCACAGCACTAAGATGGTCTGTGTGTTTTTCTGTCCGCTACATCTTTTCTGGACAAGAAAAAGAAGAGGCACACTCTCACAGCGAGCCGGGGCACACCGTATAGATTTTATTTAGATAAAACAATCAATGACAACCAAAACATTCAATGATAACCAGATATTTTGGCAAGAGAAAGGCCACGGTCAGAGCTTCCATCGACAAGGAGCCAGGGCCAAGAAAACAATCGAGGAGACCCCCGAGACCGCCGAGACCCCCAAACAAAAAAGGGGGAAACGGGTGTGGTGAGTCCAGGACCATGAACCTGGGACTCGCTTTCCGATGAAATTTTCCTCGAGTGATCAAGTGAAATACCGAAGCCGTTTTGGGACTTGCTTCCTTGTTTATCGCTGATTTTCTCGTTAATTATGAAGCCTTCACATTTGTCAAGACAAGATGCTGCTTTTCTTCCCAGACCATTTCAGCTTACTTTATCCCACCCCAGCCTTGCTGACTATCTTGAGGACTCTCCATGGTCCTCTCTGTCCACGGCGTACTCCGTCTCGTGGACACATGCACGTCCGCATTGGGAAGTTTATCTACTTTAGCTCTTCGCCCTACTGCACCCTCCGCATTTCAAGGTCCTCACAACCTCCAAGACCAGATACTCATTCTCGACAGGGTCCCTGTGCGTCAAAGTTGGCTTTGAATACGTCGTAGATTATGTATCTTGTCTCTAGTGTATGCTCTAGTGAAAATATATTGTTGATTGATAGTTCGAGGAAAGAAAACGGCAGGCAAACATACACAGGAGTCGTCCCTCCCTGCCCTTGCCTTGCGAGCCTTTTCCTTCAGCCCCCAACAACATTTGCAAAGAGAACTTTCCTGCAAACATGGCACGACTTGTGCATAGGCACATCATAAAAGAGAAGAAAAAAGAAAAAAGAAAAAAAAGAAGAAAAAAAACACAAGCGAGATCCGCGACCCGTGAGTTCACCAAACACGGGGATACAGTTGAGTGTGTTGCCCACTTGAGGTCATGTGGTCTTATTACAAGCAGGAAGCACTGTCTGTATTCCACAGAAAATATGCAGGCCAGTGGCGCACGTTGCGCTTCTCAAAAATAAGGTCAGCCGGTCACTTTTTTCGCCCTGTCTTTCACTCAGTAAACAATCAGTGTAAGCTAAACACTGCGACGTTTGACAAAGATGGAAAGTGCTCAAAACAGGCCACTCAAGAAAGAAAATATGAGCTAGGAACCTTTCCCCGGTCAGCTCCGTCCAAGCTTCTCTAGGAGAATCCTGCTTGACGAGAAAGAATGGCTCGAAGAAAGTCAGATTAGAATAGGGAGATGGGAATTCATGCCAACACTTTGTACTCTGGTGATTCTGGGAAATCAAGAGTGTGAGTGGTTTGTACTTCAATTTGTTGGCATTGGGTTTCTTGTATTCTTCGTAAGATACTAAATTTCGATCAAAGAAGGGCAATTTCAAGATAAAGAGAGTTTGAAGCAACGCCCAGAGGCACCTCGAGATGTTTTCTGCATATGTTCTCTTATTATTGCCTGCCTTCCCCGTATACTTTTTCTTCCTATCCCTACGTACCAATTCGTCTTCTTAGAGAAGCGGTGTGCAATGGAATGGGGGAAAATGGCATTGAAAGCCAATGAGACTGTCAAGGGCTGCAACTATCACATTCGGACCTTGACCTGCGGAGTAGAGTTATGATATAAAACTGCATCTTGCCGTTGAGTTGTGGCCTTGTGGAACGACACTGCCGTCTTCAAGTACTTCGGGGATCGTCCTTACAATGCAATACATGTTCCATGCTTGTATGAGTTACTATGTATACCACAAGGCTGTCAAGAGAAAATGAGTGCCGTTTTCTCACCATCAATAAGCCATTTACTAATAGCATGAACGGCGTTCAATCCAAAGAAAGATGTGGCTTGCCAAGAAAAAAATGATGAGACGACAAATAAGAGATAGATCATGATTTTGAGGGGTTCCTTTTTCTTGAATGCAACAGAGCACTTTTCATGAAGCCACACTCGTGTGCCCCGTCATGCCCCCTGTCAGAACGTCGGTATTCCAGCCCCTGTCTCGATCAACGTCGTAAAAAAAGGCTGCAAAAGGCTGCTAGGGCATGGATGAAAGTGGCAGCCTTGGGGTGCCTCCTTCGTACCTGCCTTCTCTCTCCTCTTCCGCCAACAGAGGCCGCCTCTGCCGCATGTTAGTCAGCCCCGGCCGCTCCTTCCCTCTTTGAGCATCACTGTGTCGTCATATTGTCACCTCACTCTTCTCTTTTCCTGTGTTCCTGTCAAGCTGGCCACATACGAAGTGGTTGTGTATAGGAGGCAGTAGCTAAAAAGACATGCAATACGACAATCCCCAAGCACAAAATGAGTTTCTGTTCTGAAGACAAACATGCGGTGTCGACTCTCAGCAGCCGTCTTTGTGCCGGTTTACTTTGTGTTGTTGGCTCTTTCCATTTCGTTGCCTTTTCTGCACCTTCCCTTCTTCTTCGGGTGTCGTTCCTGCCATTTTCATCACATGCCCATGCCCTGGTGGGCTTGGCACGCTCGTCTCGGCCACGTCGGGCAGGCAGAACACTCGATCCTGCAACTTTCTTTTTTTTTCTTTCATTTCGATGTATTCCTTCTTTTTATCAATCTGTGCCTTCTTTTTTTCTGGAAAAAAAATCTCCAATCCCCCCTTCCAGGACCGGTCTTGTCTTGCCCAATCTCTTGGGTCGGCGTGGCTAAGATGTAAAAAGAGAAGGAGCAAACGAAGCACAAAAAGGGGTGTGTGCCAACCTGTCCGACTGCCTTTCTATTTTATTTTCCCTCTTGGGCTAGTCCAGGCGACATGACCACTGGTCGTTACTTCCTTGCTCTGTGTTGATGACAAGCAACGCTCGCTGTGTGCATCCTCTGCGCCTGCCATTTGCATCGTTGATAGCCGTTTGCGCCTGCGTGTTGTAGCCCGTTCTGCCTCCATTGCTCTTTCCTTCATGACCACAATACCTTCCGCTTCCTCCACGATTTCTCCCTTTCCCCTCATCCGTACGGAGTAGATCCAATTCTCTTCCTCTTCTTCTCCCCTTCTTTTCTCCTCCTCCACCTTACTTCTTGTCCTTTTCCGCTTCAATCCACCAACTCAACATCTACACCCCTTCCTCTCTCCACGCCCCTGTCGCCTCTCACTGCCCCGGTATTGTCGTCCTCAAGTCGTCTGCTCAGGCTAACCCCCACACAGAACCACATTAATTTTGCCCTGGGCCTCGCCCCCTGTCGCTTCTATTATCCACCTACTGTGTACTAGAGAATACCCTCAGCCTCTCTTTCTCGCTTCAAGACGACACAAGGCACGCTCGCAACAGGCCAATACGAACCCAAACTGTACTCCGCCGTCCGCTACTCGTCTGCTCGTCGCCTTGCCCGCCGCCGAAAGTACACTTCCTCAACTACACACCCTCTCGCGTGCAACACCCCCTTATAAGCCCCAATTTTTGCTTGTCCTCCTGACACACTCTCACACCAGCTTGCATGTTTTTGCTATTTGTTTCCAGTCCTTCCTCGTGCGCTGTCTCTTGACAGCCGGGCCTGTCACGTCGTCATATGGGCAAAAAAGAGCCATGGGTAAACATGGAAAAGATAAAAGAGTCCAAACAGACGAGAAAACGAGCGGGCGGGCAGACGAGCAGGTGCCCAGGAACAAGAGCCCCATCGTAGTCGTCCTTTCCATCGTCGAGGCATCATGTCCCACGCCTCGTTTCTCACATCCCCGGCTCTCACCTCTCATTTTCTCGCCGGTTTTCAAGTCAAAGTCACCCCCATTCACACCCCATTGTCAACTCTTACCCCTGGCCTCATCTTGATCACCGCCCTCTTTCTTATCCAACCTTGTCTCGCCAGTTTGCCTGTTTACGGCCAAGGCCTCCCCGTTGATCGGAGACACTGGCGAGGCAAAGAGACACAATTGCAGAAAAACCACACAAGAAATTAACCAGGGACACCAGGACCAGGTGAAAAATAAGACAAAAAAAATCCGCGTGGCATGCCGATTCGTCCTGTCCCAGACCCCGGCGGCGGACCCCGTCGAAGTTGATCCACAGGGCTGGGATAGAGGTGGGTGAGCCAGTGGCCAGTGCAAGTGCAACTTACATGTACAAGTGCAAGTGCAAGACCTCCCAGGCCTGGCCACGATTTTGGATCAGGCGTTGCAAATCTTGATCTGCCTGCCCTCGTTTTACTTTCTTTTCTATTTTTTTTTGTTTGGGTTTCTTTATTTCCTTTTTCGACTACCCTACTCCTTTGCCGCTTTCTGACAAGCACCAAAAGTGAACAAGCGTCACTTTGTCATTTCGACCACTATTATATTTCACCCACCCCCCCCCCCCCTCCTCTTCCCTCTTCTCTCTTTTTTTTCTTATTCTTCTTTTTTCGTCGTTGTGCTCCGCTTCCACTATACTCGCTCCCCCCGAGACTTGCTCCCTCTATCCACTTAAACAATCTGTCCAAGTATATATCTTCAACACTTTCCCCCCTCAGCTCTTCTTTTATTCACTTTGAAATATACATCATCCACCTTCATACTCTCTCTTCTCTCACATCTCTTACTGTCCACTTACACGAACACGCACTCATCTCGGCCTCTGATCTAGAACTTACATAGTTCCCTCACCACACCCTCCTTTATTTAATCCCCTCTCATCCCCTCCATACTTTACACACACATTCATCATGGCACCGCACAACGATGCTCCATCGCCAGCCGGCAGCTACACAGCTGGCTTCACCCGCTTCGGCCCTCGCAACCCAGTCGCGGCAGCATCATCTGGTCTGCGGCTAACTGGTTTTGTGGACCCATCTGCCGCCGATGCGTCACCACTCAGCAGCTCGTTCGACAGCCGAACATCTCTTGAGGGTGATGTCGTTGTTGACAACTTCCACAGCATCAAGCGCCGCTTGCTGCCTGGCGTATACGTCCCCACCATGTGCTTCTTTGATCCGGACACTGAAAACGTTGATACCGAGACCATTGCACGGCACGCCGTGAAGCTTGCACGGACCGGCGTCATGGGCCTAGCTACCCAGGGCTCCAATGGCGAGGCCGTGCACCTGACGCACGCTGAGCGTCGCCTCGTCACGCAGACCACCCGTATAGCGCTTGACACAGCAGGCTTTGCGCACATGCCCATTATTGTGGGCTGCGGTACTCAGAGCACACGCGAGACCATTGAGCTGTGCCAGGAGGCATGGGCCGCCGGCGGCGACTTTGCCCTGGTTCTGCCACCATCCTACTACGCGCCTCTGTTTGCGCCCTCGTCCCAGACCATCCTAGACTACTTCCGGGCCGTTGCCGATGCCTCGCCGATTCCGCTGCTGATCTACAACTTTCCGGGTGCCGTCAACGGCATGGACCTGTCCTCCGACATTATCGTGAAGCTCGCTGAGCACCCCAACATTGTTGGCGTCAAGCTGACATGCGGCAACACGGGCAAGCTGAACCGCGTGGCTGCGCAGACGCGCAAGATGTTCCCCAAGAAGGAGGGCATTGCTGATGACGCGCCCGAGTTCCTGGTGCTGGGCGGCTCGGCCGATTTCACCATCCAGACGCTGGTCGCTGGTGGCCACGGTATCCTCGCAGGCCTGGCTAACATTGCACCCAAGGCCTGCGTCAAGACCATTGAGATGTACAACAAGGGCCACTTGGCCGAGGCGCAGGCGATGCAGGAGACTTTGTCGCAGGGTGACTGGACTGCCATCCAGGGCGGTGTTGTTGGTGTCAAGGCCGGTCTTGAGGCATGGAGCGGCTACGGCGGTTTTGCACGCAGCCCGCTGCCGAAGCCGACGGCGGACCAGTTCAAGCAGTGGAAGGAGGGCTTCCGGGACTTGGTGCTGTTGGAGAAGTCTCTGTAATGGATGTGAGACTTGAAAAGAATGGGAAAAGAACGAAACGAGATGACCATATACGAGGGGAGAGATCACCGGGCTATGGGCAAAAGGGTTGGCTTAGAAAACAAGCACGATAGACGCGTCTACACTTTTGATTGTACACGGAGGAGTTATTGGGAAACAAGAGACGCCACGGCTCTCTTGATGCTATTGTTTTATCATGCCATTTTGGTTCTTTTGTTGATTTATTCTGACATTTTTTATATTATCCATCTATTTTTTGTTTCTGTTTCTGTTTCTGTTTCTTTTTTTTTTTTTGTTTCTTTCAAAAAGATAAAAAGGGAGAAAATTCACACGACCAACATCACCAGTCCACCAGAAGATATAGGCCATTTCACGTCTTCCACTCTCACCGACCATAACACAATCTTATCATCTTCTTCTCTTTTCGTCTTTTCGTCTTTTCGTCGCGTTCTGCACCTTCCCTGGGCTTGCTTTGTGGCACGTATGACAACACTCACACAACCGTCGCGGACACGGTCTATCTCTATGAGCTGGACTTTTGATCCTTCCCCGGGCCCGCTCACACTCATTTCCATTTCTATTTTTTAATCACAGCCATTATTATCATCCCGACCGACCAAGGTCACCGAGACATTGGGCGCTGTTGGTATCTTTGGTCTCTTTGGTCTCTTTCGGTCTCTTATTCGTGGGGACTCCAGTCAAGCAGCAAAGTGGGCTGCCTCAAAGGAGGGTGAGAATCTGGACTTTTGAACCTTGTACTGTCGACCCGAGGAGAAACAAAACAGACTTGGCCGTCCGTGCTGCAGAGACTGCTGGTTTCTTGGGATATCGGGTTTTCTTTCGAGTTGTTTTTGGTCTTCAATGGTATCTGTTGAGTGGTCGGTTCCGACTTTAAGAGAGGCTCTCTTGACAGCTTTTTTGACAAACGACGACCACTCACCGCTCCCCATGCGTTCATGCACCTGACTTTAGAGAAGGCAAAAGCCACAGGCGAATGGCGGATGCCACGCCTGCCCGGTTCGCCTCTACTCGCCTTATTCGCCTTATTCGCCTTATTCGCCTCTTTTTGCTACGCTTTGCTAACTGTCATCCAATATTATGTTATTATGTGCGGCGTGCATTCTCTCTTCTGCAGGGGTAGGCATGAGGCTGGCGCCTACCAACAACGGCGCTTTCCCCATTGCTCCCGGCAAGGATCCTGGCTCAAAGTAGCAAAGGCGGTCGCCTATGTTCAGCCTCACGAGGAAAGAAGAACAGGCAAAGACACAAGGTCTACCCAGACGGCAGTCGATCGTTTCTATTTTGGTCTATCTGGGAGCATCGCGGAGAAACAAAAGACAGAGAGCAAGGTTCAGGCAATCAAATCAGAAGATAAAGACAGAAACAGAGAAGCCGACGGTGGTCGAGGACAAGAAAAGAAACAACGTACACAGCCGCTGCCCGGGATCAACCTTGTTTTTTGTTTCTTTTTCTTCTTTTTTTTCATCGTCTGTTTCAGACCAGGGGGTGAAAGAGCAAAAAGGGAAACAAGAAACAAGAATGAGGTGCAGCACACACTCTTTTAATCGTCGTCCCAAAAGCGGTGGTCGTGCAATACGCCGTACTCGTGACACAGCATAAAGGTTGAAGAAACCAGAAAAAGGCAGAAGGGCACCGGCATAAAGTATATTTCCATTGTCAAACCCATTTAAGATACGCTGTGCTCCCACGCGTTTCCCACTCCCCCGTTTCCCGCTCCCCATTTCCTGTTTCCCGTTTCCCGCCATACGTCTTTCCGTTGTTCTCGCTGCATTCACACCGGCCAGCTCGAGTTTATTTCTCTAGAAACTTCTCATTAAGACGCTTGACCTGCATTCAGACGGAGGAGTCCCAAAATAGAAGCACTTGCACGTATTTAAGCTTTCCTTGTGCATTGTGATGTACCTCAACTCTATCGTCTGTCCCACGCTGGGCAGCACATTCATACGTGTATCTTCTTGCAGTGCGACTTGGCGGATCAAGGCAGGCCAGAGACAAAAACGACAAAAACGACAGAGAAAGACATGGCCAAGAGAGCGTGCTGCGTCTTTAGGACCGATGCATTTGGTAGAGTAAGAGAAACATAAAGCAGTAAAAGGCCGGAGAATATACACATTGTTGCGGGAAATATGATCGCCAAGTCGACCTAGACTGTGGCCCGGCCATGAATGAGTTTCTTGAAGATCAATGACGACTTTAAGATCTCTTGAGGTCGATGTTCAGACTCTCATTTGCCAATGCCTTATACCACCCTTACTTTTATTTTGTGCTCTTTCTCGCTCACCCGGCTCAGCCTCGGGAGCTGCGCTTCTTTGGATAGATGGATGGGTAGTATCCTCCCCCCTCCTTGTCAGGCACCGATCTTGATCCAATATCGGCCGCCACCACTTCCACACTTCCACACTTCCACACTTTCACCATCCTCCACATCGCCCCTTGTCACCCCTCTCCACCACTAACACGGGGAGCCTCTTGTTCTCTTCTTCTCCGGCTTTTGTATTCCACACCGCTTTCGAGAAATAATTCAAGGTTGCAACCCACACGGTCCAATACGACCGAAACATTCCGTTGTGCAGATGCAGACTGCAGACGCAGTTAGATGCAGATACACCTGCAGGTGTAAACGCCCTTCCTTCTTCATACGCGCAGGTTGCAATGTGCGTAATGCGACGAGACGCAGGAGAAGTGACGCAGAGAGCAAAAGGCAAAAGAGCTGCACACACCAAAGACGGCCCGTTCCTCTGGCACAGGACGCCGTGTTCCCGGTTCAGGTCCAAGCTGAGCTTCACACAGTAGCTCAAAAGGTGGCTTTCTTCAAAAGTGGGCAGCAAGGCGCAGTGTACCCCGGGCTTTTTTGTACGCTCTTGGGCTGAGTGCTACGAGGACTTTGTTCTTCGTGAAGAGAGATGGAGGCACAGACGCCTTCGTGTACATCTTCACCTTTATTCTCTTGCAGTGTATGTGTGTACTTTTCTTTTCGTCTTCTTCCCGTTCGTATCTGCCTGCGTATCTGGGAATCTGTCTGTGCACAGTCTCTTCCAACAACCGCGGTCACCACCTTGAGAGATACAACATGAAGATAATTCGTAAATCGCTCGAGCTGAAGTCAAGCAGAGGTACTAAAGTACAGACCAGCATAGGCCGGCACAGAATGGGCTGAAAGAGGACACGATTGGGGGACAGACTCATTAGCTAGATGAGGTCGATGTATACGAGGAGAAACAATATAAATACATCGCCGACAGCCGTGCCCCTCGAGTTTCTCCCGTCGTTGATTGATGTCTCTCTTCGCTCTCTGTCGTGGGAAAGCAGCATTTTTTGAGAGTGTATCTGGTCTGAGAGAGCCTGTCATCATCATCAGTCATTCGTTTCCATTCTCGTCGGCCTGTCCTTCGTCTTTATTGTTTTCTTACATACCTTTGCTTTTCAAACCCAACGACACGGAACTCTCGTTCACATCCAACTGACGAGTCGTCGCATCTCACCATCCGCCATCATGCATCTCTCTTCCTCCTCCTCGTCCTCCTCGGCAGGGCCACTCTTGATCTGCGCGGCCGCCATCTCGTCTTGGCTTCTTCCCGTGACGACGGCTCAGTCCACTGCGCCTGGTCTTGTTGTCGGCGTCTCGACCGGCATCGACAACTCCACAGGTGCCAGGCCATCTCGCATCAACATCAACGACCTCTATAACGAAGCAGGCCCACACTGGTAGGTCGATGTACATGTACAGCTCTATCGTGATCTCAAATACAAGGATACTGACTGATCAGGGACCTCTACGTCCAGGCGTTGGACATGTTCCAGCGGGACGACATGTCCGAGATCGAGTCGTACTACCAAATAGCAGGCATTCATGGACTTCCATTCCTGCCCTGGAACGGCGTCAACCAGACTGCCGGCGGTGCCAACTCGGGATACTGTCCACATGGTGTAGGTTATAAGCCGTCCACAACACACAGCACTTGCCGGGAAATCTTGCCTGCTAACGTTGTAGCAAACAACTTTCATCACTTGGCACCGCCCCTACCTCGCCCTCTTTGAACAGATTCTGGCTCGTCATGTCCGCAAAGCTGCCAAACAGTACCCCATTGAGACCGTCGACGCTTACACGGCTGCTGCCCAGACCTTCCGGATTCCCTATTGGGACTGGGCTCAGGATGCCAGCCTTCCGCCTGCTGTTGTAGGATCGACGGTCAACTTCAACGGCCCTGCTGGCCCTTCGACGATGCGCAACCCGCTGTTCAGTTTCCAGTTCCCCAACTTCCCCTTCCGTGGCGGTGGATTCGGTGGCTCACTGGCACAGTTTAACGAGACGAAGCGGTGCACAACGGTATCGGGTGCGACGGCGGGCTTCAGTGACGAGGATCAGGCGAATAGTGTCATGCTTGGCGATGGTGGGCAGTTGCAGGATAAAGTGGTAAGTCTCGAGATTCGGCCGAAGCGGGGATCGAGCAGTCCCGAGTATCGAGCGAGCGGAGCAAGGAACAGACAAAAACTGACGCCGGGGTGAACAGTACGCCGTCTTCACGAAGAGCACAACATTCGAGGCCATGGCCACCATGTCCAACGCCGGCGCCAGCTTCGAAGAGCCGCACAATGTTGTCCACAATGATATTGCTTGTTTCTCCGTGTCCGGCCACTCGGGCCACATGGGTGATCTCAACTGGTCCGGCTTTGACCCCATCTTCATGCTGCACCACGCCAACATCGACCGCTTGTACGCCATGTGGCAGGCCATTAACTTTAACGACCCCGTCTTCACCACCAGCCAGCACGGCAATGCACTGTATGGTACGCCCAGTGGACCCATGACTGCCGACAGTCCACTCAAGCCGTTCATGGCGCCGTCGGCGGGTGGCTCCGTGTTCTACACCAGCCGGTCGGTCGAGTCGATGGGCGTCTTTGGGTACACGTACCCGGAGATTGACGACTGGTCGCTGGCTCCGGCTGATCTGGCCAACGCGGTCCGCATTGCCGTCAACAACCTGTACGGTCCCGGAGCCACCACGGCCGCGACGAAGAAGGCGAAGAGAGAGGTGACGACGAAATCGACAGCATGGAAGCTGCCGCACATCCGCCGGGCCAAGGCGGTCGACAGCAAGAAGATTGGCACCACCGTCGTCACCTCCACTATTGGCAGTGCTGCTGTGAATCCGGACTCCATCATCCCCAATGCCCGTGCCCTCAGCAACAACGACTACAGCATCGAGGTCGCCGTCGATCGCTCCCAATTGCCCTTGCCCTGCACCATTGAGCTGCACTTGAAGAGCAGTGAAGTCTCCACCGACCTCACCAGCACTCGTCGCCACACCATCCGCATCGGCAGCACCAGCATCCTGTCCATGCCCCAGACGGGTATCAGCTACTCCACCACACCACTTCGTCGTGCTCTGGTCGGTGAGGCCACACGCCGGACGTCCCCTGCCGTGCTCAACAGCAACGACGATGTCCTGGCCTGTCTCCGCGGCGTGAGTGTCGTCATCAAGACGCCCGACGGTCAAAAAGTGCCCGTGTCGACGGTACCGAGTCTGGCCCTGACGGTCCAGCAGCGCAGCTACACACCCGTCTCAGCCGACAACCAGTTCCCGCAGTATGGGCCCGTGGTGGCCTACACAGTGACACCGCAGGATCTTGCGTTGTAAGCTGGGGTGGACTTTGATGTTGCCGTCGCGAGGAGTCGAGTTTCTTTTGTCTGTATATTGTTTTCTTTCCTTTCTGTGCATCAATCGTCCATCTTTTGTCTTATTTTATTGTATTGTTTCATCGTTCTTCTTTTCTCGTTTTCTTTTCCCATTTTCTTTCTTTCTTATATCCAATGTATTGTTGTCGTTTTTGTTGGGTGTTGTCGATCTTGTCGGTAGGTTGTCGTCGGTACGTCGTATATACTCACAGCCTTACGTAGTAAACAGGGAATGGTATCGAGTGTTGTGTACATGTTGGCACGGTCATTGCTTTGAGGTGCTCGCCCGTGGGACGAGGTCGATGCTGGTGTGGTAATAGTGATGTGTCGCCCATATTCTGCTTGGATAGATGGGGTGTGTTACTTTTCATGGGCCGGAGTAGGGACGTGATCGGTTGCCGGTGTGATAGGTGATGCGTCTTGACACTAGTCGATTTGCGCGTCTCAGAAATTATGTGAAAGACAAATCCACTCTGATGGAGAGAGGGGTCTTGGGGTATCGTGGTCTTTTTGTACCAAGCGTCAGCCACCTGGCTTGACAAAAGAGGGGAAGACTGAGAAGGGGAGGCAGAAAGCAGACGAAGTAAAGAGAGAGAAGGCGTATCAAAAAGCAAAAGACCACAGGACCTTCTTCCAGCCGGCTAGCCACCGGGCCGGAGAAGCGCAGGATGGCACAGCAGATGAGTTGAGAAGGTGGCGAGGCCAAGTGAGGGGGTGGGTTGGGACAGTAGGTCCACGATCCTGGGCATTGACCAGTTGACAGGGCTGACATGTTTGACAGCACTGGCGGCTAATTGCGGTCAACTCACGATAAAAGGGCATCGTGGCCTCCTCCTCTTTCTCCTCATCTGGTGCTGGTCTTCGTAGTCCCCATCGGTTCCCCTCACTTGCAGTGTCTCGAGTGTTTTTCCTCCTCTCCTCCTCCCACGTGGAGCTGTGCACGCGGGGGTCCGTTCCCAAGTAATGAAGAGCTGGCCTCCACTTGAGGAGCCTCCTGTGGCGAAAAACAAAAATAGCCAGCAAAAAGAAAAGAAAAATCAAAACAAAAGCAAAATAAAAGAGTCAAGCACAAGATACACACCCAACCTTTCTCGACCGGGCCGCACCGAGGCTTGTCGTTCTTTTGACAGACCCACCAACCGGCCCTCGACACGACAACAGCTCGCGTGCCGCCGAGTGAGGTCATGTGTGGTCGTGTGTGGTCGTGTGCACACAATTTTCCCAATCCCTTGTGCCGTTTCTGGCCGTGAGGCGTGTACTCTGTATTTTTGAAAGGTCGTCTTGCCGAGCCGCTCATCCGCTTCCCGTCCGGTCTCGACCTCGGAGCTCCGTGCTTGTCATCTTTCCAGCCGATGCAGCTCGTATCTTATCTCGGACAATTTTCCTCTTTGTCATGCCATTGAGAAACATTTTGATCAATGAACTGGCGAATTGACGGATTGACAAATAACCTTGACTTGACAAACTCGACAAATCAGACTTGGCATCGCGACAAGAGACTGACGTGTCAAAAACCCAAAATGCCAAAATAAAACACATGCCGTGGTTCGCCAGAGACTGCCATTCCCTGCCTGCTATTGCATGCTTTGCACCGGCAGGACGAGCTGTGAGACCAGTCTTGGGACATCTTGGACGTCCTGACTGCATTGTTCTGCATTTGGATTTAATCTGTCAACGAGATTATTGCCGCATTGTTGAATGGTTAGTCCTTCTCCCACCAGTTGAGACTGCGACGCTCCGTTTGTCAGTCGTTTATTTGTTCCCCCACTGGATGGAAGAAAAGAGGGTGTGCTGGCTTGTCCTCGACGGCTGGAGACCCCACAGTCCCTCGTTCTGGAGACCTGCTTACTGGAGAAAGCCAGCTCTCTGACTGGCTGGCAGAACGAGCACTGCCTTCTGTTCTGGACCATCGCCTCTTTTTCTTGCACATCTTTTTGTGTTCGTCTTGCCTCGCTCTGCCGTCCCGGTCACCCGCGTCTGCTTGAGGGCATTGGATCCGTCTGGCGAGCGGCTATCAAGCTTTTTGTGCCAGAGAAAGGTGTGGTCGAGTCTCCATTCCGGTTTGTTGATCATCTTCTCTTTTCGATTTTCTTTTGATTCCTTCAGACTTCGCCTGCCGTGGCTCCCGCTGCCATACTTCCGGCTATTTTTCTGTAAATCGCAGGCGGTGTATCTAGTTTGAAAAGGCGTCGGGACAACCTTTTCAGCCTTTCCTGTCCGTCACCGCTGTTGTGGTGGTTGTTGATTTGTTTCTGGCACTTTGTATTTCTTGGTATGTTTTGGTGCACTTTGCTTCTAGCCGGGAGACCAACTGTTGTTCTTTTCTCTCCTTCCCTGCTTCCCTCCTTCCCTCCTTCCCCCTCTTGCACGTGCGCCCAGGCCCGCTATGATGTCAGTGTCTTGTCCATCCAGAAGGCTGCGATTACTGTGCATGGCTAGCCCCTCCTTCCCTTTTTTCTTCCTCTTTTCTGCATTCTGCGCCGTGTCGTGCGCTGTGACTCGCTGCCATCTCATTCGATCGCGCTTTCCTTACGTTAAATCGTTTGGTCGTCGAAACAGAATCCAGCCAGTCCTTGCAGATGAGACGACAGGAAGGTGCCCACCAGAACCGGCGTGCTGGAAGGAGCGAATATGTCGACTCGCTCGCTCGTTGCTCGCGCTGCCGCCCTTCGTTAGCATTTTATGTGGTAATAGTCCCTCCGTAGTACCTTCCGCCGCCGTGAGCAGATGCCCCGCACTTTTGGAAAGAGCCGTGAGGGTACACCTCCCTACGCCTACTTTCTCGTAGAAGGAGAGGTACCGCGCTAGCCCGTGTCATGCTGGGGGCTCCGCACAGAGGGCAGCCGCGGCCGGGAGATCAGGGTATTCCACTGCCTGGGGCGCAACTGCCTGCTGTCTGCACTTTGCCTGCACTTGCCCTCGCTGGCGCCCAAGGAGGTCCCTCCGAGGTACTCTCTACCCGCAACATTCCGGGCGCAAAATTGTTCGCCATAATGCCGTGCCTCCACTGCACTGCACAGCGTTCGTGCAGCCGTGTAGTTGCCTGTACTGGATACGCGGGCTTAACAGCTGGCCGGCAGTGACCGTCTACCCAGAGTTTAGGTGGTGCAGGAACATCCGAACTACGAGTTTACACACAAGACACATTTGTTTTCCTGATGTTCTGAGAATGGAACCAAAGCAAAGAAGGCACCGCCAAGGCTCTTGCCTTGCGCCGTCCAATGGCAAGCCGCTCTTTCCCAATTTACAGTCGTTTCGGGGCTCTTTCCAACACTTAGTAACGCTGCCCTCAGTGGCTCTTTCCCCATATCTAGCCCCTCCAAGCATCCTGGTTTCCTATTATGTATTTCTTGATGTTAATAGAACGCGATAAGGCCCGTTTTTATTTCTTTTCTCTTATGTACGCTTTTCGTTGCTTATCAGTACCAAGACATCTAACGACACCAACAAGAGCCCAAGTGCGGACCCGGACCTGGTCCCTGCCTCGCCTGCCTTTTCCAGTCTGCGACCGCACAACCGCGCAAGACGGAAGGTGCGTTCTCGGATCGCAACTGATGTCGATTTCTTTTCCCCGACGGGCGTTCCTGCCATCCCAAGATACTTTTGCTGTGCAGCATCGTTCACGGAAGGTGCAACCAGTGTACTCGTACAGCCGCCCTTTGTTATCACGTAATGAATTTTGGGAATTTGCTTTCGCAAGGAAGCAGCAAAGGGTGCACCTGCCAAAACAGTTAGAGCAAAGAATAAAGATCAAAGGGACGGCAGGACGTCAGCTTTTTACGCCTTCCCGAAAAAAAGAGGACCGACAACAGATTGAGCATCCCCAAAAATCCAAGGCCCCTTCAGAAATCATACACGCAAAACATGCAAAACTATCACCACCCCTGCGACAACCTCACCGCATCTCTCCAACCGTCGACGTTGACCTGATTTTCCGCAGGCTGTGCAAAACGGCGGCGCTAGCATCGAATTTGTTCGCCCGCGGCTACGAAAAAGCAGCAGCGACAGCCACGCCCTAAAAGTACGGCGGGCAAAAAGGAAGAAAGGGCAACGAAACGGGCAAAAAGCACGAGGTCGTTTGCAAGAGGAACAAAGTACGAGCTAAGGCCCCGCCAGTTGCCGTCCGACGTCAGAGAAAAAAAAGGCAGGCGCCGAAGAAGAGAGTCCCTGTCGACTTACATATATTTACTCTTTCTTGTACACATACGTGCTAGTCTCAGCCGGGACTGTGACTCGACTCGAGATCCCCCGGTTTCACCCACCGCCGACGCGACCACCCATTTCCATTGCTCGAAAACACTTTAGAGGCCTTTAGATTCGTTTGTTGGCGAGCCCATAAAGAGCAGAAAGGCACCGAGGCGACCGCTACTCATCGAGCCATTCCTACTACCAGATCTCCGGACCAATCCAAGAACCGGCATCTCGCTTTTCTAGATTGCGGGATCTGCTCACTTCTGGCAAGCCCTCGCGCCGCCGGCCCTCTTTTTTCTTCCTTTTCGGACTGGACTGCGCTTCTTCATCCCCAAGCGTCTTTTGTCTTCTCATCTTCCTTTTGCCAAGAGCTCTTCGTTTGCTCACCATTTGCTCCCGTTTTGACAAAACCCCCGTTGTCCCCGTGCTTCATCCCCGTCTTTGCTTCTTTTGTACATCGTACATACCCCCCTTCCCCCCACCATCCAGCAGCTTCTCCTTCCTATCTCTGTTTGCTGGTGCTTTAGGCTCGCGATATATCGCTATCTTCCCTTTCCCTTGTTCCCTTTTTCGGCGGCCGTTGTGCTTTTTTGTTTGTCCATCTCTTCGTTCATTCGTCAGCTTTCTGGTTCCTGAAAGCCGGCAGCTTCAAATGTGTGCATAGCCCATCCCACCAACGATACCCCCCTTTTCTTTCTCCAACGACAGCTCTCTCTGCAGACGCATTCCGTTATTCTTTGATATCACTCACACCCAAATGACGCCGATAAGCCAAGCTTATCTCGTCCTCGCCTCCATCGTCACCTAACGGGCCTTCACCTGTCCGCCCGCCACGCCTGCTACTCATACTCTTTTTGACCCTGCTCTCTTTCTTTCTCTCATCTCGAATCGGTATCTATCAGCCAACCGCATCTCGTCACGGTCATCTTTATCTCTCTTGCTCTCCGGCATCGACAATTGACTCGTGCACGTCACATCTCGACTGCACGTTCTCTATCCTACCCCCCGCGTGTGCTACCTCTTGCTCTTCCGCCGTTCGGGTCCTCCGTAGCTCTCATCACGGCCACGACAAATTGCCGTTTATCAACTTCTGTGTCTATCACCACCAGGGGTGAGAAGAGACGAAAGAAGACCCATTTCGAGCAAGCATTGATCGAACGACGTCAAGGGGAAAGCCCCTAAATCTAAAGCTTCTGAAGCTGCAAACAAGGCCCGGCCCAACTCTCCTTCATTGACCAGAGCAAAAGAAACCAGGGAGGACCGTTATCTACTGTATCACACACACCCCCGGTGTCCTACTCTTACGCTTAGTGCTCCCGCGTTCCCCATCTCACCTCACACGGCGACCGGCACGGCCAGAAGTTGCTTCTCAAGTTGCACTGACGCACGGCCACATTCTCTATTAACTGTCTGTGGGCCACTCACGTCTCCTGCTTAGACCAGAGACCTTATCTTTCACCATCCCCCGTGCACGACACAGCACGCGGGTCAAGCAAGGCCAGCTCATTTTTTGGGGTTTGTTCTGTGCAAGGCCTTATCATCTGCAGCACGCGGATTGGACCACAGCTCTGCCCACCATTTTGTTTTACTCCATACGGACGCTTCTACTCGCCTAATTGGGTCCAGAAGAGGCACACAAACTGGTAAAGAGGGTGTGAAGTTTTGTTGTGTTTACGGAAGCATCCGTATACCCAGCATCTTGAGTGCCTTCGTCCTGCTCGATCTGGCAGCTTTGTCGACAGACAAGCAGCTTGAGATTCTCATCCAGCTTCACTGTATCGGACAGCCAATTCTCGATCTTTTGCCGTGGATAACTAAAAGAGACTACTCTTTCTCATAGACGTACAGAGAGAGAGAATATCAGGGTTTCTTTTCCTACGATCCTGGCCAGACATCCGAAGCACCTCCAACCCTTGTCTCGGTTGAACAAGCGTGCCCTGCTCTCCTTATCCGTTGGGCTTGGCCACATCGACAGCCTTCCACCTTCCACCTTCCACCTTCTTCCTTATCTATCTACACACCCCTTATCCATCTTCCCATCCCTATCCAAATCCAACCCTCTTCTCTGGGGGAGCCACCTTTCCGCAACTGAAGATCTCGCCTTTGGTTTACCTTTGCCTCTACGCCCGCTTTCAAGCACACCTCCCCTACCCACACCACCTTTACGAATACCCCCCGTCCCGCGTGGACGACACATCGCCGTTCTCCTTCAACTGATTCTACGGGGTAAACCGGCTCTTCCTGTTCTGGCTCCCGCGTATCTTACCTCTTTTTACTGGCACCATGTCCAACCCAAGCGCCATGGCCAGGACGGCCCCAATTCCCATTGCCCCAAAACCTTCCTCTTCTTCTACCTCTTCCGATCCTGTCGGCCGTGCCACTGGCTTCTCTGGTCTGCGCCGCTCACTGCCCCCTAGCCGCCAAGGCAGTATCAACGTCGACTCCTATCCGGCCAGCCTCGCTGGCCTCGACTCGCCGGACTCCGACTCACCCCGGAACAACTACGCCACCGTACCGTGCGAGGCCTGCCAACGACGGAGGATCCGGTGCGTCATGAGCGAAGACGACGACGCCTGCATCTCGTGCCAAGTCAACAGCATCGAGTGTTCCCATTCCGGAAGCCCCCAGCCTCGCAAGAGGAAACTGGGCGGTGATTTAGATGACAAGCGAGGGTAAGTCAATGCCAAAGTGAAAAGCAAACGTCAACACACACCCCCGTCCCTGTTCACCAATCGACCTCTGGCCCGTACAGGAATAGAGGCTCGTGCAATTGCAATTCTTACACCCGCACTACTCAGTACAGAGAGCTTTCCCCCTTTCTGTAACTTTTTTTTCCCTTTGAAATCACCCCCCTCTCCTTGAAGAAAAGCCCCCATTCAATCCCCCAAATGCAAATGCAGTTCCCCCCGTTCGCCCCTCCCCCACTCTAGCAGCCTTGTCGTGTGCTTGTATGCTTGCGGATTGCTCCGTACAGGACATGACTCTGCGCGAAGAGAGAGCGAGAGGGAGATACGATTTTTGGTTTGCCCATCCTGTGCCACGTCTTCGTTTTATTTTGCACTACTTATTTGCAACCCGTTTGTCGTTTCCTGTTCATCGTCGTTGTTTTGTGGTCTCGCGCGGCCCGATTTGGCTGCATCTGCGTCCCACCGAAAAACGCGCGGTTTATAGGCGGCTATAGGGGTGCAGGTGGACACGTCTGTTAGTATAGCGCGCGTGTGAGCAGAGTTTCGGTTGTGGTGTCGATTGAGTAGTACTGGGTTGCGTCCGGCTGCTCTTTTTCTTTTCCTTTTAAGACGAGCATATATACTGACGATATTTCGTTGCCGAACAGGTCGGGAAGATATGATAACAGACGACGTCGCCAACACGGCAGTCTCTCCAGCACCGCCGTGAGCAACTCGCTCATCGAGGATATGGCCAATTTTGGCGACGTGACCATGCTCAAACGCACGCTCGGTCTGCAGCAGGACCGCTACTCCCAATACATTGGGCCGACGACCGACTTCGAACCCTCACTCATCAACCTTTCCTCTTTTGATCCCCACGATGAGAGCCTCTTGTCGCGAGGGACTCTGCGCAAGGTCAGCGATGTCGAGACATTCTTGTTGTTGCCCGACCAGAACACACCCGGCTTCGAGCACATCAGCGAAGACATTGAAGATATCGAGCGTATAGTCGCACCGAACGGCCGGCGGCTCGTCGATCTCTACTTCCGTGTTGTCCACCCCAGCTTTCCGATCATCCAAAAGACGGTATTCTACGAAAAGTACGACAATGCACTCCGCGATATCCAACCTCCTCTTCTTGCTGCCATCTATATCCTCGCAATCAACTGGTGGGACCTGGATGAGGAGTTGTCCAACCAGGTCCGCCCCAATGTTCCCGAGCTCGAGCGGCTCGTCCGCACAACCCTCGCCGATTCCATGTTCCGTCCAAAGCTGTCCACAGTGCAGGCAGGTCTGCTGCTGTCACAGCGACCAGAGGGTGACCAGTGGGCGCCGACAGCACAGCTGGTGGCGATTGCCCAGGAGCTTGGTCTGCATTTGGACTGTACAAACTGGAAAATTCCGCCTTGGGAGCGTGGTCTGCGGAAACGGCTTGCTTGGGCGCTGTATATGCAGGACAAATGGGGTGCGCTCGTCCATGGTCGGCCATCACATATCTTTGCCAACAACTGGGCTGTGAGACAACTGCTACCCAACGATTTCCAGGATGTCGAGTGGGATGAGGACGACACCGAGGAGCGCATCGAGATTGAGCGCGGGCGCACCCTGTTTGTGCAGATGGTGCAGCTGACGCAGGTTCTCGCGGAGATTCTGGACACATTCTATAACCTGCAGGCAATGCAGAATGTGACGGCCGCAGGTCCGCAAGGTACACAGCTCGTTTTGACGCTTGCTAAGCCCATTCAGTTGAAGCTGAAGGAGTGGTACTCGGCCCTGCCGGCTGCCGTGCGCATGGACTCGTCGCTGTCCTCGGGCGGGTCGACCAGCATCAGCGGAACCCGCTTGTCCAGCATCGGCTACCTCCACCTAGCGTACTTTGCAGCCGAGATCACGCTGCATCGCCGCATCATCCGGTCCATGACCTCGCCGACCGACTCCGCAGCCAGCACACCGCAGATGGCATCTTCCCCGACAATGCTTTCGAACAGCAGCAGCGCCGCTAACCTGTCCTCGAGTGCGGGCGGTGCTGAGCCGTATGTACAGCACATCTGCCGGTCGGCTGCCAAGGCACGTCTCATCTCGGCCATGGACTTTGTCAACCGTCTCACACCAAGCCACCTGCGCGCCTTCTGGTACTTTGCCTCCAAGACTAATTTTGCCCTGATCGGTACCTTCGGTAGTCTGTTGTGGGCGACATCGCCTGGTCGTGAGGAGGCTGATTGGTACCGGCGGCGGCTAGGCGAGTACCGCTGGACGCTGTCTGTCAGCTCAAAGCCTGGTGAGGGTATAGGCCTGACCAACTTTGCTATGGGCATGCTCGACATTAGCACCGGATTGCTTAAGACGCTTCCCGAGAAGCCGAGCTTCAGCCGGAGTGCAAGTGTCGTCGACATGGACGCCGCCCGCCGCCAGAGCATCCTGGCCCTGGGTGTCTCCGCGGCCGGCCTTGGCAGCGGTGCCACCAGCAGCTCCTTTGGTGGTGTCGGCGGTTACGGCAGCAGTTTCGGCGGTCTTCACAGCACGGACGCGAGCAACGCGCAGAGCCCCAAGAGCTCCGACGATAGCAGTGATGAGGGCGTGTACGGCAACTTTGGCCCGTCCGGCATGGCGAACATTGCGGAGTAAGCGCCGGCGTGTGTTGTATCAACAACACAACGACATTGACGACGATAACAAACTACGACGATGACGAAAACAAATTGCAAACGATAAGAGAAAGAAACGAACGGCAACGTTCATGAGGGATGCTGTTATGGTTTTGTTTTTGGTGAAAGATATCCATTGGAGGACGATTGGGTTGTGCGCTATGACGAATGGACTACGGCCGCTATCATTTTTATTTTCATTTCACTTCTGGGAAGATCCATCTCTTCGGGATACAATTGTGCTGGGCATGTAATACATGTCACGGCCGTTGGGAGGGGATTTTGATTTTGATTTTGATTTATTTTCATATTTGTTGATTCTTTTTGGCTTGTCATTTTTAGTCAACTTCCTTTTTCTTGGCTGGATTCTTCAAAGATATCCCACATAACGGTTCTTGTCATTAACCTCTAATGTTTTCGTTTCTCTCGATACCAAAAGATGCATAGACAGTTGGGACTCTGGGACTTTGGGTTTTGGGCTTTTTTATCTCATTTTTCATATCTGCTTTTGGTTTTCAGTCGTCACTCTTCTGGGCTCGCACACTTCCCTCGCTATTGGCTTTCATTGGATTTTGTTTTGCAAATCTCGACATTTATTTTTGACTACCTCTACGGAGTACTCCGTACTACCTCTACAATTGCTTCTACATTTGGATGCCAATAGTCCGTCCTAGACTTGCAATTGCCGTACCCACCGCGTTATGCGCACTATGCATACAATTTATTGGAAATAATGTGTACATCTATCCGCTACTCAACTTATCATACCACACTTTCGCATTGCGGCCTCCAGCAGGACTTTTCGCGCAAGAGATAGATGGTTAGAAGATGCAAAGCTGGGCGAACGCGTTTCTCCTTTTCACTTTATTTCTCTGGTAAGTGGTTTCAGTGAGAGAAATGCAGATACAATGGATTGCAGAACAAATACCGACGGAGGATTCCTAGCTAACCGAGACACCACACAAAAAATGCTGAGCGGAACACGACTCACTTAACTCACCAAGAAAAGAAAGAAAGAAAGAAAGCTCAGACCTGAACAGACGCGGCACGGAAGAACTGCCTCCTCGCCACGGCACGCTCCCTTATGAAGGGCTGCCGAGTATGTCTCGCCAAATAAAGGCCTTTTGATCTTTATGACGTGCCGCGCCAAAGACAAAAGGAAAAGGAGCGCGCCGACGCGGAATGCTGTCGCGTGTAAACGAACGCCTTCTTTGACCTTCGCCAAGCGGAACGCGACTCCGAAGCAGCACAGAAAAACGTCAGAACACGACAAAGTACCACCGGAACACGGCAGGCGACAGGCAGGCACTTTATCGACGGCATTCTTGTGAATCGTCTTTGAGAAAGACAAAAAGGCCTTGGCGAAACACCTCTTTCGCTCTTGTGTCAAAAATAAAAAACGTCTTGCCCGTTTCTCGTTTTTCGTCTCTTGCTTCTCGCCTCTCGCCTCTCGCCTCTCAACGCATACTCAGTATGTTGCCTTACCCTGCCGTCGCGCCGCGATGCCCGTGACACTTTTGTGGGTGAGACTTGAGCAGTTGCAGTTGGGGCAGTTGTGGCGTTGACTTGGCCAGTCTGCGCGTCTATCAGTCTATCAGTCTATCAGAAACGGAGGACATTCCGCCTCCATCTAGCTCGTCCCATCGAAGACGACGATCGATGTCAGTCAGAGTGTAAGTGCCATGATCGAAGGGATGGAACGGAGGATATGCTGCGATGGTTTTGATATGCAGCCGATCTGCCGTTTACCTTTACCCCTGTCGTGTTCTTCTCTGCTGTGCTTCTTGTGTGCCTTTTTCTGTTCTGTTTTTCCTCTTTTCCTTCTGCTTAGTGTTTGGTGTTTGGTTAGCCTCCCTTTGACGATTTTTTTCACGTGCGGCCTAGCCCGCAAAGCGATGTGCAGGTGATTTCCCCTTGCCAAAAACGTGTCTCTTTCTGGGCATATTTTCTGCGGCGCCCCCTTCTCTCCTTAATTTTCCATTTTGCTTTTCGCGACTAACAAATCACAAAACCGTGCTCAGGGGTGCAGCCGTTCCAGTCCAGCAGGAGAGAAGGGCGACAGGCCACCAGGAAAAAAAGAAAGAAGAAGAAGAAGAAAAAGACCCCAAGGAACCCAATACCCCAAGAAAACTCCCAAGAAAGGGCAAAGGGCGAAATGCAGAACAAGGACAGCACTGCGAAAGAGGGACCTTGCTCTCTCTCTTTTGGGGTGCTAATCTTAACAACACGAGGGCTGCATGCATCGCTCTTGGCATGAAGCAACGAAGCGTATCTCTCCTCTCCCACTGGCGCAAGAACGAAAGACGCCCCTCCCCTCCATCACAGCTTTCACAAGCACCCAAGCACCCAAGCACCCAAGACCTCGCATTATTGTGTCTTGGTATCGAGTTCATTTCTCTTTCTCACCTTTTCCCGCACCATGAATAGTTGTGGGGGGGCATGCAGCTGAGCGCTCGATGCTTTTCCGTGCACAACCAGGAGCAGGAGCAGGAGCAGGAGAATCAAGACTATGTCTATCCTCTCGAGGCGTTTTGCGCCCGTTTGCTCGGCGACTCTGAGCGATGTCATGAGGACGATGATGTCTTTGCATCTTTGACTGGTTGACTGGAAGATGCACGACGTATCTTCAGGGTCCGCATGCGTTGGCCGTTGATGCTTGGCATTGCTCGTCTTAGCCGCTGTCCTGCAGCCCTTGTAAGCCCTGACCCCTCGTGGCGGTACACAGATATGCAGGCCCCGAGGCCCGTCCTGCTGATGCGCACTTTGTCTTTCCTCTTCCACACACAGGGCGATCTGTTCGAGACGCGCCCAGGCCTAGGTTATGCAAAGACCCTTGGAGAGACTTTTAGACGCCAAAAATATTCAAAGCAAACCCAGGTCGCGTACGAACTACAGGCGTCCCTGGTCTTGTCCTTCTTGTCTGTTCAGTCTCCACCCGCGCCGCCCGCCGCTCGCCCAGTTGCAGTTGGTCTAGCTCCAGTGCCCGACACAGGCTGGCCTCGTCGGGCTCTTTTTGCGAACTACACAGTAAGTGTTTCGAGATATGCCCAGGACTGGCGTTGACGCCGCTCATCGTTCAGGGGAGATTTTCCTTTGACAAACGGGTGTGGGGCACGGCGGCACCACTCTTTGAGCAGTTGGGACGGTCTCGGCGGTCTAGACTGTTGCGGTCTAGACTGTTGCGGTCCAGACTGGGACTGGCGAACGAAGCTATTGACTACGGAGTATTGACGCAGGCCCCCCCTGTCACATTTTACGGTTTATTGGGGGTTAGCCGCATACAAGGCCCAGACCCTCTGCTAAAAAGTCAGCAAGTCTAAACATATCAGAGGCGTCCCCTGTCTGGCCAGTCGCGTGTGGCACATCTCAGCTCCAGGTACGTCGTACGTCGTACCTGAAAGCAGTTAAGAAGGTAAACAGCAGAGAAAAAGTGCAAACAAGAGAGAACAGACGATGCCCAAAGAGGCAATGGGCAATGCATCCAATCGAGAGAGAGAAAAGGGAAAGACGGAAAAGAGGGGAAATGAAGGGAGAAATCAAAGAATCCGACAACACATGTGGCCAACACGCTTTGCAGTCCACTGAATATGCTTTGGCCAGGGGCTGCCCAGGCTGCCGAGGGAGAACAAAACACACCACAAGGCTCAGGAACGGACAGCGAAGCAAGGGCAAAGGCACAATACGTGCCGTCTCTGACTCCGTTCGTGTACGTTTGTATGGGAAGCGCGATACTGAGAGAAAAAGGCAGCGATGATATGGGCCAAGACGTGATTGCTACGGAGGGCCTCAGCTCCTCAGAAAAAGCTCTCTGGTGTGTCTCCTCTTCGTCGTGACTTTTCTTCTTTTCTTCTAGCCCACTCTCTCTTTCGTCCCCCTTTCCTTTCTCTCTTTTTTTTTCTCTCTTCTTTTTTTCCCTTCTCTCTTGCATTCCAGATCAGTCTCTTGACCTATTCTGCTGCAAGCTGACGACGCTCCCTTTTGTTTTGGAGCCGCTTTTTTGCCTTTTCGAAGCCTGGAACCCTCTGTTCCGCTTCCCTCACGCTCCTTTTTTTGCATACCGTCTCGGTTTCGTCCGTGTCTTTCCCTTCCTTTCCCTTTTGCCCCCTCCTCCTACTACCCTTCTGGTCACTCGGTCGTCTACTTTCAATAGTCTCTTGACTGTCCTTGACCGTTTGTTTGATTTATATCCATCACCCCACGCTCCTTTTTCTCTCTTTTCAGTCGTCTCGTTTCGACGTTTCTTTCCTTTTCCCTTACCCACGCTCCTTTTCTTTTGATTTTCCCTCCTCCTCCCGGCATCCGGCAAGACTCTCCTTTACGTCAACCATACCGACAAGAAACATGCCGGCCTCCAACGTCCTCGCCCAGGTGCTGGTCCTGCTCGCGGCCATTGCCTTCCGCGAGGTCGCCGCCTTCCCGCTCTTCTACCGGCCCGGCGTGGCCTCGCGCGCCACCAGCGTCGGCGTCGTCGGCAACGTCCGCATCCCGACCGGCTACAAGAAGACTCTCTTTTCGGACGGCTTTGCCGGCACCGTCGGCTCGCTGCCGTCGGCCGACCGCTGGACCATCGACACCGGCACGGCCTACCCCGGCGGCGCCTCCGCATGGGGCACCGGTGAGGTCGAGACCTACACCAAGAGCAACACCAACCTGGCCATCACCTCGGCCGGCACGCTTCTGATTACGCCCGTCAAGAAGACCGTGGGCACCAAGACCACCTGGACCTCGGGCCGCATCGAGTCCGTCAAGGCCTGGGACTTTACGTGTGCTGTCGGCAAGAAGCTGCGCATCGAGTCGCGCCTCAAGCTCGGAGCCAACGCTGCCGCCTCGCAGCTCGGCATCTGGGCCGCCTTCTGGTCGCTCGGCTCCGCCTACCGCGGCAACTACAAGAACTGGCCCGCTGTCGGCGAGGTCGACATTCTCGAGTCGCTCAACGGCCAGGCCAAGGCTTGGGAGACGGTGCACTGCGGCACGGCCAGCGGCGGCCCTTGCAAGGAGACAACGGGCATTACCACCACCACTGGCTTTGCGCGCAACGCCTGGTACACGGCCGCCGTTGTGATTGACCGCAGCATGTCCAAGTCGGCCTCGACCTGGCAGTCGGAGACGATTACGTGGCTCCTCAACGAGAGGGTCGTCTTCACTGTCAAGGCGACGACGGTCAACAACCAGGCCGCCTGGGTCGCCCTGGCACAGAACGCCAAGTTTTTGCTGTTCAACGTCGCTGTTGGCGGTGCCTTCCCGAACGCTGTTGCCGGCAAGACGACACCGACGACGGCCACGCTGGGCGGCGCTGGCTCCGGCATGGAAATTGACTACGTCGCTGTCTTCACGTCGTAGACGATGTTGTACGAAGGCGTGTGTTTGGTTTTGATTTTGGTTTTGGTTTCGTTGCCCTGTACTCAACTCTTCCGGCTGAGAATCTCGCCGTCTTGTTTGTCCTTTTCTTTTCATACCTCTTGCATTTTTTTCTGCATTTTCTACAAATACTCCTTTAGACTATTTTCTTTTTCACTACTACTTGAATGTCGACTGCAGGCGTTTTTGGTTTAATCCACATTGAACATTGGGATACTCTGTACATTGTCCGTCATGTCTTGCAATATCCATTCATATGCATATGCATATTCATATTCTTATCCACACATATAGGACTGGTAGAGGCGTCGGAAGAATCAAACAGGAAGTTGCAATCAAATAGGATCGTTCTGGTATTGTATAGTTTGTGTCTATTGAGATGCAATGTGACGTGGCTGTGGTATATCGTACAAGCTTTTTTGTATTGTCCCGGAGATTCATTCCCATAATATGAAGCCATTTCCCCTTTTCCCCTTTTAACGCCGTAGGAAGCAGCGCATCACCAAAATCAGGCCGTCGCCGCCTTGCTGGACGAGACTCCCTCCACCTCTTCCACCTCTTCCACCTCCTCGGGAACCACTTTCTCGCCGGCCGCTGCTTCTGTATCCGCCAGCTCTTCTTCGCCCTCCAGCCCTGCAGCATCCCGCAGCAGATTCTGCTTGCTGCTGTCGCGCCGCTCGCGTTCTTCGGCAATCTTGCGCAGAGCATCGGTGCGCTGCCGGTGGCGTTCAGGTACATACGTCAGGTTCTCCAGGTACTGCTGGATCTTTTGCTCAACAAGGCCCTTGACGTGGAAGGCGAGCTGCTGGCTGACAAAGACACCGACATAGCGGTAGCTGAGCCACAAGTAAAGACCAATGGCCTTGTGCAGGGCCTCAACGGCCAACAGGTAGCGGTTGGCGCCGCCAGGGTAGTCCTCCGACGCGATATCCAGGATCTCGAGGCTGATCTCGGGAATGTCCAGCAGCTCGCCGCCCCTCATCTCGGACACGCAGCGGGCATAGGCCTCGAGAACTTGGCGGTGGCCCGGGTCGCGCAGGGCGGTGGGCGCCGACAAGAAGATACAGCGGTCTTGAACAGACATGGGGTAGGGCTGGATGATGTCGGCAATGTCGACCGCCTCCTTGGGCCCGCACAACTGGAACAGATCCGACGTCTGGGAGAGTTCGCGCATGCGCGAGATGATAAAGCTAAATGGCGTTTCGGGCGAGAAGTAGCGCGAGAACTGCTCAATAGCAAACACGGGCGGCTGGATGCCGGCATGTTTGAGAGGCTCCGCATCGGCCTCAAAGGCGTTCGCCACAGTCGACAGGTCCTCGTCTTCGAGCGTCGTCACAAAACCCGCAGTACCTGATTTCTTCGCAGCGTCAGCAGCTGGCGTGGCCGCTGCTTGGTCTGCGTTGTCTGCATCGCCTTTGCTCGAGTCCTCCTTGATGGCTGCCGCGGCTGTCCGGAAACGACCGGCACGGCCGCCAATCTGCTTGACCTCGGGAACAGTCAAGTGCCGGAAGTTGATGCCGTCGTGCTTTGTCGCCGTCTCAAAAATGACACGCTTGATCTCGAGGTTCAGGCCCATGCCAATGGCATCACTGGCCACTAGGAAATCGTAGTCGTTGTCCGGGTCGTTGAATAGCGCCGCTTGCTGCGCACGTGTCTCGGGTGGCAGCGAGCCGTACACAATGGCACAACGGCGGCCCGTGGCGCTCTCAATACCGGCCTTCAGACTGTGCAGGGCCACGCGCGAAAAGGACACCACGGCATCGCCCTTGCGCAGGTTGGAAAAGTCACCCTTCAAACTCTCCTTCATCGTCTGCAGTCCGCTCAAACGCTCGTACTTGTGCACTATGCACTTGTCGCCGATACGCGCGCAGAGTGCTTTGATCAGGTTGACGGCACGCTCCTCGCCGCAGAGGTGCACCTCACGCGCCTGCACGCCCAGAAACGCCTGCGTCCACGCCCAGCCGCGGTCCATGTCGGCAATCATCTGGATCTCGTCAATGACAGCCACGTCGACGCGCTTGTTGAGCGGTGTCATCTCGACCGTGCAACTCTGGAAATACGTGTCGGCCACGCCGCCGCCACCCATGGCTGCCATGGCGCTCAGTGGGTCGGCCGGGTCCATGGGTGTGCCGTCCGCGTTGGGGAACCGCTGCTCCTCGCCAGTAATCAGCGCGCACGGCCGGCCCTTGGCTACGAACCGGGCATAGATCTCGTGGGCCAACAACCGCAAGGGCCCGGCGTAGATGCCCGTCTTGGCGTTCTCGAGCGCCTGCAGCGCACGGTACGTCTTGCCCGAGTTGGTTGGGCCGACGTGCAGGTGGATCGTTCGCTGCATGGTGCGTGTGGATGGATACCACTCGTAGGGGAAACGAAAATCGGCAATGTTCTCCTGCAGAGTGTTGACGGCAGGTGTCAAGTTCGGGCGCAAGATGAAACTCTGGAAAGCGTAACGCAGCTCCTTCGCCAGCCCCGTCGTGTCGCCGCGCACAAAGGCGTTGCGCAGGCTCCAAAACAACGGGTTTTCTTGGCGGCCTGTCGATCGCCGGTGTTGGGCTAGGTACATGCTCTGGGCCATGGCCGTACGGAACAGCTTGGCCTGGCGGTCAAGATCTGACTGGCTGTGGATGCCAAACGCCTGCATCGCGGGGCTGTTCGGCTCCCAATCTCCCAGCTCTCGGAGCATCATCGTGAAGCGGCTGTCGACAAGAGCGCCAAACAAGCTGAATTTCCGTGCCTCGTCGCGCGTGTCGCCTGTATATGCAGCCTTGCCAGGCCGCCCAGAGTGTGCTTGTTGGCCCGCAGACACCCGAGGCCGCCGGCTGCCACTGCCACTGCCACTGCCACTGCTGCCACTCCCACTGTTGCCAGCGCCTCGCAAGTTCTTGGCTTTCGACTTGGAGTTTGGAGTTCGCTTCGGTCCGGGATCGTTGGCAGGGTCCAGATCGCGCCGCATATCGTTGAGCTGCTCGTTTTTAGGGGGCCTCATTGCTCGATCCGACCGCTAAACACCAATGTCAGTTCATGTTCTTGTTATTTTGACTTCTTGCTTCCTTTCTTGTCGTTTCTTCCTGCGCTTTTCGGCATTTTCAGCCTTTAGAGCCTCTAGCCTCTCTGCAAACGTACGTTTCTTGTGAATATTCCTCCGAGAGATACACTGTAGGCGCGCACAACGTGCATGGCGCAGGGCGACCGGGCCCGCACCGAGTCGAGAAGTGCGTTCATGGCCGGAGGGTGGGAGAGAGAATGTGTCGGGTTTGGCGTCGATAATCGGTCATGTCGGGTGTCGAGAGACGATGGGAGGAAAAGCAAGAAAGGGGTAAACAATCAAAAAAGGAAAGCTGTGGCAGGCTCGTCCCCTCTTGCCTGTTTTGTCGCTTTGTTGAGAGGAAGGCGCGAAACGTACGAAGATGTTGAAAAGGAAAGAACGATGATTGCACATTCTGATCTTTTTAGTGGGTCCAGGCCCAGTCCTTGCCACGGGAGCTGGGGAGCTAGCCGGTCGCTGTACTCCTTACGCCAGGCCAATAAGAGCGCGCTAAAGGCATAAAAGCGGGGCGCTGTGTACGTGCAAGTGAGGTCAACGTCAACTCATTGGTGACGGTCGTTTTCAACATTCAGAGTATCAGTTATTTTTATTATTTTTATGCTTATTAAAGTTTAATTAATTCACTTATTGGCTTATTGGTTTATTTGGATTTTTGGTCTCATTTTCGATTCGTTATTTACGGTTTTTTTCTCTCGAGGTATTTTGTTCTTTGTAAAAAAAAGAAAGGAAAAAAAGAAATTGTTTTCTGACACATAACAGTCTTCCAACTACTAAATCTCTAGTTGCGAGGACATCTTAAGCTTTATATCACCAATTTACAGCTACGCGGGGGACTGAGTTTGAAGCTGTATTTGATTTTCTAAAAGACAACTTTTAACCATCAATCTCGCCGTCTTTTACCGCCCTCATTTCATGCCGTTTGGCACCACAGAGACACAGACTGGACATCACGAAAAGCCCACCACAGACTCCGATGGAAATGGCGTATGCCTCAGGCCCGTCTGTGTGAAGATGGCCCCGTGCGTAACTCAGCAGTCCAATGGCTGACGGGCTCGAAAAGGCCGCCGACGGGGCCACAGCCAGCCAGAACATGGCCAATGCCGAGCCTGACCGAGCTGTACCTACCATCTCGACCGTCACTGGTGCGGCAGCCACCCAAACGGCACCGCCCGTGCAGCCCTGAATGAGAGCAAACACAGCCATCGGTGCAAACGATCGTGCAGGCAACCAGATGGCCCAGCACGATATGCCTGCTAAAACATTCAAAAGGATGGCAACATTGATGCGGCCACCCACATCAAGAAGAAGGCCGGTTAAGGGACGGCCAACGAGAAAGCCGGCGGCCAGCAGAGACTGCAGTGCAGCGGCTTGGGTCTGTGAGAGACCTAGTCCGCCGGTTGCGTAAGATGCAATTGTGTACATGCAGATGCAATAACCCATCACTGATGTTGTTAGTTGTGGTGGGTTTTCTTATGATTGTTGAGGATGACCTACTTGCTGAAAAGCCCCAGGTCCATACCCAGACATAGCCGGGGTGGTACAGCCAACGTAGCTGCAGAGGTTCTAGCCGGCGACCGGACTCAACAGGGCCATGCTTGAGGAGACAAAGGCATGGAATGAGGATGGCGGCCGAAATACATCCGTTTACGATGAGGGCCTTTTTGAGAGACAACGCTTCAATAAGGAGTCGTGTTGTGTTGGACAATATGAGTCCACCAAGACCTGAGCCGGCATTTGCGAGACCCTGTGCCAGGCCGAGCCGTCTGTCAAACCATTGGACGAGTATGGCTTGAGATGAGAGGAGGACCTGAAACGTTAGTTGTGGGGATGAGGAGGAGATAGAGTTCTGTTTCGGTTTGACGTACTGGCCCCAGACCTGACATATGTTAGACATTTATCAAATAAGCAATAGCTCGTTAGGAGTGTCAAACTTACCAATACCAAAGACTAGGCCTTGGCAAACAAGGTAGGCACCAAATGAGGTACAGATACCAGCAAGACACTGGCCCAGTACGACACCGATAACTCCTGGCATGATAGGTTAGATAACTAGTACTGAGATATGAAATATGAAATGGCTGGGTAGCCAGTCTTACCGATGGCGAATGGCACGCGAAAGCCAAACTTATTGATGAGAAAGTTGACAAGTGGTGCTGAGAGGAGGGCAAGTGCTATTGACAGGCCACCAACAAATCCATAGCGTAGTGGTGTGCCGCCGGGGATGTAGTCATGCTCTATGAGAAAGGAGACATAGACTCCATAAGTTGTGTTGATGCCTATGCTGTTAGTGGCTGTAAAACTATCCTGAAATCAGTAAAGCAAACTTACCCCATGATACGGAGAAACAGGCTAGAATTGCCCCAACAATAACCCATGCATATCCTTCATCGGCCCCCTTGACTAATTTATGGCTGACCTGGTCGGAGTCTGAACCAGTCTCAAGGTCGACGCCTGGACATGGCTGGGCAGGTGCTTCTGGAACTGTCATAACAAATAAGAAAAGATCAGAACCAAATGAGTCCTTGGCGTTGGCGTCAATTGTGAGCAATGATAAAACAAATCGAATTGATGAGTATCGAGCTTCAAAAACGATAAAGCAAAAGATAACGAAAGATCCTCCATTCATATAAAGTCAAAACAATGGCCTCTCCGAAGAGATATCCGTGAGAGACTCATAGTGAAAACATGTACGCCGTTCAGACTTATTTTCAAAATGTAATAAAGGGATAAGGTACGGTTGGAAAAGTAGTGTTGTGAGATATTTTCCCATATCGTGATGGTCACCTTTTTTTTTTTTTTTTTTTTCGTGTGAGACGATGACAATCATGACTGGAGACCCGGACGGCGGGGCCTCCGATATCTTCGGAGCGCGATCATGTCGCCGTTTGACACATCTCACAGTAACTCTCAAAATGGAAAGCAAAAGCCGTGCCGTGGCAGTACGAGTAAGGACTGGCAAAGTTGAACCAAGCCAAGCCTGAATCGACGAAAATGCCCGATATGTGTGTCACCAAGCCGCCAAGCAAGCCGCCGACAGCCGCGCACACCCCGAGATAGGACTCGGCGGAGAGAGGCGCCCACAGAATGAGGAGAAGGAGGAGAGCAGAGGATAAACGACGGGAGCAACAGAATGAATAGCAGTGGGAAAAAGTTTCACTTGAGATGATACTGTACTTTTGCACCTGATTTCCATACTTTGACGTGGTGTTGTTGGACATATATGAGTAGACGGCGACCATACATTCTGTTTTGAAGGATTGAAGATAGCAAAAGCAGCAATCATCTGCATCTAGCTTGGGAATGCTGCTTCAGTGCTTATTTCCTCATTGTAGACTTTCTGTATGTTTTTCTTTCAGTGAACGGCGTTCATCAGGAAAAACAGAATCTTATGTTCTTGGAGGTGATTTGATCGACAAAAACTAGTGCTCATGACGTTGCGTGCAGACAAAAGGATGCTAAACGTGGAGCAAAAGAGGGCTCCCTCGACCAAAGAAACAAAAGAGCACAGGATTAGATATCACGATGATTATCATGAGAATATCATCTGCCGATGCAGTCGGAGACGGAAGGAACGACGAAGCCTTTCACCGGTCGGCTATTTGCACAGTACTCCCGTCCTGCAAGTCGGGCTTCCAGAGCTAGCAAAATAAAGTGGGTCGTATTTCGTACAGGATAAGGAAGCTGCCAAGGGCGAAGATAAGTGCCTTTTTTGCAGTTGAAGTAGACGCCGTTTGCGGGCAGGAGCGACCGCAAGAGCACCTCGGTCCTCTTTCCTTCATCCCACGCATTTACCACCAACCACCACGCTTCGCTGCAACCATACGATACAGCGCAGCAGCCACCAACCTGCTCCTTCCCTCTCAAGCCTCTCAGCTCCCCTCCACTCACAAGCAGAACAAGTCACAAGTCACGCCTGCCCTTTTTGTTTGCACATCATTAATTACAGCCCCTCCTCTCTCGCCGTTCTTTCCCTGGTCTGCTTTGCCACTCGTCTTCTGCGCTCTTTCCCAAATTTGCGTCTGAACGGCGCACCTCCTGAACGCCGTTTTATTCCGCGCTTCCTCCATCGCCGGCGCACGGTTCCATAGCATTTTGTTCCCCTGTCGCATTGTCACTGAACAAAGAGAAAGCTCTGGCCCAAAGGCCAAGCGGCCGGACCCTCCCCCTCTCACAGCCTACAGCCTACAGCCTACAGCCTCGCGCAGTCGGCTTCCTATTATTGGACGAGGGCGGGTGAGAAAAGCAGGCGTGATCTGCACTGGCCCGGGGGCTCCTTCCTGCCCTTCGACTTCTGACGGGCTACCGGGTGCGCGCCTTCCCTGGGCGTGGGCACCTGCAGAATGAGCAGCGGCAACAGCAACAACGCCAACAACGCCAACAACGGAAGCAGCAACCCCGTCTACTCCCGTGTGCGCGGCGAGCCACTGCCGCAGTCTTCCCAGTCACAGAAACACACATCACAACATCATGCTGTTCACGATGCACGACAGCAACACCAACAACAAGCGTCCAATGCGCCACGGTTAAGGCCAGGACCAAACGAGAGTCATTCGGCACTGCTGCCACGGCCATCGGGAGACGACCGCCGACGTGATGGTGGTCAGCGCCGCGAATCTCGAGCTGAGACTGTCGATGACCGTGACCATGACCACGGCGACGATATGTCGACCCGGAACGATGCCGGCGACGATGCCGGTGCCTCCGGTGCGGCTGGCTCTTCGTCCGGTGGAGGCGGTGCAGCAGCAACCGCCGGGGCTGTGGCGGGAGCGGGCACAGCCAAGCCCGTAACAGCCTGCTTCAACTGCCGGGCATTGCGGCAAAAGTGCGACCGGAAGATGCCCTGCTCGCGCTGCACACTGCGTCACAGGCCCTGTCGATACCCGTCTGGCTCTAACCGCGGCCGCAAGCACGGCAACTCGTTTCTGCACAACACAAACTCGGCAACGGTGGACCGTCTCCTGTCTAGAATCGGCGAGACGGCCGAACGCGACCAGGTCGTCGCCGCACTGCTCAGTTTTGCCGGCGCCAACCACCACACCCATCACGGCACGTCGGCTGTGGCAGGCGCTGGTGGCTCTTCGTCTCTCTCGCCGTCTTCCCTGACCTCACTCGCATCGCCTCCGCTCGGAACGCGGCCATCGACACCGGCTGGTGATGGCAGCATCGTTACGACGACCACGACCGGCTCCAGCACGATCAACGCCGCTAATGCAGTCGCCATGGCTGAGCCCGAGTTTCTGGCCTCACTCGTGTCGCCGCTGCACATCATGGCTGCCGCCATCACCGCCGATACGGCACCCTACTCGCCCGCGAACTTTATGAGCAACAAGTTGCACAAGAACGGGATTGACGAGCGCCTGTCGCGGTACTTTGCGACCCAGACGTCCCACCAGCGGGACTGGCAGGTGCTGGCGACGCAGCCCATCGACAGCCCTCTGAAGCTGGAGACGACCACCTGTGACCCAGTGGCTGCACGCCTCATTGACCACGACGACGTCGTGTGGTACTTTAAACTGTTCTTCAAATATCGTAGCCCGCTCATCGGCCTGCTCGATCCTATCCTGCACACGCCCGAGTATGTGCATGCCACATCTTTTGTGCTCTTCTCGGCCCTCTGCGCGCTTGGTAGTGCCGTCTCTGACCGGCCTCGCGACCGTGTCGTCTACCCGGCCCTGCTATCACTTGCCGAGGGCAACATGAAGTGGGCCATTGCTGTTTGTGTCAAGTCGCTCGAGACCGTCCAGGCGATCATCATGATGCAATACTGGGCACCCGTCAGCCAGCGCCAGTCCGATGACCCGTACTGGCTACGCCTCAGCCACGCCGTCCAGCTCGCCCGTGAACTCGGCATCCATCGTCCGGCGACCATTGCCGAGCAGGTCCACAACGCAGTATCGCAGATCCCCGGTGGCGCCACACCCGAGTTCCGCGAGCGCCTGTTCCGCAACTTTGAGCGTACCTGGCTCTACACGTTTATCTCTGACAAGAGTTTTGGTATCATCACGGGCCGCTCCATGGGTGTTGCTTGGAGGGAGATGCCTGCGTCCGCCTCGGAGTGGTGGCGGAAACCCATGACAGGCCCCGTCGACCGCATTGTCAGCGGCATCATTGAAATGCGCGGCCTGTTTCTGGCAGCCATGGAGCAGCGCAAGCGCGTCGAAAACACCTTGTCGGCCGTCGAGCAGTGGCATGCCCAGACCTACCGTGTCCTCGAGCAGACCCGCAACACCCGCTGCGCCCCCTCACCCGACTGCCCCTACTTGTCGGTGCTCGCCTTTTACATGGATCACAGTATCATGGTCCTCAATGCCCAAGCCCTGCGCGACATGAGCGCCATTGACTTGACCGGCGCGTCCCCCGAGCTGCTGCACCTGTCCGCGCTGAACGTCGACATTGCCAGCCGCCTGCTCGACACCATGCTGCACGACCCGGTCTTGCTCGAGCTTATGGTCGGGGTTCACAACAACCAGCTTATCATGGTCTGCCACGCTGCCACTGAGATTCTTTATGCCATCCAGCGCGGCGGACTCTCGCTTGTCAAAGTAGATCAAGCAGCCGCCAAAGTGCGTGCCATCCCAGGCCACCTCGACCGTATTGCTGCGCGACTGCCGACAACCTCGGCCGCCCATCTGTACGCAAGCCTGTCGGCCTTCTTTGTGGTCCAGCTCGACAAGGTCGTGCGCAACAATGCCGAGCGGTACGGCGCGTCGGCCTCGGGCGGCGGTGCCAGTGTCAACAACACGGAGGATCGCAGCATGGCGGCCGACTCGGATGACGAAGGTGGTATTGAGAACAGGGAAGGCGATGCCGGCCAGGTTCCTGCCGTCATACCGCAGCCTCTTCTACAAGCCCAGCAGCAGCACCAGCACCAGCAGCAACAGCAACAACATCAACAACAGTCAACACAGCTTCAACTCCTGCAGCAACAGGCGCAGCAGCAACTGCAGGCCCAACAACAGCCCCTACAACCCCAACAACAAAGCTCCACTACATCTTCGTCTTTGCGTGCTTTAGACCGTATTATCGAGCCGGACCAAGATTCGCTGCTGGCCGACTGGTGGAAGACGGTTGATGGCGGCCTGCTGGATTCGACCACGTGGATGGATATGGGCTTTTTGAGCTCTGAGCAGCCGATCCTGGGCTCGTCGTCGGCCACTGGCGGCAACACCGGCGACCCGCAGGGCGGTGTCGGCTTTAACCAGAGCATGTTTTAATAGGAAATGTGACGGATGAGGGTGGACTCTGCGGAGTTCATACCCTGCGTCAAATAATATGTACGAGTACGATCTGTATTGTGTGCAATTCCTTTGTTATTGATATCAAAAGTTCCGAAGGATATGTACAGCAAATAGTAATTAAAAAATAATACCCAAATCTCGTTACCACAAGAATGAACAGCCACTAAGAGAGTGGTACTTGATAATAGGCTCTTATCTCTTCCGGCTCTCGGTCTATTCAGAGGCGTCTCTCGGGCCGCCTTTTGCGCGGCCCGCTCCCTTGGCCGTAGGAGAGTCATGCAGACCGGACTGTCTGCTGAACGGAGGCTTTTTTGGACCCGAATGAGGAAAGATATCAAAAGAACGGGGACGAAGGATTCCAAACATCAAAACCAGCCAATAAGCTTACTGGACTTATACGACGTTGTTATCGTTGTTTGTTGTGGAAGGAATGCCCAAATAGGGCAAAAGAGAGGCCTCTGAAATGGACGCCGTCTTAGCGGACGCCGTCTTACGCCCAGCCCAACTCCACCACACTTATCCTCGACTTACACGGACGACAAACGACACGCACAGTCCCATACAAGTCCCATAAGACGATAAGGTCGAGGAAAGAAGACGGCGAATTCAATCTCCTGCCCGTCTTCTCTCTCTCTCTCTCTCTCTCTCATTTTCATACTACTTTCCTCTTTTCTTACTCCTTTTCTTGCTCTCACCTACGTCGTACTCTTTCTTGCATTGTGTTATCTCTCGCCAACCTACTATCAGACGCATACACATCTTCGCCCAGACAATTCGCCGTCCTCGTTATCGGCAACCTACCATCAAGGGACGTCAACACTCGGGAGTTATCGACGACAGCTCTACTGGCTCCACACGAGGAAGACGGCGGCCACTCCATAATGGCGAGCCCGACGAAGAAAAGGAGGGAAACGAACGGCAATAGAAGGAGGGGTGATGGGAGGTACTGTAGGACGGCGATGAAGAAGCACACTTCTATCATGTGTAATCGATAACAAGTGGACATGACTCGCCGGCCGTCGATACGAAAAAAAGATACGATACCGGACGTGGACACGATATATCTTGATGCATCTCTCTTCATATCGAATATTCTCACGAGCGAACATCATCAACAACATATCGTTCCGACTTACCATTCCGTACACCAAACCATCCTTCATCACATATCAACATCGTCAAAGACCTACCTTCACACCACATAACAGCACTCCACGTCACAAACCATCGACATGGCACCCGGAGCTGTTCTGGAGACGGCCGCCGTCATCCCGTCCGGGACGGCAGGCCTCCTCAAGAAAGATCTTGTCAAGACGACAGTCACAGAGAGCGCTCCAGCAACTCCTCTCACATCCAAGGATGCCCTCGACGCCGCCATCGCCCGCTACACGGCAGCCAACCCGCGATCCCTTGAACTGCACAAACTCGCTACCGAGAGCATGCCCGGCGGCAATACTCGCACTCAGCTGCACACATCGCCGTTCCCACTGTGCATGAAGTCCGGCAAGGGATACCAGCTGACGTCTGAAGACGGCGTGACGTACACAGACTTTGTGGGCGAGCTGACGGCTGCTGTGTACGGCCACTCGCACCCTGTCATTGTGTCGTCGCTGCTGACGACGGTCACGACTGTCGGCGTCAACCTGGGAGCGACTATTGCCCAGGAGCATGTCCATGCGTCGGCCATGTGCGAGCGGTTTAGCTTGGACCGCATCCGGTTTACCAACTGCGGCACTGAGGCCAACCTGCACGCGCTGGCGGGTGCACGTGCCTTTACGGGCAAGCGCAAGGTGGTTGTGTTTGCGGGTGGCTACCACGGCGGCGTGTTGATGTTTGCTGGTGGTGCGCCGGCTGTCAACAACGTGGACCGGGACGACTTTATCATTGCACGGTACAACGACGTGGCGAGCGCGCAGGCGGCGATCGCGCAGGAGGGCGTGGCGGCCGTGTTGGTGGAGGGCATGCAGGGCGGACCTGGTGCGGTGCCGGGCTCGAGAGAGTTCCTCAAGGGTATCGAAGCGGCAGCCAAGGAGGTGAGTGACCAAAGACAATGTCTCCCTCAAGGCCGTGCATGTTGAGTTGTTGCTAACTGTTGTCCAATAGGCCGGCGTTGTTTTCATTCTCGATGAAGTCATGACATCGCGCGTGGCACCCGGCGGCCTCGCCGAACTTCACGACCTGCACCCCGACATGAAGTCCTTCGGCAAGTACCTGGGCGGTGGCCTGGCCTTTGGTGCTTTTGGCGGCCGTGCCGATATTATGGCGACGTACGACCCTCGGCCGCAGCCCGCAGCAGCAACCGGCGCATCGTCCACCTTCCTCACGCACCACGGCACGTTTAACAACAACACGCTCGCCATGTATGTCGGCCACGCTGGCTTGACCGAGGTCTACACACCCGAAGTGTGCACGGCCTTCAACGCCATGGGCAACGACTGGCTTCGCGACTTGGCTGCTGTGACGGCCGGCACCAAGATGTGCTTCACGGGCGTGGGCACGGTGCTGGGCTCGCACTTCACGGCGACGGGCCTGCAGACGATTGAGCGCGAGACGGCCGAGGACTGGACGCTCAAGGAGCTGTTCTGGTTCGAGATGATGGAGGCTGGGTTCTGGATCACGCGGCGCGGCAGCATTGCGCTGTGCCTGGGCACGCCGGCAAGCGAGCTGCAGCGGTTTGTGGCGTGCGTGGCGGCGTTCCTGGAGCGGCACGCAGACCTGGTGGCTGTTGAGAGCTCATAGAATGCCAACGAGCGAGGGTAGAGGATATATGGTGAAGGAACGAGACGGAGGAACGACAAGGAGAGCGGTCGGCGAGCTGAAGATGTATTTGACAAGGTTGCGATGTCGTGATAGGCTCTTGTCTTTGATGTTGGGCAGGATTGGATGTTTTGTGGCTGTTGTTGGGCCTGGCCTGACCCGATTCTGAGTGATGCCCTTGGCATGGTGCCGAGTGTTGGCGTTTGTTTGGTCTTTTGCTCTTTTCTGTCTTTCATATTGCTGTTGTTTCTTGTCTTCCCTTCCCATCTTCTTGTCCCCGCTTCTCAACTGTTTCTCGATTGGGGAAGACGCAGACTCGCGAGAGACAGTCCAGACGAATCGAGTTTAAGCGAAATAAAGTTCTCACTTGTTCGAAAGTTTTCTTTCTTTTTCAACAAGCGCGGCCATCCCGCCCATTGTTTCTGGAGTTTCTCGTGTCTTTTTTCGTCTCTCCCGCGTTTTCCTTGTTTTTGATGCGCGCTTGGTGCGCATTCTTCTGCAGCTCGACTGCACTTCTGATGCATTTCTGCAAAGTTGTCGTTCCCAAAATTGCATCCCAGGCTTGCAGAATTATGCATCTTTCTGCATCTTTCTGTAGCTCTGTGTATCACGCCCCTAATGCCAGCTTGGCAGCTGAACCACGCTCAACACTGCTCTAATAGCAAGCTGGGAGAACAAAGCAGGGACTGTCTCCTAGGAGTTGGAACTCTGTTCAGTCTTTTGGCATGCTCTGAGACTCTTTTGCACTCCTTTAGGGAGTAGCTTCGCTCGTCTTGAAAGGCTTGGACGATTGCAACAAATTAGGGCTGATGAGCAAATAACGCCACAGTGGACAGAGCGCGGTGAGGGGAAGCTCAAAATGGTAGCGAGGAACAGGTGCGTGGTGGTGACTGCAGGAAGACGACAGCAAAAAGAGAAGAAAAGGTGTGAAAGGAGGATTTGGAAGCTCACAGGATCGAAGCTCCAAAACGAAGCTTAAACTTGGCGCCAATTCGACGACGAACAGGGCAAGAGCAACAAGCGTTGTGGGCAGGCAAGTGCCCACCCACAGCTCTGCAGCTTTAGCAGGCGCACCAAGCGCACCTTCCTGACAATACCCTCTAGGGCCACCCAGCGTATGGGGGTCCCGTAAGGCGTCATCGCACCTTTACGTAACGCCCGCAAGCCCGCCCTGGCAAGGTCCAGTAAAACTGAGTAAAACTGAGTAGAAGTGAGTAAAACTGACTTGAAAGCCCTGTAGCTCACTAACAAGCCCTAGCCAATGGCGGTAGCCGCCGATGACGAGCTCGACGGGCTGACCGCCAGGCACGTCCAGACCACCTGGGGGTATGTTTATTGGCTTGATTTTTTGTTTTACTTATTTTTCTGCATATCCTTTTTTGTTTCATTGCATCTGATCTAAAGACAAAGGATGCAATACGGGCTGAATAGAGAGTGCCCAGACGTCACGAGTTTTTCCAGTTTGTGGCGTGGCCAATCGTGCCTTCCGGTTTCTGGTTTAAGTTTGCTAGCGAGCGTGGGGAGGCATGCGTTTTGGCGTCGAATTGTGACACTGCAAACACACTTGGAAGGAAGGCACGGTGCAAGAAGTGGAGTCGTAGTTTGGCAGGTCTTTGTGCGCGCCGAACAAATTGAACGTATTCGGCAGGAAGTCTCTGCGATGGCGTGCTTTGAATCTTTGAGAGGCAAGAACGATCAACAGACAAAAAGACAACAGACAGGGAGGAGGGTTAGTCGTCGTAATTTTTTCGTGTTGGAAGGAGCGATACAACAAAAAAGGCACGTGAGAGAGCAAGGACGAAATCGACCTAGAAAATGGAAAAGTCTCAAGAACCAAAGTCACAAATTAAAACCAAAGAAAAAAACCCGAGAAGCAGAACAAACAACCTTGACAACCCCCCGGCCACCAACTGTTCGTGACAGCCAGACACTCCAGACGAATGCAAAAAAAGGATCGCTCCCATTGCACCGACCCGCGTGCGTTTCCCTTTCCCTGTTTCGATCGGCACTCTGCTCTTTTGCTCTATTATTATCCCTTTATTTTCTGCAGTCTCTTTTCCTTCTCCTGTTTTCTTCCTCTTCCTCTTCTTCTTCTTTATCTGATCTTCCTCCCCAGATCATCCTTCGCACGTTTCTCACCCATCCGCCTCTCTTACATCCTCCCTCTCGGTCGCCGCTGCCACTCTTCTCTTATCGAGTATTCCTAGTCTCGCAGTCTTGGCGCCGTCTTTGTCTTGCAGAACGGCTTTTTGCGCTCGAGATAACAGCTGTGGAGAGCGCCGCCGCGTCCTTCTGCCCCTGCTCTGATAAGAGAGCACACCAAAAGCACACCAAAAGCACACCCACACCACGCACACAACGCGCTCTTCCTCGACCACGGCGTCTTGCTGATATGCGGGCACGCCGTTCGAGTACGCCGTCTGCAGCTCTCTGACCGACTTACACCTACGACACCTACGGAGTACTGTGTAGCTTTTGCGACAAGCTCGGAAGCTCGTATCTCGAGCCTTGTCGATTGGCGCAAAAAGCAATCAACGGAGGAACAGAGCTGCAAGCAAGCTTATTTGTTTTGTGACAGATTCAAGGTCCCTTATAATAGACCGCCGATCCGAAGAAATCGGAAAACAAATCAACAAAAAACAACAAAAAACAGCCATCAGAGCTGGAATGTGCTAAGCTGAGCTATCTCGACTTGCGCAAGTTTGCTTCTTGGTGACACCACACCGGCATTATTTCCTACCCGGGCTCTCTGTCCTTGTACTCTTCTTTCTTTCTCTCTTCTCTTCTTGCGTCTGCCACGCATTCACCATGGCTTATCACGACCCTACGCCCAACGGCCACCACGGCCCCGGGCTGCTCAACGACGAAATCGGCATCGACTACCGAGCGCCCGACAACAAAAAGGACATCGAACCCTACGGCAGCAATGACAGCCCGCACGACAAGCCGTCAGCCGATGACGGCTCTACGGGCGACTTCCAGGCCATAGATCCCCACTCGGGCGTCAAGCGCGGCCTGAAGACGCGCCATCTGAGTATGATGGCCCTCGCTGGTATTATCGGCCCTGGTCTGCTCGTTGGCTCGGGCGGTGCGCTGTCTTCGGGTGGCCCTGCTGCCCTGATCATCGGTTTCGGTGTCATTGGCATCATTGCTTTCAGTATTATGCAGTCTCTCGGTGAGCTGACGACGCTGTACCCTTCGGGCGGTGCTTTCGTCACGCTGGCCGACCGGTTCGTCGACAAGGCTTTCGGTGTTGCGGTGGGCTGGAACTACTTTATTATCTGGTTCGCCGTGCTGGCCAACGAGTACAACACGATTACGAGCATTTTCTCGCTGTGGAGTGACAAGGTGCCCATCTGGGGCTACTTTTTGCTCTTCTGGTCGGCGTTTATGGCTTTCCAGCTGCTCGGTGTCGAGGCCTTTGGTGAGGCCGAGTTCTGGCTGGCGCTGATCAAGCTTGCCGGTCTGGTTGCCTACTTCTTCTTCTCCATCATCTATGTCAGCGGCGGCATCAAGGGCACCCCGGGCATTGGCGCAAAGTACTGGCACGATCCAGGCGCGTTCCCGCACGGCTTCCGTGGTGTGGCTACTGTGTTTGTCTTCTGCTCGACGTTCTACGCCGGTGTCGAGTCGATTGCCGTCGCGGCTACCGAGACCAAGAACCCCGGTGTCGCTGTCCCGCGTGCCATTCGCCAGGTGTTTTGGCGCATCATCTTCATCTACATGGGCTCGGCCATCTTCTTCGGCCTGACCTGCCCTGCCAACGCCGATGGCCTTGTCAACGGCGCCAGCAAGGCCCTCAAGTCGCCCATGACGATTGCCATCCAGAACGCCGGCTGGCACTCGGGCGTCAACCTGATCAACGCCTTTATTTTCGTGACATGCCTGAGCGCCGTCAACTCGAGCATCTACATTGGCAGCCGCACGCTGCTCTTCATGGCGCAGGACCGCAAGGCCCCCAAGTTCCTGGGCTGGACCAGTAAGCGCGGTGTGCCCATCCCGGCCGTTGTGCTGACCAACGCCTGCGGTGCTCTCAGTATGATGAACGTCTCGACCGGCGCCAGCAAGGCCTATGGCTACATTGTCAACCTGTCGGGTGTCTCGACATTCCTCGTCTGGGGCGGTATCTCGCTCACGCACATCCGCTTCCGCTCCGCCTGGAAGGCCCAGGGCCACACCCCCGACGAGCTGCCTTTCCAGGCGCTACTCTACCCCTGGAACGCCTACTTTGGTCTGTTTGCCAATGTCTTCTTGGCGCTTGTGCAGGGCTGGTCGTACCTGTCGCCCTTTGACGCCGGCAACTTTGTCGACGCCTACATTCTGCTGCCGCTCTTTGCCGTCATCTACTTTGGCTACAAGTTCATCTTCAAGACGCGCTTCTGGCGCGCCCACGAGATGGACCTGGTCTCGGGCCGCCGTCGCGATCTCGAGGAGGACAAGGAGATTTCCCGCGGCGACCTGGCTCCCGCGCCCTGGTACAAGCGTCTGTGGCAGAGCTTCTAAGCGCGTCGCTTCTCTCTTGGCAGGAAAGCCGGACATATCGCTTTAAAAGCCGACTGTTTCCTCGGCCAGCTTATGTGGATTGTCTGTTGATGTCATTCAGAATGCTGGATTTTCTAAATTTTCTGGATATTGTGCTTGAATTTGTTTCTTGTTCTCTTATTTCTTATTTCTTATTCTTTTATTTCTTATTCTTTTATTTCTTATTCTCCTATTTCCTTTGCATTTAATTGCTTTCCTTTCTGCAATTTCGCGCACGAATACCCCGTTGTCGCCCTTTTTATGAGGGCCGGCATGTTGGATTATGTAGTATGAGTTGGATTTCATACCAGGGACACTGCAAAGCGTACTCTATTGTTGTACCCCATTTTGCTCAAGATCTACTTGTATTTTTGTGAAGAACATCAATTGTGCTCATTATGACGACGTTGACCGTAAGATTTGTGAGACTCTTGTGCGACTTCCTTATTGAGAAACTCGTCGTGTAAGGGAGGATAGACGAGTGAAAAGAGACTGCACGTGTGCGAGCACGTTTTGTCACGTGTGTCGAAACGCTAATTGTGGAGACCAGTCTCCAACAAGGCCGAGAAGGCCAGCCAAGGCAACTGTAACAAGCACCAAATCCACCAAAAGGGCACCAAGCTTCCTCCACCTAGCTACGTCGTACTCAGAAGCAATCGCAACGGCGGCTCCAAGAACACGACGTAATCCCATTCCAACCACCCCCTTATCCGTGTGCGACGGCCAGGAACGACGAGATCGACGACGACACGTCCCGACGACAAACGAAATCGACGACGACCGACGAATCGGGAACTTTACAATAACGAGACATTGATTTTGATCAAAGAAACATTGTCAAAGCTCGAAGACGAAGACGACACAGAAGAAGAAGAAGACACCCTAGCGGCAGCGGCCGTGTTGGTCGACAAGACGAGACGGCGCTGAAGTGGACAACAGGAGAGAAGCGCACACACAATGGTGTCCCGATCGTCGTCGTTTGTGTCATCTACGGCGATGGGCGGCGCAGGAGTTGGAGGAGGCGGAGCTGGTGGAGCTGGTGGACGTCCTGGAAGTGTCGGATCCGGTCTTCACGTGCGACGGCCATCGGTCAGTTCGCGGTTGTCGTTTGCAGTCTCGACGGCCGAGCGCGGCGAGCACGACGAGGGCGCACCGGCAGCAGCGGCCGAGCACCAGCGGATCGAGGAAGAGATTGCCGAGATCAAGCGCTACGAGGATTTTACGACGATAGGTGAGACAAGCTCACGGCCCGGCTGTTCTATCAAGAGTCTCCTGCTAACACCATCTTAGACTGGGTGCAGGATGCAGCCCGCGAGCAGCTCCGGCGCAAGGCCCGACGACGACACAATGCGGATCTCTACGACCACGGCCAGGTCGGCTGGCGGCACAAGCTGTACGAATCCTACGACGCGGCGCAAGGCTGGATTGTCGTGACACTGATCGGCGTGGCCATTGGCCTCAACGCGGCGTTCCTCAACATCATTACCGAGTGGCTGTCGGACATCAAGCTGGGCTACTGCACGACGGCCTTTTACCTCAACGAGAGCTTTTGCTGCTGGGGCGAGGACAATGGCTGCGCGGACTGGCACCGCTGGACGGGCTTTGGGCCGGCCAACTATGTCCTGTACCTCATCTTTGCGACGGCGTTTGCCTTCACATCGGCAATTCTCGTGCGGTCGTACGCACCGTACGCGGCCGGTTCGGGCATTTCGGAGATCAAGTGCATTATTGCCGGGTTCACAATGAAGGGCTTCCTGGGCTTCTGGACACTGGCCATCAAGTCCGTGGCACTGCCGCTCGCTATTGCGTCTGGCCTATCCGTTGGTAAAGAGGGCCCCAGTGTGCACTACGCCGTGTGCACGGGAAACGTCATTTCGCGCATGTTTGCCAAGTACCGGCGCAATGCGTCCAAGACGCGGGAGATTCTGTGCGCCTGTGCGGCAGCGGGTGTCGCCGTCGCCTTTGGCAGCCCCATTGGCGGTGTGCTCTTCTCGCTCGAGGAGATGGCCTCCTACTTCCCGCTCAAGACCTTGTGGCGCAGCTATTTCTGTGCCCTGGTTGCCACCGCCGTCCTCGCCGCCATGAACCCTTTCCGCACGGGGCAGCTCGTTATGTTCCAGGTGCACTACGATAGGTCGTGGCACTTCTTCGAGACGGTCTTTTACATTATTATCGGCATCTTTGGCGGCCTCTACGGCGCCTTTGTCATCAAGTGGAATCTGCGCGTGCAGGCCTTCCGCAAAAAGTACCTGGGCCAGCACGCTGTGCTCGAGGCCACGCTGCTGGCGGCGGCGACGGCCATTGTCTGCTACCCCAACGTATTTCTGAGGATCGACATGACGGAGAGCATGGAGATTCTGTTCTTGGAGTGCGAGGGCGCCGAGGACTACCAGGGGCTCTGTGAGGCGCCCAATCGCATGTGGAACATTGCCTCGCTCGTCGTGGCCACGCTGCTGCGCACGTTCCTGGTCATTGTTTCCTATGGCTGCAAAGTCCCCGCGGGCATCTTTGTGCCGTCCATGGCTATCGGCGCGTCCTTTGGTCGCACCGTCGGCATCATCGTGCAGGCCATCCACGAGGCATACCCGCAGAGCGTGTTTTTCGCGGCCTGCGAGCCCGACGTGCCATGCATCACACCCGGCACCTATGCCTTTTTGGGCGCCGCCGCCGCGCTCTCGGGCATCATGCATCTGACCGTGTCTGTTGTTGTCATTATGTTTGAGCTGACGGGCGCGCTCACGTACATTCTGCCAACCATGATTGTCGTTGGTGTCACCAAAGCTGTGAGCGACCTGTTTGGCAAGGGCGGCATTGCTGACCGCATGATCTGGTTCAGCGGCTTTCCCTTCCTCGACAACAAGGAGGAGCACAACTTTGGTGTGCCCGTCTCGCAGGCCATGAACAGCGATGTGACGGCACTGCCCGCCGCGGGCATGACACTGGCTGCGGTGGACCGTCTGCTGGCCCAAGGCAAATACCAGGGCTACCCGGTCGTCGAGGATGCCGAGACGCGCGTGCTGGTCGGCTACGTGGGGCGTACGGAGCTGCGCTACGCCGTCGACCGCTTCCGGCGCAATGCAGGGCCCCTGAATCCAGATACGCGCTGTGTATTCTTGCCGCCGGCCGAGCTGGCTGCTGCCGCCAACAATAGTGGACCTGCAGCCGCAGCGGCTGTCGGCGATGATGCTCTATTGACAGCACCCATGACGCCCGCGCTCACCGTCTTCCCCGATATGGCTGCGGTCAACACCAGCGCCAACAGCGGTAGGAGAAGCCCTGGAGGGAACTCACCGGCTCACCCGCCAACAACGACCGCCGTCGACTTCAGCCGCTACGTCGACCGCACACCTGTTACAGTCCACCCGCGCCTGCCCCTCGAAACCGTCATGGAGCTCTTCCGCAAGATTGGTCCTCGTGTCATTCTGATTGAACACCACGGCAAGCTCACGGGCCTCGTCACCGTCAAGGACTGTCTCAAGTACCAGTTCAAGGCCGAGGCGGCCGAGCACACACGTACGGCGGGTACGCACGGCACAGACGAGAACGGCAGCAGTCCTGAAAACCAGCAAGAGCAGCTGTGGCATGGAATGCAATGGCTGGCCGGCTGGGTGGCCGACCGTGTGAGCCGACTGACGGGCGGACGTATCCAGCTGGGCAGCGGAAACAGCGGCAGCAGAAACAACGGCAGCGGCTATAATGACAGTGGCCGGGGCAGTGGCGACCATGCGATCCTCGACGGCACAGAAGATGTCGACGACGAGGGCGTCGAGTTGGATACGAGGTAAATGAGAGTTTCCCGGCTTGTGTTTCTTTTTATAGCGTTCGCACAAGACACAGGATAGCGAGCTTTCATAGAAAGCCTTTCAAAAGGCCTGCAGAATGGAAGATGTCTGCTTCTGCAGACGTTTCAAACAGACAGCCAATGACTGAAGCACGAAAGGATCCAATGCCACAATGCATGATCCCAGTCCCGTAGACCTGACCGTTTCTGCCGTTCTCAACACAAAAAGTCAATGATATGCCATTGGTAGGGCGCAGGGCGCAAATCGTCGACTTGGCTGTCACCTTAAGACCTATCACCGACATCACCGACATCACCGACACCACTGACATGCTAGCGCTGGTCGTTGGGCGTGGGCGTTAAGGCGTGCTCCCCGCTTGTGCCTGAGTCTAAGTGGGCTGATGTCTGTTGGAGTCAAGAGAGCTCATATTGGCAGATCCAAAGACGAGAGATGGGTTGTAAGTGGACTTGAATGGTCAACAGTGGTGCCTGCCGTCGTGCTTGCCATCGTTGAGACTTGATGCCCCTTCCTCTGATCATTGATGTAGAAACCCCACATTTGGCTATATCCGCCCGCATTTACGCACCGAGCGCACCTTCCGCACTTTCACCTGGCAGTTTCCAGCTTCCAGGGGCTAGCATAGCTTATAACAAAATAGGAAGGCGAAGGCGGCGGGACCGGGGCCAAACTTTACTTGGTAAACGCAACTCGCGGGGGAAAAAAAGAATTTTACCGCAAATCGCCCCCTCAGCCAACTCCAAAGCACGACGTATTACGAACTACAGCAGAGAGCAGTTAGCTAAGCGCTAGAGCAGAAGTATCACAGACAGACCGCAGATCGGCCTCGGCCAGCCATTGGTGTCAATCAACGACAGGAGACAAAACGAGACAGACATAAACCTCAGCTTGTTTCCTTCACACTTGTTGACATCACCAGTTTTCTCGTTTTCTCTCTCAAAAATAAAACCCCGCCACATATCCCTCAAACCACCGAATATGGATGACAACGCCTTCCGCGAGGCCGCCACGGCCTCCATTGACGAGAGTAAGTTGATTTGTGCCGGCAATCCAGCTCCGACATCGTCAGCTCCGATGCCGAGCTGTAGAGTCTTCATTTCCCAGCATTGAGCTCAACTGACACACCCAGTCATCAAGTACTATGCCAGTCTCGGCGAGCGGCCCGTCGTCTCAACCGTCGAGCCGGGCTACCTCCGCAAGCTGCTGCCCGACGCCGCCCCCGAACAGGGCGAGGAGTGGAACGTCATCCGTCAGGACGTTGAGGACAAGATCGTGCCCGGTCTCACCCACTGGCAGTCGCCCAACTTCTTTGCTTTCTTCCCCTGTCCCGCCAGCTACCCTTCCATCTTGGGTGAGCTGTACTCGGCCACTTTCGCTGCTGCCGCCTTCAACTGGATTTGCAGCCCGGCCATCACAGAGCTTGAGACCGTCGTGCTCGACTGGCTCGCCCAGCTGCTTGGCCTGCCCGAGGAGTATCTGTCGACAGGCCCCACACGCGGTGGCGGCGTGATCCATGGCACAGCCTCAGAGGCGGTCATGACGGCCATGACGGCGGCGGCCGACAAGTACCTGCGGGCTGCTCTGGCGGCAGACCACTCCGGCTTTGAGGCGCTCGCCGAAGAGGAGAAGGAGGACTTGCGCGCTCTTCGCCGGTCTCGTCTTGTGGCTCTCGGTGGCGGCACGGCGCACACGTCTGCCAAGAAGGCTGCCCAGGTTCTGGGTCTGCGCTACCGCTCGGTACTGGCTCCTGCCGCCAATGGCTACTGTATCAACGGCGAGGGTCTGCGCGAGACCCTGGCCAAGGTCCGTGCCGCCGGCCTGGAGCCCTTTTTCTTGAGCACCACGTTCGGCACCACCGACACCTGTGCTGTCGACGACTATGCCAGCATCGTCGAGGTCCTCGATGCCGACCTCAAGACCCAGGTCGCTGCTGGCCGTGATGCTGCCGCGTCCGATATCTGGGTCCACGTCGACGGCGCCTATGCCGGCTCTGCCCTCGTCGTGCCCGAGACCCGCGCCCTAATGTGCCCCGCGCCCCTCGACCCCTCCAAGGGCCCCGACTCTGAAGCCACGGGCACCGCCGTCCTCCGCCGCTTCCACTCCTTCAACATGAACATGCACAAGTGGCTCCTCACCAACTTTGACTGCTCCTGCCTCTTTGTGCGCGACCGCCGCTGGCTCGTCGATGCCCTGGGTGCCGATGCCCACTACTATAAGAACGACTACAGCGACGGCGGTCTGGTCACGGACTACCGCGACTGGCAGCTGCCCCTGGGCCGCCGCTTCCGCAGCTTGAAGGTCTGGTTCGTCCTGCGCACGTACGGCGGCGAGGGTCTGCGGGCGTACATCCGCCGGTCGATTTCGCTGGGCGAGAAGTTTGCCGACTCCCTGAAGGCGCGGCCCGACTTGTTTGAAATCATCACGGGCCCGCGGTTTGCCCTGACCGTTTTCCGCGCAGCCAAGCTGACGGCTGACGAGTCCCTCGAGGTCACGTCGGCACGCACGCGCCGGGTGTGCGAGCTGGTCAATGGCGGCGGTAAGATTTGGGTAACGGGCACGACGCTCGAGGGCAGTGTTGCAGCCATCCGTGTCATGACCGGCAACTTCTCGACGCACGCCGAGCACGTCGACGGCGCGAGCAAGATCTTTGTCGAGACGGCCGAGAAGGTCCTGGCCGAGGAGAAGGCCAAGTCGGCGTAGGCAAAGTTTCGAGGGAAGCGTTGGGTAGACATTAGCGGTGTGCAATAGTTTCACATGGACGTCGTACATATTCCCCAACGAAAGATGAAAGAAGGACTATTCAAAAGAGTCCCAATTATTGTTTCCCTTTGTTTTCAAAAAAGGATCAAAACATTATCATTCGTGCCATGCTTGTACATAATCATCGTAGCTTCCCATCCAAGGGTTGTCTCCCCACGCTTATCAATAAAATCAAAATCAAAATCCAAAACGCCCTCAAAAGGTCAAAAGTCATACATTCCAATGCTGGTACGCTCCTTGTGCAAAATCAAATACTGGCTCTCCGCGGCGCCATCGTCCGCCGCAGTGCCTTCTTCTCCTCCGTCTCCTCCATCAACGGGAGACGGCCATCGTCGCGCAGCTTCTGCAGGAAACTCTGTCCGTATTTGTACCCCACCTGCACAATCTCGTCAAACTTGCCAAACTCGAGTGTGCCGTAGTCGTCAATCGGTGGCCGCATGTACAGGCAACCAGGAAGCGTCTTGGCCCGCTCAAGGGCGTCCACACTGGACACGTACGCAAGACGCGCCTGGATCTCGGCCAGTGTCGGCGGGTTGGGCGTGGACGACAGCGGGTTCCACCGGTTCATGAATGCCCAGAAGCCAGACAGAGTGTCACCAAAGGCTTGGGGAGTGTCGTCGTCCAGAGCGCCAACGTCGACGGCAAATATGACGTCTGCACCAAGAGCCTTCATGTGCGAAACCGTCAAGTTGTCAACATAGCCACCGTCCAGCAGCATGCTGCCCTCGTCACAGAGTGGGGGCAGCAGACCAGCAAGAGACATGGAGGCACGGACGTAGCGCCAGGCGTAGCCGCTCGTATGGAACTCGGCGCGGCTCTTGCTGATGTTTGTCGTGTTGCAGTAGTATTCGAGCCAGAAATCCTCAATCTGCGCCTTGCCAAACGACTTGTAGATTCCACGGTTGAATTCGTGACCGGTCGTGTACGACGCCGACGGGTAGGTCAGATCCAGCGCAAAGCGCCAGACACTGGCCATACGGCCGGCAAATTTCTTGGACAACCCAAAGATGGGCACAACGTCAGCGTGGCGGGCGTAGAGAGCACCAACGAAGGCGCCCATCGATGTGCCACCAATCATGTCGATTGGAATGCCGGCATCCTCCAGAGCACGAATGATGCCGATCTGCGCGAGACCACGAGCACCTCCGCCGCCAAGAACGAGGCCGATGGATTTGCCACAGAGACGCCGTGCGAGGCGGTGGAAGTCGTCCTTGAAGGGAGCATCCGGGGCGTAAAAGGGACTGCGCCGGACCTTGCGGGATGTGTACTTCTGGATCTCAGCCTGGATGATCTGGACTCTCTCCTTGAGGCTGGGACCAAGCCGCTTGGGCGGTCGGTGAATAGGCACCGCCTGAGAAGAGAAGGGCATCTGAACGTGGTAATGACCGCCGTTGATCCAAACACGGTTCTTCAACCAAGAGCGTGTCGTGCCCGAGGCCGAATAGCGCTCGGCGTGAAGCAGCACCAAAAGCTTGCGTGCCGTCGACTTCATACCCAGCATGAAGCGCTCATACTCGCCAATCTCCGACGAGCCCTCGGCTAAACCAACAAGAAGAATGCAGTCGGCCTGTGTGATACAGGTCTGTGTCCAAGGCGAGTTGACACTCGTGTCTGTTGATGGTACCATTGCTGTCAGCAGGCGTACAAAGATCATATAATGGAATGAGAGTCCAAGCAGAAAAGAAAAAGGTAAGATGCATAAGAGTCAGGAAAAAATTAGAGTTTAGTTAGCCATCATCGACGGCCGAAGCTCGCCTGTGGGACTGATAGTTTTCTCATCATTCAATGCCGGTGGAATCAAGGTGACCCATTAAAAAAAAGAAAAACAGAACGCGAACATGAAGATCAAAGGACAAATAAGTCTTACCTGCAACGTAGACGACGAGACTATACTTCTCTTCTAGGTCGGCGAGATACTGGGAGAGCTTCAGTTTGCCCATCTTGTTGAAAGCGTGCTTTCCAAGATGGTTAAGAATGGCGGCCTGGTTGAGAGAAGTTGCTCCATTGGGTGTTCCCACTTGGCCAAGAGCATTCATGAGCTTGTCGCCAAACTCTACGATTGGGACCCCGGCTGTGACGGGAAGGATGGCAACAGTCCGTAGATTGTCTGTAGAGGAGCCCTTCTCGATCGAATTGTTCGCCTTGCCATCGAGCATACCGAGAGCGGCAGACGGATTCTCCATGAGATTCCGCATCCGAGAGGCAATGATCTTTGAGATCTTGATCGTGATATTGGGATGCTCCTGGGCCAGACTGTTGAACAAGGTCCGCGGGAACTTGACCAGCTCAGTGTCCCGGATGGCGTGCAGAGTGCCGGAACGGGACGACTCGGTGAGCACCTCCAATTCACCGACACTTTCACCCTGACCGAACTCGGCCAGGACACCAACGCGACCCTCCTTCCGGTCATCGACCAAACGCAGACGGCCATTGAGGACAATGTAGATGGCCTCGCTTTCTTGGTTCTTGTGGAAGATGACCTGGCCGGCGTTGACTTGCAACCATTCCAGGGCAAAGTCAATGTGCAGGATCAGCCGAGGCAGGATGTTGGTGAGACGCTTGGCCATCGTAAGGAGAACGATGGGATACCGGTCAACGATGCGCTCGAGTGATGCACGAGGCAGGAAGCCAACGTAGACATCTGTCTTCGCAACAACATCAATGAAAGAGCGGTACGACGAGACGGTGCCAATGTAGCCAGCAAGGCCGCCAGGTTTGATGAGGGCGACACTCCGACGAGCCGACTTCGCCTTCTTTTTGCCTGTTGGCCTGGCAGCGCCGTTTTGTCCCAGGGGCGACTGCTTGGCTGGCTTGTTCAGCCGTGCGCCAAAAGGATCAACATCCGCGTTAAAGGGCGAGGCCGACTGCGATCCGCCAGCCGAAGAGGACGACTGCAGAATGTTGCTCGATGTAGGGGCGCCGGCAGGCATGCAGACGTCAAGGAAGCCGTCGATGACGTAGTACAAACCAGGGTTGCGCTCGCCCTGTTCCACAAGAACAGAGCCCTTGGGAAAGAACACAATCTCAGCTTCATCAGCCATGTCATGGGCCAAAGTTTGAACACTCGGGGGCGTGCTGGTCGTGGCACCGCCGGATGTCATGGACTCGGCATCGCCGTCGGCTGAACCACCAAATGGGTCCATGAAGCCAAAAGCATTGGAGCTGTAAGTTCTCTGGCGGAAGTTCTCATACGAACCAAGACGAGGAGAAGCCTCCACCGACTCGGCCTCTCTCGGCGTGGCCGTGCTGGAGTTGAGGCCGATCGCCTTGAACATGCACTCCAGAACAGACTCCCGGAACACATTTTCTTCGTCCAGGCCCTCACGCGAGTCAATTGACATGCGGTTGTGTCTCTGGGTAGCAAACGGGTTGAATGACCTCTGCGCCAGAGGCGACATGGCCGGATGTCCCTCGATCTGGAACGCGTCCGAGCCAAACTGTGGCTCAGCCAGATCGGAAAGAGAGTTTGCAGCAAGATCAACATTGCCGGCCGTCAAGTTTGGAGCCGTGCTGGTAGGGCGGTCACTAGGGTTGTTGTTCGACGAGGAGCTGTGGTCTTGTGGACGTATGCTGGATGACGTAGCTGAGGACGAGGGCCGCTGTCTAGCAAGCGAGTGCAGAGCAGCTTCTTTGCGCAAGGTCGTCACCGATCTCTTGCGACGGCCCGCAGCAGGGTTGTGAAGAGCAATGCCCTTGTCGGTCTCGTCCTCGCCAATCCGCTCACGCTCACGGTGGAACTTCTCCTTCACACGCTCCAGGGCATCACCACGCAGGAAGTTGGGCAGCTGACACATGGTGTACTTAATCATGTTCTCCTCGGTCTGCAGGACCTCTTCCGAGAGGCCCAAATAGTTGTATGCAGTAGCGAGCGTCACACGCTGGAAGCGGGAAAGGATCACATGCACAATATGCGACGTGGCCTTGGGGTAGATGCGGATGAGACGGCGAAAGGCGCTTGCGGGAATGATTGCAATCGTCGTGTCCACGGTGGCTCTGGCAATAATGTCAGGATGCACCGAGTTCGTGGTCATCCGTCTGGGAATGGGTCGCTGGAGGCGAGGCGGGTCCAATGTCATAGGAGGAACGTGAGGGAGGCCGGATCCAGCAGCCGACTGCTGGCCAGATGCATCTTCTGTGTTGGCCGGCTCGGCAGTCAAGCCGTCGGTACCGTAAGCAGATGTCTTTGAGAGCGGGACACGCGGGTCTTGAGGTCCACGGAGAGTTCCGCTTCCAGAAGGGCGAGGCATCGTGGGCCGGCTGCTCATGGCAGGAGTAGCAGGTGCGCTGTCGTCCTCGACGCGCAAGTTGATATCCTCGGTAAAAAGGGACATGAGAGAGAACAGAGAAGACATGGGAGCGCCGTTCCGAACCTCTGTGAGGAGCTGGTACCGCTGGTTTCCATGAGCGGGCGGCCCCTCATCGTCGTCGCTCGAGGCCGTCTCCAGCGATGGCCCGCGACGCGAGTCCACGTTTGCGCCACGGCGTTGTCCCGGGCCTGAGGACTTGACGAAGATCTCAACGAGACCATCAACGACAATACAGAAGCCCTTCTCTTCTTCCAGATCCAGGGTCTCGCCGGCAAGGAGCTTTCGCGTCATCATGCTGCGGGTGAGCTCGTGAAAGACGGGGCGCTCGAGGTAGCCAAAGATCTTGATGGCACTGAGGAACTCGTCGAGGTAGCTCGAGAGACCCGACTTTGTACCCTCTTCATGGGTATCCGGGAACAGATCAATGTCGGGCTCCTTCCGCTGCGGCTCTGGCGGGAGACGCGCGTACATGTTGAGGTAGCGGTACCGCACAAACCAACTCGCAGCCGAGAAAAGGGCAACAAAAATGATCATTCTGGGATGTTAGTCGTCACACAAGTAAAGATGTTGCATGGGTAAGCGCGTGGGAGACATACACAGTCGTGGCATTCATAGTCACTGTGAGTGTTGTGGAAAACAACGTGAAGAGCAGCGTGGGCAGCGAAAACGTCGCCAGCTTCAGCACGAAATACAAGATGACAGAAGTGACGTGGAGGACCGACAGAATCAGCTTCGCAAAGAGGCCAATCCAAGACGAAGAGCTATGGTTGGCGGCGACATCGTGGGCAGTCGAGACGGCAGACGACAGAGCCGCCCGCGGACCTCCAGCAGCAGACGATATGCTTTGTGCGAGGGCGGCGCTGAGAGAAGTAGCAGCGGCAGCAACAGCCGAGCTGCTGCTGCTTGCAATGGCAGTGCTGTCGAGAGAACTCATCCTTTCGGCTGCAGAGCTCATGCAGCGGGTGAAGAGGCCTGCATTGTGGGTGGGCGGCGCGTCAGGCTGAAAGGCCAGAAGAGCAGCTGCTTGGTGCTTGGTGCTTGTTGCTTGTCAAGCTTTCTTTCGTTTGTTTTTCTCTTTTCTCTTTTCTCTTTTCGCTTCTCACGTCTCTCTTTTTCTCTCGTTGGAACGTGTCAAGCCGCGTGGGATGCCAAGCGAGCAGATGGTGTATTTGTGAGGGGAAAGAAATGAGGGGGGTGAAAGATGTAGACGCGTTGTGAGAAGGAGATGGGGTGAGAAAGGGGGGAGAAGTGAAGACGTGAAGCCGGAATGTGAGAGAAGTGAAGAGGGAAGGAGGAAAAGGGCTGGGAAGCTGTCTGAAAATCCAAGCTTTTCACCCCCGTAAATAATGACGCTGTTGAATCAAAAACGGAAAGAGCAGGTGGGCCTCGTGAGTTACATAAGCCAGTTTGCCCGAGGCTTTCTGTCCCGTGGCCAGTTCCCCTGCTGAACCCCTGTCGAGCTTGTTGCAGCAGGCGCGACACGCTGGTGCACTGAGCGCACATGCCAAAGCAGGCGCATTCGGGCCGGACTATCTGTTATTCCAGGCCAGGCGCAAAATGAGGGCTACCACGACTAAGTCAGTGCCTGTCCAACCCCACTACTCTCGCCTGCTGCATTTGGAAAATACTTTGCCATTGACACCACAGGCAGCTCTGTTCGCATCGCCGGAGGCAAGAGCGACTCACAACGGTGCCGCAACTTCTTCGGTGGCAACCACATTGTATGGCTCTTTCCTAATGTGAAGAAAGACAGCCTTCTCCTTTTGTCTCTTTTTACGGCCTTGGCTGTGCAAACTTGTAATTTCTTTGGTCGCTAGGAAGGACCAACCCGTAACAATCGTAAACAATCTGGGCCCTAGCAGCGCTACGGAGTACTAACCTCTGTTCTCCAACCAAAAGCAGGAAGGGGCAGCCTTGGATAGACTGGCAGAATGGCCCCCATTCAAAATGCAAAGTCCCACCACTACGCAAACGGAACCATTGCCCCCAGGCCAGGACAGGCAGGACCCAGCACCAAGCACCAAGCACCAAGCACCACTACTATTACGACCAGCACCTTCTTTTTGCCCCGCCTGTATATTTTTTTTTCGCTCCTTTTGCCTTTTGCCCTGCACGCCACGATCAACCGCGAAGACGAGAACCGCCCCTCCAGACCACCTCCCGGACACAACAACGACGACGTCCCTCGATCACATTTCTTCGCATCTACGACAATACAGTAGATCGGATCCGACTTTTTTATTTTTCCCCCCCCCACCTATAGCGACGACACATCCCAACCGCCACGATGTCGTACAGCAACTGCAGATTTTACGAGGGTTCGTGATGCCCCTCTCCTGTTTTGATGCTGATGCCGCGTCATATCAGCCTCACGTGGGCACAGATGGAGATGGATGCTAACATCATCGCGCACACAGAGAAGTACCCCGAGATTGACAGCTATGTCATGGTCAACGTGCGCCAGATCGCCGACATGGGCGCGTACGTGAAGCTGCTCGAGTACGACGACATTGACGGCATGATCCTGCTCTCGGAGCTGTCGAGACGGCGAATCCGCAGTATCCAGAAGCTCATCCGCGTGGGCCGCAACGAGTGTGTGGTGGTGCTGCGTGTGGACAAGGAGAAGGGCTACATTGATCTGTCGAAGCGCCGGGTGTCGACGGAGGATGTCAAGAAGTGCGAGGAGCGGTACAACAAGAGCAAGATGGTGCACTCGATCCTGCGGCACGTCGCCGAGAAGACGCTGACGCCGATCGAGTCGCTGTACGAGAGCATTGGCTGGCCGCTGAACAAGCAGTACGGCCACTCCCTGGACGCCTTCAAGCTGTCCATTACGTGAGTGTTCTCCCTCCCTGGAATTCTCTTTGGATATTTCCTTTGAATCTTTTCTTTGAATCATTCGACTCCTCGCTAACATGTCTAGCAACCCCGATGTCTGGAAGGACATCACCTTCCCCAGCGCGGCCGTCGAGGAGGAGCTCAAGTCGTACATTGGCAAGCGGTTAACACCGCAGCCCACAAAAGTGCGTGCCGACGTAGAGGTGACGTGCTTCTCGTACGAGGGCATTGAGGCGATCAAGAAGGCGCTGCGCACGGCCGAGGCCGAGAACACGGAGGACAACAAGGTCAAGGTCCGGCTAGTATCGCCGCCGCTGTATGTCCTGACGAGCACGTGCCTGGACAAGAACACGGGCATCAGCCGGTTGACAAAGGCCATTGAGGATGTCCGCAACGTCATCGAGGCGTCGGGCGGCAAGCTGGTGGTCAAGATGGAGCCCAAGGCAGTTACCGAGAGCGACGATGCCGAGCTCCAGGCGCTCATGGAGAAGCGCGAGCGCGAGAACGCCGAAGTCAGCGGCGACGACAGCCAGAGCGAGAGCGACGACCTGCCGGAGGTTGCATGAGCGGCGGGCGCACAATCTTGAGCCTGTGTCTGCTTTCTCGTGTTTATCGTATTTTTTTTACTGCGACCTCGGCTTTTTTCGCCCTCATTTTCTTTTCTTTGCTCTGAATTTCTCAAAAAAGCAAAACGACGATGCATGTATGGAGATGGGAATACAGAAGGAAGATAAAACGAGGATCCAAAAGGGCAACGAGGGATCTACAAATGGGGGGAAATTGATGTTTAGACAAAACTTTCACCATCCGATACGATGTTTTCTTTTGTTTGTATTTTGCCTGGCCCCTTTTTCTTTTGCATTTCTGCCACGAGTTTGCTTTGCTTTTGTGGGCGTCGGATGGGAAAACGGGAAGACAAAAGGTGCATGACCGGATCGGAGCGGGTGTGGGGAGGCTACGATTTGGCGGTCAGGCAATGAAGGGAACCTTCAAGAGCTGTTTAAGCTGCCGTTGGCTTTCTTTTCTTGCCTTTACATGACAGGACAGAATGTGTAATGGCAGTCTTGGTACGAGGTTTCATATGTGCCTCCTGCTCTGTATGTGGACCTTTGCTCTGGCTCTTTCTTTGTTAACTATAGAAGAAAATAGCAAATAAAATGGAAAATCAGAAACAGTGAAGAAACAAAATTGCAAACGATAATTAGAAACTATGACGGGTGTCGTCGTGATATACCCGTGAAGTGCATAAAACCTTAATATGCGCAAAACGGGGCGCGGGTGCTTGCCGTTTTAGCTCCAGCGAATGGCGTGAAAGGGCATCACCTCACCTCACTTCACACAACGACACGCAACGAAACACAACATCCCTCCATGACCAGCAACTTATAGCAATTCCGGACACTCGTCTCCCTCTGAGGTGGCCAATTTGTACACATACAGTCGCCATGGCGCTCCGCAATATGTGGACGCGCCTGCGGGCCGGCCGAGCTGCCTTTTCGACTTCGGCATCGGCGGCAGCGTCTGCTTCGACAAAATCAAGAGAATCATTGCCGCCTCCACCAGGCCAGCAGACTTTTACACGCCAATTTGTCTTGCGGCTGCTAGGTCTGGCTACATGGCTGCCAGTGGCCATCTGGTTCAACACGACCGTCGCTGAAGTTACACGCATCGAGGGCCCGTCAATGTATCCGTTTCTCAACAGTCGGTTCAACGAGTCACTCGAGCGGGATTGGGTCATCAACCGCAAATTGTACGCTCAAGAAGGGCTGAAGCGGGGAATGATTGTCTTCTTGAGGTGGGCCAGTTCACATGTATGACTCTATCAAAAACCGCCTACTAACGAAAAAGGAGCCCTTATCATCCTGAAGTCGTCTCGGTCAAGCGCATCATTGGCCTCGAAGGCGACATTGTGCAGACCAAGCAACCGTACCCGACAGCCTATGTACGCATCCCAGCCGGCCACATGTGGGTGGAGGGCGATGCCGGCGTGGGCAAGAGTCTGGACAGCAACACATACGGCCCAGTCTCGATCGGCCTCATTACGGGCGAGATGACGCACGTGCTGCTGCCGTTTGACAAGGCAGGCCGCGTGAAGTGGTGGGAGTACCCTGTTGACGACCGGATATCGGCTACCCCGGGTTTTTGATACATTCTCGAGTATATACAGAGTATATACATTGCATTGTAGACGCTTCCATATGTTTTCTGGAGCTGTCTTTGGCGTTTTGGAGGATCACAAATCTCATCTTTTTTGCAGCTTGATACCAATTCTTCGCCCGTCTGCAATCGGCCTATATTCAACTGAGCATGTAGAGATATATATAGATTACACCGTTTTCGGACCATATAATTTTGTGTGCTTCGTTCGGAATATATCACACTCGTGTCTGTCGTGATTTCTCATCTTTTTTCGACGTCGTAATACGACGTACAGCCCTGAAGCTCAGTGAGGGGCAGTTCGCGTCAGTGCCTTACATAATGCGGCCATCCGCTACGCTAGTACATGGTGGGCTGCCCCTGCAAATTACAGATATTCCAGAACCATTTTGCCCGCCAGGCACCCCGAGCTTGCTGTATTCTGATTGGCGGCGGCACCAAAATCTCCAAAAGCAGTTGTTGGGACATTTGGAGGGACGAATTGGCAGGCGCGGGAACCCAAGGCATTAAAAATTAGATAGGCTCAAAAAATAAGCAAAAATAATACCGAGAAAAAAAATCGACGGGTCGGTTTCTAGTGGCAAAGGACAGGGCAGGCGCAAACCCGCGCTTTCCTGACCGCATCTCTTTTGCCCGTGTGCACCTTCCCTCTCTACCTCCTTCCTACTCTGTCGGCCTCCCTCACCTCGGACGACTTGTTACGAACTTTCGAGCTGCCTCTTTTACTTCACAAAGTCTCCGGACTCGACATCTACGAATTGCCCGTGCGAATCCGACTGCCGCAGCGGCTTCACGACCCGACCGGGCCTTACGATCCCCGACCAGTTCCACAAAGGGCGAAAATCCGAAACTCTCGGGCCCGACACCACAATCCAATACTTTTCCAGCTTTTCCAGCTCACGGCCGACTTCGTTGGCCTCGCGGACTTTCCACGAACTCGAAAACAAACCTCAGTACATCCTCGACGACTCCTACTGACTCTCGAATACACCTTTTCCCCTTCCTTCTGCGCTCTACCATGGATCTCGGCCGGTGACAGGCCTATTGACGGACTCAACTCGTTGCGCGGGGCCCGCTCCCAACGTGCTACGACAACCGAAGATGGTAGCAGGCGGCGGCGACGAGCAGGAGGGGCGGCCGCCCTATATCCACGTGAGTGCTCTCGCCATCTCTGTAGCAAGACAACGACCACAGCTAACAATCCAGTCCATGCTCGCTGGTGGCCTCGGCGGCACGTTTGGTGACATGCTCATGCATTCCCTCGACACAGTCAAGACTCGACAGCAAGGCGACCCCAACATCCCGCCCAAATACACTTCCCTCGGCTCCTCCTATTACACCATCCTGCGCCAAGAAGGCGTCCGCCGCGGCCTCTACGGCGGCTGGCTGCCCGCCCTCTTTGGCTCCTTCCCGGGCACCGTTATCTTCTTCGGTACCTACGAGTTCAGCAAGCGGCACATGATCGACGCCGGTGTCCAGCCGCACATTGCCTACCTCACAAGCGGCTTCATGGGTGACCTGGCCGCGTCCGTCGTCTACGTTCCCTCCGAGGTGCTCAAGACCCGCCTGCAGCTGCAGGGCCGCTTCCAGAACCCATACTTTCACTCTGGCTACAACTACCGCGGCACACTCGATGCGGCGCGCACCATTGTCCGCTACGAGGGCTTTGCCGCCCTCTTCCACGGCTACAAGGCCACTCTCTACCGCGACCTGCCGTTCTCAGCGCTGCAGTTTATGTTCTGGGAGCAGGCACAGAGCTGGGCACGCCAGTGGAAGGGCAGCCGCGATATTGGCCTACCACTCGACTTCTTGACGGGTGCTGGTGCAGGTGGTCTCGCAGGTGCTATGACATGTCCACTGGACGTTGTCAAGACACGCCTGCAGACCCAGGTACGGTCCGACTTGCCCAACGGCACGGGTGCACCAGTATCGACATCTTCATCTTCATCTTCTCTCAAATCTAGTAGCACCCCGCCCGATGTGCCCAGCAAACACACGTCCGAGGCGTCTGGTAGCAGCAAGCCGTCCCCTTCGTCGTCATCCCCTTCCTCTCAAAGCCAACAACCACCACAAAAACGAAACATCTCGACATCGTCGCCATCCACGCATACACCGAAACCAGGTGCCGTCAACCTCGAGACGTCATCCGTCATCAGGGGCCTCAAATTTATCTACCAAACCGAGGGCGTTGGCGGATGGTTCCGTGGCGTTGGCCCGCGTGTTGTCTGGACAAGTATCCAGAGTGGCTGCATGCTGCTGCTGTACCAGACCATTCTGAGGAAACTTGCAGTCATCATGCCCACGGACGAGGAGCTTGAGGATGTGAAGTAGATGGCGCATACAGCGCTCCTTGACATCGCACATCACACATCACATATTATAGAACGGAGGTACTACCCTCCATGTACTAATACAGCAACAAAAACGGAGGAAATTCGGGCATCCGGTAGGCTCTATTTGGCGTTTTACGGGCATGGCACGCAAGGTAGCAGAACAAGCCTTGTCACTTGGAAAACCGATATTCACGATATCTGACATCTCCACACATTGCGCATCGCACGTCACATTTTCAAAAAAAATTACGCATTACGCATTACACATCCAAGCACACAGCATCTTTGCAGTATATACTTTTCCTCATGTGTTTATTTTGTTTGCTTTCTTTCGGTATTATAGACAGCAGGTTTCAGGCGGGAAACGGTCTGCTAGACATAGACGTGACATACACCAAATCTACTCTTTTTATATTCATTCCTGTCCTCGCTTCGCTCGCCTTCTTCGCTCGCCTTCTTCCCTCACTCGCCTTCGGCTCCTTCGTCTCTCATCTGGCCACATCCTTCCCCTCGATAATCGTTGCCGTCGAGTCCGCCAGCTCTGCCAACGACACCCGGTTCAGTTCTGCCGCGGGCACGCCAGGAATGTCCCGCGTGCCCACCGCGTCCGATGGGATCAAAATCGTGTACCCCAGCTCCAAAGCCTGGCGCGCCGTCATCGACACACACAGGTGCGTCATATACCCGACAATCACCAGCTTGTTATGGCCCAGCTTTTGCAGCTGCTCGTGCAGGTCCGTCTGGCTGAACGAACCCGGCAGCCGCTTGTGCACCACAACTTCGCCAGGAATCGCCGCAATCTCGGCAAACTCGTCGCCCAGAGACGTGCCCGTCACAAAAAAGGTCGAGTCGTCGGGTGTATGGTGGATAACGTGGACAATGTTGGCTGGCTTGCCCGTGGGGGCGGCAGCCGCCCGATACGCTTCGACCAGGTCTTGAATGGCCTTGCGCGACGCCTCGACGCCGACAGTCTTGAAGCGGCCCTCGGCGTACTCGTTTTGAGCGTCGACAATGACGAGCGTGCTATCGTGAACGGAGGCGGTGGCAGGCGGCTTGCCAATCATCTCAAAAAAAGAGGCCATGATGGGGGTATGTGGGAGGTGAAGATGTGAGGTCTGGGGCAGTAGATCGCCGATAGATCGAATCGAGATGTAAATCAATGACGACTTGTAGCCAATGCCAGATAAATAAAATACTCAGTTGCTCTCTCCTATACTTATACCTGTGGATGTCCCCTGCCCCATGACTCGTTTCTGCCTTTCCTCCGGTGTTCCTGTCTTGTCCGACTTATGTCTCTTTTGTGATTTGTCGTGCAGTATGCGTCCGCAATTGCCACTTACAGTGTGCTCTAGGACGGCCGCAACCGTAAATAGTCCGGTTTTCTTCCGGCCCTTGTCAAAAGGCGCCGTTTGCCGTCTAATCCGACAAAGACCCCCAAAATGAAGCTAGGGCCAACTTGAACAGCGAAGTCCGCACCCCGACAGCATCGTGATCACGGCCACGCCGACAACAAGAAGAAGAAAATTGCGAAAATCAATTTGTAGCTTATCAATAATCTCGAATTATTCCCAGGCTATTAAAAATGTCAAAATGTCAAGATGTAGACAGCAGTGGCACATTACGATATTCACTTATGCGTATATAGAGGCCCTCCGGCTGACTAAGACAACTAAAATGTCCTGCGAAATCCAAGCTACCGCGATTGGCCACGGCCCGCCAATAAAGTGGGTACCTGCCATGCCTTCCATTCCCGAAGTCGTACCACACAACTTTTTTTGGCAGTCGTCGATCAACCTCTCTCAACCCCCATGGCTGCCGTACGACGACCATTGACAGCCACTGTTTGCCACGCCACTCGACATTTCTTGGAGCAGCGATTGATCTTTTGTCATTCTGAATTGCTGGCCACGGCAGGGATTGACAGCCCGGCAATGGCGTCGTCGTCCGTCCATTTGCCCGCAATCTAAATTTCTTGCCTCACCCCTCCTCGGGTTCGACATATTCGAAATAACTCGAATTACCCTCGACGACGACCACCACCACCACCACCATGGCACCGCCCGGGCCCCCGATGCCCGTTCCGTCCAAGGCTGCCATTCGGGCACTGCGCGGGCTGGTCCTCGGAACAACATGCACCCTCGCTCTCGTCACCGAAGATCGTCGCCGGCGAATCAATGCCGCCCGCTCGGCAATCCGCAACGGCGACCGTATCCGGTCCGCCCGACGATACCATCCGGGCGGCAGTGCGTTTGCCATTGCTCTAGAGGAGGACAGCCTGTTGTCTGAGCCAGCTGTAATAAAATGGGAGGCACCGACACAGCGGGAACAATACCAGACTCGATCCGACGACAAGCATCGCGAAAACCACATCACAAGAACATCACAGAGGACGGAGACAACAACAATTCACTGGCCAGAAGCCGCACTGGCTCCGTCACAAACAGACCGGTCGTCCTCTTTGCCAAGGCAGCAGGCCGCAACAAATAGCACCTCGTTCGAGTTATTACCACAGCCACCAACACAAACAGCAACTGCATCCTCTTCTTCAACACCACCGTCCGAATCACAACCACCCATCTTTGCATACCCACCACCAGCAGGCGAACGCATCCAGAGATCCATCCCATCACTCGCACACCAGGTAGAGAAATACCGGGCGCGAGCACGAGCAGGAAAGCTGGTGGACAGCAGCATCATTCCAGTCGGCCAAGTCAGCCCTGCCCCGCCAGCAACTGATCCGTTTGAAGCCATGGCAGGCCGGGTTGAGCCACTCGCAAAGCCGATGAAAACAAAGGCCGAGCTAAAAGCTGCTGTGCGCACACTTATCAAAGCATGGCTCATTGTCGATTCCGCCTCCGACCGGGCGGCCCTCGCCAAGACATCCGCCGAGCTGTGCCAGTCGTGCCAACAGGCTGGCCGTCTCGACTTAGCACAGGCTGTCCTACAGCTTGCCGTCAAGTTTGGCCAGCTGGACGAGGCCACCTACTTTGCACACAACCCCCTCCCTGTTGTCCAGTCTCTGGCTCCTTTCAGGGGTATCAAGGCAGAGCTGGCCGATCCGGCCATGGAGGCGGATGGAGCAGAGGCGCGCCGGGACGCATTCGTCAAGCGCCTCGAGGATGCTGCGAGTCTCTTTTTGCCTACATGCACGGCACCACACGTCCCAGATGTGCCCCTAGCAGAGATTTTGGTCGTCGGCAAGCAGCTGCTAAAGTGTGCATTTACCGCACGCCACGACAGGTTGATCAGCTCCATCTACACGTCGATTACCAAGTACCCAGGCGATATCGAAGAGCTCTCCCGGTGGTTCAATGAGAAGATGCAGTCGTCAAATGATTATTGGCTGCTCGTGTCGTCCTTTATTGCACGTCCACCCAGGGTCGGATCCCTCACTAGGATGGCGTTCTTCGAGCTTGGCGATCGTCTCACGCAAGCCTCGCGCCTGACCTACCACATGAAGGCGGGTGCCGTCCTCGAGACCCTGGTCAAAATCAGTACTCCCGCCACGTACCGGCTACGCACAACATGGGCCATGGATTTGCTGTACGGCGAATGGCAGAGGAACAAGGACTACGACGAAATCAAGCGCCTGTTTACCAAGTTGGTGGGCCCGCGCAGGGATGGCGACGCGTATGGCAAACCTGCTGTGCACCGCGTGAACGGTGTCTACCGTGTCATGGTGCAGATTTCTTTCGAGGCCGACCGACCTGCCGAAGCCAAGGCACTGTACGACGAGCTGCTGGCTTTCCAGCCGTCAGCGATCGAGGACATCCGCATGGTTGGCCACTTTGCCTTGGCCAAGGCCAAGGCTGGCGACTGGCAGAGTGTGCAGGACGACTTCCGAAGAGCTGCCGATGCTGCAGCCTATAAGGGCGGCCTTGATGCTCGCGATGCCGGGCGCGTCTTTGTGCCCATAGCCAAGGAGTTTATCCGCACACACACCATTGGCGAGGCGGAGGATTTTCTGAAGCTGTACATTGACAAGGTCGGCGTGCCTATTGGCCGCAACATGGTCACTCTGCTCGCCAACGAGTATGGCGCCCTGCGCGATATTCGGTCCTTTATCGCCTGGATCGGCTACTGCGCTCAGGCTGGCTTTGCAGTGGACGCTGCTTTCAGCAACGCCATCCTGCACAACTGCCGCAGGAACTGGAAGTTTAGTCTCGGTAAATTGCACATCATGTACCGCAAGCTGCTTGCGCTGAGCCCCAATTTCGATGACAAGGTCACGCAAACAATCATGACGCACGCTGCGATCTCTGATGGCAAGAAGGTTGGTCGGTTACCGACTGGCACAACTACCAAGAACCGTAACGTGTCGTTGCGGATGAACAACAGCAGCAGCAGCAGTGCACCCCGTGCGACAGCATACATGGCCACTCCGTCCGTCGCTAGCCATTACATTGACAGCAGCTTCACCTCGCCGCTGTCCGCCTCTCGTCACCTCTTGGACGAGCACGACCTGTTTCTAGCTATGAGGCAAGCCCTCGCGGCTGGCAAACCCGCCAAGGTTGTCCGCATCTACAAGAGTGCTGTTCGTGGCGGTATGCCGCCAAGCGACAAGTGCCTCAACCTCGCTGTGGTTGCCGCCGTCAAGGGCGAGCCGTCCATGGCGTCCCCGTCGTCTTTCTTGCCCGCAAAGAGCGCGCCCGACTCTGACGTCGCCGTTGACCTCCTCAAAACGGCTCACATGGCCGGCCAAAACATTGATGCCGCCACCGCCTACCTCGCCGTTGCCCGTATTGAAAGTCTCCATACCCGCAAAACCGCAATATCCAGCATGAGCGACAAAGCCATCGCCAATGCCAGTGTCGCCAACGTTGTCCAGTCTGTCTTGTCCCGCCTCGACGCCTGCGACGTCCAACTGACCGACTTCGCTCTCAACCGCGCCGCCTACCACATGTTCAAGGCGGGCCACATGTCTGGTGCCATTGCCCTCGCCATGGCGGCGGCAAACTCGCCCGTTGGTGGCGGTCGTCCGGGCTACAATGCCTGGAATTTCTCGGTGCTCATTTCCGCGCACTCGCGTCTGGCCGACGCCAGGGGTATCCGTGCCGCCACAGAGGGCGCCGCCGCCAGTGGTGTCCTGCGCGAGCCTATGGCCTTTAAAGAAATCAAACGGTGCCGCCGCCGCCTGCGGGCCAACCAGATCGAGCACGAGCTGACCCCCACTGTTCACGGTCACACGGAGCGCGGAGCCCACAGGAGACATAAGGACCACATCAAGGCCGCGCTTGAGGCCATTGAGGACGCCCTGCATCAGTCCCGTGAAGCACGTCGGCAGCTCGGTGAAGAGCAGCGCGCACTTGAGGAGGCCACGATCAAGATAATGCAGCAGGCCGCGCTGGATGCTGCCCAGGCGCAGGATGAATCCGGCTGGGACTGTGAGCAGAAGAAGAGGCGTCAAAGTCAGGCGGACGTTTCCAGCAGCACTGGCAGTCTCAGTAGTGGCAGCAGCTGGGATCTTTTTGATATGCCCGTCAATGAGGATGGAGAGGTGGTTGACTCTATTCAGCCACCCGCTGCAGCGTCCGCAGCAGAATACTAGGGGGCTCATGGCTTAACGTCAAGGACCACATTTTTCTTTACCTCATTGTCTTTTACGTATTATATTCATTCGCATATATAGCGACAGAGAGGGAAATCGTCAGGCAAGTAGACATTGCATTTTTGTCGTACATACACATCTAGAACGGCATCTCATGATGCGTACATAAATGGAGTAATCAAGATGAATTATAATTACGACGTACTCCTTTCTGTTTTTCACGATACTACTGTGTATTCGATCAACTGAAAGTCGTTGACGACCGTTGGTTGCACTTGTGTATTTTGCCCAAAGATCGCCGTTGCATTGGCCGTTAAATTGGTGGAAGCCTAAGACTGGGCGCTGGGCAGAGTTGACGATTTTGCCCTTTTTGACATGTGAAATCGATCAGGGCACCTGCCGCCAGCCATTTTGTCATGCCCGAACAAAAAGAAGAAAATGACACGCGAGTCCGTCTTGCTAGGCGGTGAGTGGGGAAGGCTTCTTTCCCGTGAAATGGAAACGAAACAATAATGGAAAGAGACAAAACAAGACACTCAAATTGGTCCCAGTATTACGTCGTAATTACTTGTAAAGGTGGCCTGGAAAGTGCTTGGAAAGTGGCTCGGGTGGCACGATGGGCAGGCACGATCAAGAAGACGTCGATCAGGTTGTTGTTGGGGGGGCTGTTGGCGGTCGTTCTTCTCTTTCCCTAACGGTGCAACCGTTTTCTTTTGGCGGCGGCAGGTGCAACTTACGACAGGCCAGGTGGGGACAGGCTTGCAGGGGAAGGCTCGACCAGGCGGCTCGACACTAAGGTGGTGCGCCTCCTATTTTTCTGTGGAGGGCGGGCGGCCAGGCACAGGCCATTTTCTGCGATTCTGGAACGATTTTTACGGGGGGGCAGGCGCGGTGGGTGATGAACGCAGAGGACCCCCAAACCAGAAAAGGCAACCGCGAATTGGAGCGCGCATCCCTTTTCTCCATTGATGCAACCATTCTTTTTGTCTTATTTTTCTATTTCCCTCGACCTCATCCTACTTTCGTCGCCACCACGACACCGCAACGGCGAATTGTCTTCTTTTAATTTCGAAGTTGCCCGTCCCTTTTGGCGCGGCTGTCGTTCTTTTTCTCTTTATTTCTCTACGTCGTACTCTTCCTTTTAATTGACCAGTTATATCTACTCTCTTTCTTCTAATCGCAGCTCAATTGCTCCTTTTCTTTTGTTCTTTATTCCCTTCTCTTAACCCGTCTGATATTCTTCGACGGCCCGCCTCCCCCTTTCGTCCTCGGCCTGTTTCTTCTATCCGCCGATCTTCGACCACAGCCTCTCCCACCTCTGCGGCAACAGAGTCTCCTCTCCCCCTCCCGACGACACGTGAAGATCACCAAGTCTCACTTTTCGACGACATCTCGAACCTCCTCCACATCACGCCACTCTGGTGACACGACAGAGCGAGCCCCTCTTTCCCTCTCTCCTTCTACACACACACACACACAGCATGAGCGTCGTCGCAACAGAGGCTGTCCAGGATGTCCGCCAGCGCCGTCGCCAGCGCTACCACGAGGCCGATGTCGTCATTGTCGGCGCCGGCGTGCTGGGCTGCGCGATGGCCTATGCGCTCGCCGACCAGGGCCGCAGCGTGATTCTGCTGGAGCACAACATGCACGAGCCCGACCGGATCGTGGGCGAGCTGATGCAGCCTGGCGGCGTTGCATCTCTTGGCCGTTTGGGTCTGGGAGAGTGTCTCGAGGGCATTGACGCCGTCACTTGCCACGGCTACCACGTGGTCTACGACGACCAGGACATTGTCATCCCCTACCCGCCCGTCGACAAGGACGGCCACGTGCCCATGGACGCCTATGTCCCAGGAAGCGCAGAGTACAAGAAGAAGGACAGCAAGCGCGCGGATGGCAGCAGTGCGCCCAAGGGCCGCAGCTTCCACCACGGCCGCTTCATTATGCAGCTGCGGCGCAAGTGCCTTGCACACCCCAACATTACCGTTGTCGAGACCGAGGTCACAGGCCTCATTCGTGGCGGCCCTGTGCCGGACGAGGTGCTGGGCGTCCACACGCAGACCACAGTGCGCCTTGACGGCTCGCCAATATCAAGATTTGACGCGGCAGCGGCAGCCAAGAAGGACAAGGACTCGGGCGCGGCTGTTCCCTCCTGTCCGACTACCAAGACGCCCGACTACTACTTTGGCCAGCTGACGGTCGTGGCCGACGGCTACGCCTCCAGATTCCGCAAGGACGTGCTCCATAACAGCCCCATTGTCAAGTCCAAGTTCTATGCGCTTGAACTCATTGACTGCCCGCTCGAGCCCAAGGGTTTCGGCCACGTATTTATCAACTCGTCCGCCTTCCCCGTCCTGCTCTACCAGATTGGCACCCACGAGACTCGCGCCCTCATTGACGTGCCCAACGACCTGCCCGCAGCTTCTGTCGCCAACGGTGGTGTCCGTGGCTATATCCGCAATGTCGTCATTCCTTCGTTGCCCGAAAACGTGCACGCCAGCGTCGAGGCTGCTCTCGCCGACGGCAAAATCCCCCGCAGCATGCCCAACTCGTGGCTGCCGCCTGCACCGCGCTCCGCCATCACAAAGGCCGCCAGCCAGGGCGTGATCTTGCTGGGCGACGCCTACAACATGCGCCACCCGCTGACGGGCGGTGGCATGACGGTTGCGCTCAACGATGCCGTAGTCATCTCGCAACTGCTCTCGCCTGAGCGAATTCCCGACCTGGGCGACCACGCCGCCGTCGCCCGCGCCATGGGTGACTTCCACTGGTCGCGCAAGCGCTTGACGTCCATTATCAACGTCCTGGCGCAGGCCCTGTATTCGCTCTTTGCTGCCAACAGTCGGCCCCTCCGCGTGCTCCAGCAGGGCTGCTTCCAGTACTTCCGCCGTGGCTGGGCCGCACAGCCCATGGCCCTGTTGGGCGGCACCATCCGCAAGCCGCTCGTGCTGGCCTACCACTTCTTCAGCGTTGCCTTTTTGGCCATTTGGCTCAACGCCGTTGAGGTTGTCACGGGCGGCTCGTCGAGCGCAGGTGCGGCTCTGGCTGGTCTGGTGAAGCTGCCGCTGGCAATTGCCGATGGTATCCTGGTGCTGTGGACGGCGTGCATTGTGTTCCTGCCTGTCTTCTGGCGGGAGCTGCGGTAGTCTGTGCTCGGCTTGTGGAGGTGGAGGAGGGCGATAATTTACTGGAAAATTTGGATAAAAAAAGCGAAACTGTGTATCATTATGCGCTCTTTCAGGATGGGCGTCTATTCTCACTCACATTCCCACACTGCCTTTATTATATAGCAAAGGCGGTCTTTAATACAATAATACGCATGACACTCATGGCACTCATGGAATAGGTGGGCATATCACACTCAATGCTTCACTGTTTTGCACTCAAATTGTTTGTGAAATCGAGCTGCCCATGACAGGACGCCGTTGTTTGTTAACCCGAGAAAAATATCAAAAAGAACCTAGGATATAAGTATATGATATAAAAAGAAACACAAGAGACGAGAACCTCCAATGAGAAAGATTTTCGTTTCAAAAACGCCAGGATTTTCATCACACAAAGCTTCGGCATGAGCAGCATTGCCTTCTCCACCTCGTGACCTTTTTCTCATCACCCACTCAGTCCCTCCTCAGAACTCGTCAAGATCATAAGATCCATTCAAACACCTTCCCCTCTTTTGTCGTACAACAACAGCTCCGCGAGCTCTTTTGTTCGGTCGTCGGTCGTCGGCCATCGGTCTTCGGTCGTCTCGAGTGCTTTTGATGTCGATGCCGGAATAGAGGTAAAGGGGTAAGGGGTAAAAGGAGGTATATAAAACACAATCAAATAGAAGAAAAAAAGCGTCGCCGAACGTGCTCGGTGCTGATCATAACAACATTTGTTTACTTCGTCGAATACAGACCAAAAAGAAAGAAAAAAAATCGCTTCATTGTTTGCAACCAAAACCAACTCCCTCGAGCTCATGCCATGTCGTCACCCGACCCTGGGCCGGTGGCCTCGGTGGCTAGTGCCTGCATGGTGGGCGTGGAAATGTTGATCGAGATCTTCTTTGGATTCGAGCTTCCGTTTGCTTCACCATTAGTTGACTCAGAGGCCTTCCCATTCCCGTTGACGTTAACCCCCGTGCTCATCTTACTGAGAACGGACACGTTGTTGTTGGAGGAGGCATTGAGCGAGTTGAGCGAGTTGAGCGAGTTGGACCGGCTGTTGCGGCGCTTGTTCTGGTTCTGCAGCATCATCTTGGCAAGGTCGTCTTCCTCGTCCTCTTCGCGGCGGCGCTTTTCGGATACCCGTTCTGGAGGCGGGCCGTTTGACGCCAAAGTTGTTGTTGAATAGACACTCTTGACTGCGGGTGGCGCGACGTTTTCCGAGTCGGAGTTGCTGCCGTTGGCTTCGGCGTCGGTATCGGCATCGGTTTCGGTATCGGCGCCAACCTCACTCACGACGGCGGGTTCTGGCTCCTTGTTCTCGTCAGCGGCAGTGGATGGCACGTCGACCGCTTCGGGCTCGACAGGGTCACTGCTGCCCTCACCGCCACTGTTCTCATCCAACTCTTCGTCCGACGGGTAGTCCACAAGCTGCTTAAGCACGGACGAGTCGCCGCTACCGTTAACATGTTCGCCATCGGGTGGAGAGCCCAGCGTGTTGTGCAGCTCGTCATCGTCGTCCTCGCCGTTCCAATAGGCCTCCTCTTCGGGATCCATGCCCATAGAATCGAGCTCCGACGTGTGTGCGCCGTTGACGGGCCGCGGCGCACCACTGCCAGGAAGGTCGCCATCCTCTTCAGTGTTGTTGGAGGCCAGCTGCTGCTGGCTGGCGAGGCGGCCGTTGCTGCCCAGGACGGCCTGCTGGTGCGGGTGCTGTGGGGTAAGTTGCGGGTAGCGGCCCGTCAACAAGTCGTTGAAAGTAGGAAGGTAGCTGAGCTTCTCGATGCGGTCCTTGTAGGAGGTAACCAGGTGCTTGGTGAGTTCGACGACATCTTCCTTGACGAAAAAATCGAAAAAGTCTAGGCACGCCGAGCAGACAAGGTTGTCGCGCGGCAGGCACCGGTCCAGCAGATCAAAGACGGCCTCAATGAGCCGCTTTTCGATAATGTGGCGCGTGTAGAAATCGTCGCGTGTGGCGACAAGCTGGCGCAGGAAACGCAGCGCCGTGAGCTGGAGGTGCTTCACGGAACAGCCCAGCAGCTGCACAAAGCGGTGGGCAATGTTGTGCTGCATCATGAAGAATTTGCACCGGTGGTGATGAGCCCGGACAAAGAAGATGATAATGTCGTAGAGGTAGATAAAGACGCTCTCCTTGAGAACAGTGAAAGCCAGCTCCGTCCTGTTCTCGAGGTCCAGCAGCGGCTTAAATAGCCGCACGGCGGTGTGCTCGTAAAAGTGGCTGAGGAACAACTCCTGCTGGGGGTCGGCCTGGAGCCGAGTTATTTGCGGCTCCTTGCCATTGCCGTTCATATTGCTCTCGACGGCAACCTGGATCGGGACAGGGTCCAGCAAGACCTTGAGCGCGTCGCAGATTTGTGACTTGATGCCCAAGTCCACCTCGACATGGAGCAGGTCCACGAGGGTGTCGGTTATTTGCACTTGGTCGTCGTGCATCTGGCGGTAGATGGTCTGGCGCACCATTTGCGGGTCGTGGTCAATCATGGACACAAGGATGTCGGTTGCGCCGATACGCACCGTCACGTCTGGACTCCGCAGACCAAAGTTAAGGACGAGGAGTAGGCCGTGGGACAAGAAGTTGCCGTAGAGCGACATGCGGGCGGTTGGCTGAATAGTCTTGATGATGTTGCAGCACTGCTGGATAAAGAAAACGGCCTGCTTCTTTCGTGTAATCTTTTCAGTGGGGTCAGAGAAGACGCCAAACAGCTCGTTAAGGAAGGTCGGACTGCTCTGGAAGTGCTGGAGGATATCGACTTGGTTGAAGAAGATGAGCGAGTTGAGAACGGAGAACGTCGGGTCGTCGAGGATACGCGCAAGTACCACGTCCTTGAGGTACTGCAGGCGGTATGTCTGGTGGATCTTGAGGCGGATCTTCTCGTCGACAATGGGCACGATCTCCTTGAACCGGCCTTTTGTCAACCATTCGCGGTGATTCGCCTTGTGGCTCGGGAAGTCGGGGTCGTACTCGAGGGCGCCGACCACGCCCATGAAGCATCCGTCAGATAACGCGTATTCGATGATTGTAGTGTCGTTCATGAGAAGAATAATCTTGACAATGTTGCAGAGGTGGTGGAGATCGGCGAGGCTCTCGAGTTCTTCGGCTATTTCCACAAGTGGGACGAGCTTGTGGATGTATTCGTCGGAGATGATGCATCTGGACAGGGCGTCGCGGCCGCCTGGTGTTGTGCTCATGATGCGCATGTTGGTCTCGATGTTTTCGAGGTTGGCCAGCTCGGCCGGCGGGAGGGTGATTGTCGCGGGGATGTCGATGGGCCCTTCGTCGGACATGGCGTCTTCGCCAAGTGGTGCGGCGATAGACTGTTGGACTTCGCTGATGAAGTTCCTATCAATCATTAGTTGCTGTCCACGCGTCTTTGCAGTGTGGGAGAAAACATCGCAACGTACCAGATCATTAGACAGCCCTCAGCCTCCTGGAAACTGAGGGCCATGTCCAAGCCGGTTGTCGGCTCTGTCCAGACGATAAGCGTGTCTATACGCGTCAGGTTAGCAACAGACCCTTTCGCAATACCTCGGCCAGAGCGGAAAGAAGGAGCACAATCCAACATACCCTGCTGTCTTTGGAAGCCATCTTCGTGGTGGATGCGCGTGTCGAGCAGCAACCGGTCGGGCGCGTCTTCGGATTCGACAACAATGCGCGGCTCTCTAACCTCGCCGTCGTCGGTCTATAAGATAGAAAGAGAATGTCAGCATGCATACATTCTAGAATAGCCAGCCGCACGCGACATGACACGAGAGCGGAACGTCAGCACATACCGTTATATACGTCGACGAGCAAAAGCCGGTCCCGCGGTCGAACCAGTCATTGTTACGGAGCTCGTAGACCTTGACTCGCTTCCGATCGATCTGATGAGGCACCTGTTGTGCCATCATCGAAGAGTCGTACTGCTCCTCGGCGTCGTCAGTGGAAGGGAGACGGCCGTAGAGAATGTCGTAGTCCTGGTTTTCGAGAGGCAAGAGTTCAGAATCAACAAGGGTAACCGTCGCCAGCTTTTCGGTATTTGAGGGAGATGCGGCAGTGTAAGAGAGAGCCGGACAATTGCGCGCACACGATGTCGTCGATATCGCAGCGCGCACGTGAATCAAGAGAAGTCGGAGAACGAATCACGGAAGACGGGTGTTATTCGTACGGTTGTCCGATGCGTTCCGATGAGCGCCGTAGTGATAAGAAAAAAAGAGAGAAAGGAAGAAAGAGAATCGATGCGCGTAGCCGTTCAATCGGTGGGTCAGTCGATTGCGGAAGAGAAAAGTCGGGGGTGGCGGACGAAGGAAGGCGAAAAAAGAATGGACGATGTCAGAAATGGACACGAGAAGGAGAAGGGAGAAGAAAGTCGTGCGTGCGTGTCGAGGATAGCGTGTCGAGTGCCTCGATGGCGTTTTTGACGTCAAAAGCCGTGGCTCGATGGGTGACGGACAAGGAGGCAACGAGAGACGAAAAAGACGCAGAAGCCGACCAAAAAAGAATGCGCGATGGGAGTCGGCGACAGGATGTGGTGACACGGGGGAGGGGGGGGAAGAAAGAGGAGAGAGAGAGAGAGAGAAAGACAGAGTGAGAGAGAGATGTCGAGAGTTGAGTGGGCCAGGCGCAAAGTCGAGGCTACAAAAAACCGGACGGGACAGGGGTTGGGTGGAAAGAAAAGGCGACAGGCGACAAACCAGTCTACAAAGGGAAAAGAGGCAGCAAGTGGACAGCCGAAAAGGCGGGTGGACACAAAGAGAGGGAGAGAAGAAGAGAAAAGGAACAAGAAGGGAAAAGCGACCTAGTTCTTCCCCGGGCCAAGCACGGCGATCGTAGTGGCGCCAGCGTCCCAGTGTCCAGCGACCGGCAACTGTCAGAGTTTCTTTTCTGGCGGCATTCGCGGGCGCGTGAGGAGGCGAAAAACGACAAACAAGGGCCGTTCGAACGCGCGGGTGGGCTGCGATGATGTGATAAATTTTGTGTTTCTGGACTCCTGTTTCTGGGCTCCTGGGGTGAGGCTCTCGATGCTTGGGCTCGTGTCGGGCTGGCCTCGTCGGATTTCTGTTTCTGGCTTTGACTGTTGCGTTGGGTGAGAACTGAAATGCAGACGCACGGGACACGAACAAACGACAAACGACAGGATCTGGTCGGTCTGTTCGAGGGTTGGGGACGGTTGGGGGATGCTTGGATTGGGTGGAAACGAAAAGAAGGGGGGCCGAGGAGCGTAATAGGCCACCAAACCATGCCAAGAAGAAGGGGGACGCAGTGGTGTGGAAGGGGTCCAGAAGGCGAGAGAATGGCGAGCGAGCGACAGCAGGAAAGCCGTTCACGCAATGCGCCGGCTCTTGCAGTGCTTTAGCGCTGTCTGACCTGCTTCTTTTGCACAGTATGAATACTTGAATGCAGGCCTAGCGCGCTATGCAGGTTGGGGCTTTGTCGAGGTTGGACTGGGCCCGGGGTCGGCACGTCGTTAGGACGGGGGTTGATGAGGTTGGTTGATAGAATGATATAGCCTCTAGAAGGATGGAAGAAAAGAAGTTGAAAAATGTTGGCGATGCTCCCGTTTTGGCGATGCCGACTCCTTTTGTGTACGGGCCGCTCTTTCTTTTTTTAAGCTTTTTGCTCAAGAGGGAAGGAGCACATCAGACCTTCCCATGACGCACGGCAAGTGTTTTCGCCACGAGAGGAAAGAGGCACCGCTGAATTCCTTTATAGCAGGAAGCACCAAACATCGGCATGCCAATCGGGCAGGCACTGCCCACTAGTCGAGAGTGCGCTGCCAGGCTCGACCAGGCTGCTCCTGCCCGCCCTGCACACCTGCCCAGAATTTGGGGTCGGACACTGTGCGCAACAATCGACCACACTGGGCTTGGTCTCACCCCTTGGACTATCCCCAACATGGGGCCCTAACTAGCCGCCCGGCTTTAAATGTGCGCGCTTCCCTCTTTTGTCACTGGTGTGGGTGAACAAACGGACTTGGGTCTGGGGGGCATTCAGATATGTACAGATAGATACAGATGGCAGATCCCGATAGATACACTGTGACGTCTAGGTCTTGATTGATTTGGGCAGGCACGAAGCACGTACCTCCTTCCTCGACTCACAAGACACCAAAACAGCAGGTGCCGCCGACCTGTGCCTTCCTCTTCGTCGCGGCTGCCCAATGTCTCACAAGGAAAACACAACGGCTGCCACGCGCTTTCTTTTTGTCAACGTTTCGATGTTTCATCGGTCCATGATGAGAGCTTTGCATGAAACACCATTCCAGTGACAGTGCAGAACGCACGTAATTAATTCACCATCGGGCCCCCAATGGCCGAGCCAAGCACCCAACGCAGGAAGCGCGAGAAGCCGATCTTGAGCTGTTCCTTTTGTCGAAGTCGAAAGTGAGATCGCAAACATTACTTCCAGCTAAAAGAACCCTTCCCTAACAGCTTGACAGACTAAGGTGTGGCAGACAGTCCCCATGCGGGGCGTGTGTGAGGCGTGGCAAGGCTGCGGAGTGCACGTTCAGCGCATCCGAACAGGACGGGCCCATGCCGTCGACTATCGGCCTCACGCCCGGAGGTAGCAGGCCCGGCAGCGTGTTGCTCGACTCGAAGATCTCGTCACTGAGATGCGCAACCAGATGCAGACAGTGCCTGGCCTGGCAGCCCCGGATGTTCCAATTACCACAAATTCACTCAGGGGCGTAGCCGATGATATGGGCAAACTGAGTCTCACAGACGGCGAGGCCGTCTACACAGGAAGCTCCCATTGGGTCATCATTCTCGAAGATGTGAGTTGGGTGGCTCGATTGACACTACGTGTCGCTTGCTGTTCTCATATCCAGCGCGTTCGACAGATACAACGGTTGAAGGACGAACCGGCAGAAGAACCGGCAGCAGATGAGGTCAACTCAAAACGGGCAGAGGCAGAGGCAGACTCTTCCACTACACAGACGACAGTTACTCGCATATCGCCTCTGAATAGTGGTTCTGCTTTGTCAAAAGAACAGATACTGTCAGTGCTCCCTCAAAAAGAGGCTGCTGGCATGCTTGTGTCAAACTTTTTTGAATATTTCGACATGGCACCTTGTAAGTCCTCTTGGCCTGAGCACGAAATACTTCTACTATCTGACACTTTTTAATCATTCTTCACAGAAGCAAATTTGTGTCTGAGGTAAGCCGAACACTATCCGTCTCTCAAATCCAAACGCTCGCTGACGAAAAGTTTACAGTATGTGAGATTCTGGGAGAATCCTGCATCCATCTGTATCCTCTGGCTTAGCATGCTGATTGGTGTGTTGAGCATCTCATCGTTCCTCTCCGGTCATAACGACCAAGAGGGCACTGCTCCAGCAGACAACATGGTCCAGACATACAGAGCCATGGCCATCCACTGCTTGTTAGCTGGAGACTATTTACGGCCCCGACAGTACACCATCGAGGCGCTCATCTTGCATTTTGCCGTTGACCAGATTGTCAATGTCGACGGTACTGTGTCTAATTGGGTCCTCATGGACGTCATTGTTCGTCTGGCTCTACGCATGGGCCTTCACCGCGACCCAAGTCATTGGTCCTCCATTCGGCCCCTACAAGCAGAGCTACGCCGCTTACGAGTGTGCAAGTCGGCCTATTACGCATCATCACAGATGCCCAGTGTGACACGCAACCACCATCACATCTAGCCGGTCAGTATTTAAGCCTGGATGTTGGGTCTGCTGATAGCGACAGCACTACGACACCGACACCACCAATGTTTATTGTGCAGAGGAATGGTATCGTCAAAGTTGCAGCTGCAGTTTGTGACGCGACAGAAGAGCAGCCAGGGCCATCACCAGATGCATTGTCTGCCCTCTCGGCACAATTGGATAGTGTCATCCGCTCTGTGCCGGTCGCTCTCACATACTCATCATTTGAGGAATCCATCGTCGACGGTTCCATCGTCACACTACATCGAGTCGTCCTTGATATATTGATACAGAAGCTGCTTCAGTCATGTTGACCTTACTGTTATGGTAATTGGGTTGTCCTTCGAGGAATAAAAGAATTGCCGTGAAGAACGATAGGATGGCTCGATATCCGAGTTGTGACTTGGTGACGTTGTTAATTTATTTTGGTTTGATTGAATTATGAGATCAAATATAATACGTCCAGACAATGCATTCATCCCCAAAACATATAATGAGAAACCTAAAGATGGAGCGTCGCGAAAAAAAAACGTATCGGACGGTCGATGTCGCGGAGGGTGGCCGATTTGGCGGACAGTGATGCGCGGACAGTGATGCGGACGGTGGGACGCCAAATCGACTTACACGCAAAATGACCGTCCGACTACGAAAACGATGTTCTTTCTTGTCAACAGTATCCATTCAAACACCCAAACCAGAAAGTCAAAATAAACCAGATAGATCATCGTCCTATATCATGTCTCCAATTCTACACGATTTTGTGATAGGCATCGTCACAAAATCTTGAATGGCCGTCCGTGAGCACTTGGCAGCAACATCCAAGCTTTGAGGAGTCGTCTTTGCGAAGCTTTGTCTGGCTTGGCCTTAACCATTTCGAAAGCAGTATTCGGGCCACGGCCAAAAAGCAGGCCGGTAATAACGACGATGTGCGTGGAATTCTCTTTCCCATGGTCGCCAGGACTTGAATTTTTTTTTAAAAAAAAAATCAAAACGTGTCACTCGTCAAATTGAAAGAAAGAAAAAGCCGTTCAGGCTATGCTCTTTTGGGTCGTCGCGCCCAGCAAAAGCCATCCGTCTTCGAAAAGTCTCCCCGCCGTAGTAGAGGCATCAAGCGGAGGGGCCGGAGGAAGAAGCGACGGTCCTTTCGCAAACTAATTTGACGTACGACGTACGTGGCGTGTGATCCAAGCGTTTTGGGGGGACTCGATCCACCCCGGGGCGGTCGACTTGAGTGTTTCTCGGCACGACGGCTCTCTTAGTAGAAAACGGAAGACGTTGAGTCAAGAACATGGCTTGAGGGACAAGACAAAGGGAAGAATATCCATAAGACGATTAAAGGTCGTGCATGTTCATCCTTGTCAGGATGAGTTTTCACGATGCTTCATCTTTCGGATTCTTCTGTCGAGCTTTGCTTTTTTCATGGACACGTGTTGACCAAGAACGTAAATCAAGACTGGTGATAGGCCAATGCACTGTGAGGATGTCGAGAAGAAAAGGACCCTCCTCTTCACTGTGTACGGAGAGTCGCATCGCAAGGGTAAGGGTGGTAACGATGGGAGGGTGGCAAGAACACCTCGAAAAGAAGCCAAAAAAGCCAAATCGGAGCTAGTTCGCGCTTCAGGCCGTTAAGTTTCTTTTTGACGTCGCATCGAGCAAGGATTCGAGAATGGTCTGCATCGACCCCCACAACGTCTTGTTCCCTCGATGCATTCCAACGACGGACCTTGACACTTATCTGGTTACAAACAACAAGCAAAAGACGGCGCTCTCGTCTTGTTCCAACACCGAGATCATGGACTTTGGGCGTAGGCACCGCCTGGACAGGTGTCAAGACCACACTGTCGCTTCCGACTTTCGACCGTCCGAACCGTCTAAGTGGGTGGATAAGCCCGATGGACGAGGCTAATGCAGTCTAAACAATCCTAGGATCGAGAAAGTGGTCGTTGTGAGTGGTTTTTAAATCTTAAGACGACGAGTCAAGACGACAGATGGAGGCGAGTGTGCAAAATGCCATGCTGCACGCCCCATTTGGACATTTATTCTCTGAAAAAGTTCGCTCGAACTGCTCCAGATGTCGACTGTCCTTGGCGGGATCTCGCCTATCGTCTTTTCTGTTTTCCCCGAGTTGAATATCTTTGAGCATCTCTTGTGGTTTGTGTTCGGCCAGATAATATTCGGATATATTCGGATGCCACGTTCGTAATGATGGGACAGAGGCAGTGAAAAGATAGGATAGTCAAACATGCACTGCATGTCTGCTGTCTGCCACCCGCCGTACGGGATTTCGTCATGTGCGTGACACGACTGCAAACTTGGCCTTTTTAAGGCGGCACGCCGCAGATGTCAGTTGGTGTCTGTTCTATTTCGAGGAAACAAAGGCGAGAATATTAATTAACACGAGCGAGAAGTCAATACAATAACAGAAAAGGGCCAATATAGAACAAACCTGATAGGCAACCAGAGGCAGCCACAGCTCAAACCAATCAAAGTCAAAGCTGAGCTCGTAGATTATCAGCCGGGAGGGATAATCGTGCTCTTCGCTGGGACGCGTTCCGAGACGAAAGAACGGCCTGGGCCCATCTTGGCCAGCCTAGCCAGCCTCGTCAGACACAGAAAAAGAGGGCTGCGAATGGGAAGATAAGAGAGGCAACAAAAGAGACCGGGAGGGCTGCACCGCCCTTTTTGTACAACATCGAGCCGGGGCCGCCATTAGTGATATCTCCAACAACGACTATAAAGACAACAGGAAACGACAGAAACGACGATGATTACGGCGATCAGCCCAGCGTGCCCCTGCCCTGTGCGATAACACCCCCCCCCTGTCGTATGCGCAGTCTTTTTCTGCTCGGGAAGGGCTCAGATAGGTACTTTTGGCGGGACATTATCGAGGTGTTGACAGGTTTTGAAGTCGTGATCTTGTGTGGTGGACCTCTGCGTGGGCGTCAATGTACTTTTATGCATGTCAGCCAGTTGGCTCCTGCCATTGCCAATCTAAAGGAACCGCGCCTTCCTACTGACACCGGGTCCCGGAAGGGAAAGAGCGACGAGAACATGGGAAGGGAGGAGCTGTGAGGAGGCATTCTTTCCGATCGGCCAAACACCACATTGCCTAGACAGGGAAAGCACGGCAGAGGACGCGATTGCTCTGTGCCGCGATGAGAGTTGGTGTTGTCGCTCTTTCCTTTTTCTGATCCTGTCACTTTTTGACAGACATGGCAGGTGCGGTCGTCGTTTGGATCGCGACCTTCCTAACTCGGCAGCAATGAGACCTTCACTGGCACGCTCTTTCCACATGCATGCAGCTCCTGCTCTTTCCCGCCCGCAAACGACTCCTGAGAGCACAAATCCCCGCCTTTCGAATTTTCAATTGTGCTTCTCATTTATCGTCTTTCAAACTCTTTATTATCTATCTCTTCATCTCTGCAGCAAAGCTCGTCACCCGTGCGTGCGTGCGTGCATGCGCCCGACGCCGCAGCCCGTGACAGCCAAACGAAAACAGACTCACTCAGCTGTCAATATTTTCTGCAGCATTCCGCATTTCGTCCGACATTTCGATTTTCGAAAAGGCAAAAAAACCCTCTTTTCCTCTTCGAAAACGGAACTCTACAGCAATAAATAGCAACGTAGCCGAGCCCTCGGCTTGTCCACACCGATATATCTCTTGCAATTTTCAGCCATACGAAAGTACGGAGAACGACTCGCCCCAGCTCGCGAAAGCCACCTATTTCATCACAATCTGCGTGTGTCTCAGCGTTGGAGAGGCGTCTCGAAAAGGCTTTTGACTCTTGAAGAACACCCAAGGGCTAGGGTGTTTGGCGAGAAACTCTCTCAGAGCAAAGCGAGACGAAGAAAAGGCGACGCAGCTACACGAAAACGAAAAAAAGGACGCATATTGTGACTGGGATCCGTCCTTTTAGCTTGTCACCTTTACTTGGCGATCCACCTCGGCCGCATTTTGTTATTTTTGTTTCCGGCATCCTAGAACAACGAGCTGTTTGTACCACACGAACACAGGCAGCAAACATCGAACGCCTAGTCTTCCGTCCGCCTTCTCATTTCCTCTCCCCAAGCTACCCCTGACAGCAGCAGGCACTCTCTGGGATGCTGTGCGAGGATGGGGATGCAAACAATTCATTTTGAGAAGCCACAAAGACCACCACAAAACAAACACGTCATTCTTTTTCGAGGTGGTACAGCACTTGGGCGCCTCACAGTCAAATACGAGCGTTTGAAGCGAAAGCTCGATAATGACGAAAAGACGACGGACTCGATCGAGCACGGCAACAACGGAGCTGAAAATATCGGGGACAGCGGAGATCTAGACGAGACAACAAGCGAGAGCTAAATGGCAAAAAGACATACTCCGTACGAGCAGGAGACCAAGAAACCAGAAAAGAAAAAAAAAAAACACAACAAGGCAGAAAAAACGAAAAGACATACACTGGCCTTGTTTTATGCAGCCTAGCCGTCGACAGAGTCCACATTGTAGGACATGAGATCCCTGTTTTTTTATAGCGAAAGCGCAAAGAACCAATAAATCCTTCAGTCCTTCTAGTTTGTACGCGGAAACAAGATCTAAGTCCACACTCTCGGAGACTTACACCGTATCGTCTGCAAAAGGACCAAAAGGACTAAAATACGAGTACACTACTTGCTGTCCCGCGACCCAAGAGCAGCTTCAAACCTAGCCTTGCGGGCCCTTTGTTTCCAACGGCTCGACACTAGCCTTGCTTCCTTCTCTTTCGGTGGTTCTCACACACTTTTCGGTGTTCAGACAGAGCCAAGCGGGCGACTGAATAAAATGCTAAGACAGCAATCCTCTTGCTTGTTCAAGTAAGGATCGCCCGTTTCTGGATCTGTGTCTGGGCCGTTTCCCAAAAAAGCGACCTTCTAGTCTCTGTTCCAAGTGTTTCTACGTCGTATTTCCCCACCGTTTCCCTATCAGGTGAGACATTACCGCCGTTCTTGATCAACACAAATGCACAAACGGTCCTCCTCACACCCTTACGGAGTATTTTTTTAGAGCCGTTTATGTGGTGTAAGAAAGGTACAAGTGCACCAGCTGGCTGGCACCGAAAAACGGTGTATTTTCTGTACGCATACGCATATTGCTTTTCTGTGAGGCTTCTTATGCCGGGCTGGACTGAACACTTCTCTCTCTGGCTCGCTCTCTTTTCCCACCTTCCCTCCGGATTCTGGTGCGGCGTTTTCGTCGGAAATATTGGTTCAGACGTTGCGTTGGCATTCTTGCTCAAGACTGAAACGAAGTCTCTGTCAACGCCGTCTTTTTTTTTCTTCTTTTTTTTTCTTCTTCTTTTTCTTCTTTTTCTTTCCAGATTTGGCATTCATCTGTTGTCACTTGTCTGCCGTCTTTCCTGCTACTCATTGTCAACACAAGTGATAGTTTGTCCTAGTGCACCCGTTCTCTTTCGGAGATCCCATGGTTCATCTCTTCGAACAACTTGATTTTGCTCGAACCAACGCCTTCTTTTCTTCCTCGTCTTCCTTGTTTCTTTTCTTTTGTAAAAAAAAAAGGCCCCCCCCCAAAAGCAATCAGCTCAAAGTTGCAGCAAAACCTTACCCTTAGCCGTTCTTCCGAAGGTCTTCGAGTGACCCCTGCTCAACCCACACACCCTATATGGCTATTACACCCCCCCTGTCCTTCTTTAACACGCCCTTCACCGTCGATAGCTTTCCCACCTTCCCCTGTAGCCTGCCACATTTGACACAGCAGGTACTTGCAGGATGCGCAGCTTACGAAGGAGCTTCTGCGCTCTCTTGGCATCGTGGTATGCTTTATCATTCGTATGTACTTTTTTTTTCTATCTTTTTTTTGGAGCCCTCTTTTTCGTTTTCTGGAAACGGAATGGCCTGCCTGCACACACCCACCTCTTCTAGCAGCAACCTCTTACCTCTCGTTGCTTCCCCATGTCTTGCCTGCAAGTATTGTACTACACACTCCTCAACATCCTTAAAAAGCCACGGAAGCCCTCATCTCCGTCCATCATCTGCTCATTCTTCAGGACTTATTTTTGTCTCAACTGCTTCCAGAGACAAGAAGTTCAAACCAGATTCCACTTGTTTCCTCGTTCCTACAGTGGGAACGCCTGACCTGGTAACTGGTCCCCTACTCTCTACACCACTTGTTTTACTTTTCTTTTTCTGTCACAAGAAGAATCTCAGTTTCCTCTTCTTGCTCTTTCCCCCTCTTACATATCGGCATCCCTCTCCGTCTCCCCAACTGCTTCGCCCCTTGCCCCTTTCTCTTCTTTTCTCCTCTTCTGGAAAGTAACTTTGCCGCTCGCAATGTCTGTTTTTTCCATCATCAGAAGGGCCCAGCAGGCCAAGGAGCAGTCGTCTAGCAAGCCCTCCGACAAGCAGTTTGGAAAGCAGAATGAAGAGCAGGCCACGCCACGATACGTCCATGTTCCGACACATGCCGCTGCCGATGCCCTTATGGGTGCTCCGGCCGGCTGGATGCGAGATGACGCCGAACGAATCCGAGAAAACAACATGAAGCGGAACGCCATGACAGTGGCAGTACAACCGAGACGGCTACCACGGTCTGGGAGCTCGGCCATGCTAAGCCCTCTGCACGTCAATATGCATGCAGGCGGCGGCAGCAGCAGCAGCAGCGGCGGCGGCGGTAGCAGTCGGTGTGGTAACGCTGGCACAGCTACACCCAACAAGAGAGGCTCGCAGTGGTCGCGGTCACCTAGCAGCCCCTCTCTGAGAAGATCGTCATCCACACCAGTCACACCTACGACGTTCTGCCCGTTGAACTTTAGCAGCCTTGATGAGGAGCTCTTCCGGGCCCGTATTTCGCCTCTCGAAGCTTCTCAAAACGGATCCTATGCTTCTCAAAGTACTGCAGCAGCATCCGTATCGCCTGCTCCGTCGTTGACGGCGTCATCTCCTAGGTCGTCACCTTTTTCATCTCCGCCCACGTCGCCCTCGACGTGCTCGACGCCGTCTTTTAGGCTGCACGAGAACTCCAAGAGCAAAGGTGTGCTTTCCTTGTTTACGCTCAGGTCGTCATAAGAGCAGTCCCCTCTTTGCCTCTTCAGGAGAGTTTAGCAGCACTGCACGGGAAGTGCTGCAAGTAGAAGAATACTCGTTCTAACAGTGCGCTTTTCTTTTCCCCTATCACTAGACGACAATCAAGACTATTATAGCGATGGCATTTATGGAGAGCATTACCTCTCCAGCACCGAGTCTTTTGAAATGAGAGTACTGCCATCCAGCATGGCCAGCTCCAAGAGCATCCGTCCTTGCAACTCTAGCAGCTCCATCTGCATCGCACCCAGCCAGCACGATATCCCGTCAGCCGGCATCCAAGAACGTCGCCGGCAGCGCAACCCCTACGCACAGCCAGTCAGAATCGAGGAGCCGACAACACTACGCCTTCCCAACCCACCAGGATTTTCTCGGCCATCTACTGAACGGACACTCGTTCCTCCTACAATTCGATCGCCTCGGCTATCACCAACGTCTACTGCACTCAGTCTCAGCTCGACCCTAGACCACTCTGGCTCGCAGTCAGCAGCGCCAAGGAGGTCGCCAGCATATACACCTATGGACGGCTTCGAGACCCAAGCAGTGTCTGGCGCGGCAGGGCAAGCAGACTTGCCAGGGAGGAGCAAGCCTCAATGGCCGTTGCTGGCACGCTCACAACCTGTTGCGGTTGCCTTTTAATCGACTACCTTTAATTGTTCTTTATTTTTACAGTCCTTCATTCTCGCTTCCATTCTCTTTTATTTTTACCCTTACCATTTTGAATCCCTCGGATAATCATTCCTTGTTTTTTTTTGTGTTTTTTTTTTCTTTGGACATCTTGGTGACGGCGATTGCTTGGCGTTTTAGACCACATCACTTTTTTTCTTATTTTTGGCTGGCACTTTCTTCCTTGGTTTTGGTATTACTGCAGGCATGTGGCCGCGATATATTTTTCTGTCAAAGGAGGGACTTTTTTAGGGTTGGAAACATTTGGCATGAGACACAAAAATCTGAAACTAGACTTTTTGCAAACAACTATGGAGACTCATGCTAAACACGAAATGTTGTTCTCATTTTCCTTTGAACGTTGAAAGCAGCTACCGCTTCAGCATATTTTGTCAATGCGCCCCCTCTTTTATCACATCCCCTTTCTCGGTGAGCCATGCCCAATAAAACTCCCCAGACTTCAATCTCAACGACGAGAACGGCAACCCGCCGTCGTCGTCACGGTTCCATCAACTATACTCAGATGCTCAGAATGGCCACACCCAATATCCACGCTTTGGGTCAGGAGAATATGAGTATGTGCTCTTGTAAAGTATTTATTAAATAATGACCGAGCGTAAACAGAACGACCGACGTACAAATGAGTACAAAAGCACTGGTCCATCTCAGTAGGACGACGATATTAGGGAGCTGTGAGATTTATCACCCTTGATGGTTTTCGACTGCTAAGGTGAGAGACCATACTTGCGTTGATTTTTTTTTATCTTTCTATATATTTTTATATATCTCTTATATTCTTTATATTTTATAACTATCAATGTCAGCCGTCTTGCACCACCTGTCGTTTTGGGATTTACGATTCACTGCCCGTTGATGTTCGTCGATGCTTCACAACAAGAGTTTCCTAGTTGGGCGTGTTAGTACGTTCGTAGGCACTGTGGGCTGTGTTAACAACTCAGCGCTTAGGGGTTGGCAGTGGAAAGAGTGGGTCCAGATGATGTCTGGTCATGTGACCTTTCACATGCGGGCGAAAAACTTTCACTAGCGGTGTGTGTTTTCAAGGCGGTGAGGGATTCTGCCAAAAAAAAGTTCCCTTTGTCTAGGGCAAAAAAAAAAGATGAAGCTTTTTTCCTCGTTCGTCTCTTTCTTCTCTCTTCTTCTCTTTCTTCCTCACGCAACCACCACTTTTCCTCCGCAACCTTTATTCGCATCACCGTCACCGGCAGTGAACCTCCAACAGGCGAGCCACCAGACACATATCTTTTTTTATTCTTTTAGCATCAACGTCTTTCGACTTCCTCGTTTCCCAACTTTCTCGTCTCTCGACGCTCTTTGCCACCACCTGAAAAATGTCTGGTAACAAGGAGTCCGCTGCCTGGCCTCTGGCCGACCCTGCCCTCTCGCAGGAGATCCTCGACCTCCTCCAGTCGGCCACCCACTACCGCCAGGCCAAGAAGGGTGCCAACGAGGTCACCAAGGCCCTGAACCGCAACACCTGCGAGATTGCCATTCTGGCTGCCGACGCCAACCCGCTGGCCATCCTGCTGCACATCCCCCTGCTGTGCGAGGACAAGAACACCCCCTACGTGTTCGTCCCCAGCAAGGTCGCTCTGGGCCGCGCCTGCGGTGTTTCGCGCGCCGTCATTGCTGCCAGCATCAGCACCAACGAGGCCAGTGACCTGGCCGGCCCGATCAAGGCCCTCAAGGACAAGGTCGAGCGTCTGGCCATCTAAGTCGAGCTGAGAGGCCCGACAGGGACTCCAGCCGTGCTCTGGATATGTGTTCTAGGATGCACCCGGGCACAAGGGCATCTGGCTCCCCTTCTCGGACAACTGCTTCTCGTCCCTCTGGTCAGCCTTGGCACATGGTACCCATGTCGGACAGGCGTAGACAGAAACTTTACAAAACACAGGAAAACAGAAAAACAATAGAAGGAACGTCCTGGGGACAAGGCTGGTTTTTGTTCAAGCCGAGAGGCTTGGACAGGCCGCTTTTATATCCCAGCGGCATTTTTGCTAAATATACTCGTCCCCTGCTGTGATATGTGTTTGCTGTGAATGACGTAACTTGGTGCGATATTTCTGCGTATATATGAACGAGAGGGAGGACGCTCGCCTTGTTAATATAAAGTTGAGAAGTTTGTCTGTGCTTTTGCTGCTCATAATCTTCAATATATCCCTGCGTTGAAGACATCCTCTTGTACGAACGTATCCAGTTTTTGATACAGTCAACATGCACAGTAGAAAGGCCAACTTTGCCTTGAATACGGAACCTGTTCTGTTTGAGCTTTGCTCGACCGCGTCTTCATATCCAACTGTTCTGTTCATTATTTTTATACTCCGAATTTCTGGTGACATAATCGAGACAATCTGGCAACCGCGAAAGGTCCAAAATGCAAGCACACTTTGGCTTAGCCTCCAGGCCTCGTATGTGCTCGTATGCACCTGTATGCGCCACACTTGTACCTGTAAAAACAGTGGGGGATCGGCAGGGAGTGCGCAGGTGCGCTACCAAAGCGTCGCGCTTTCCCCCTGGACCGCCTAATTTTAGCCCATACTACGACGTACGGTGGAACGGTCGTGTTATTGCGAGGAAGGCGCGGCCGTATTGTCCACCGGTCGCACCTGCCCGCGCAAGCAAGAAGCAAGCAAAGAGAGAAGCTGCCACCTTGCTCCAACACGACTCCACGACGCTCCTTCCACTTTCACTTCCACCTCCCACGACGCCTCCTTCTCCAAACGCGGGACAGCTTTCACCACCTCTTTTCATTCTCCTCCCCCTCTTCTCCCTCTTCTCCCTCTTCCCTCGGTTCTCTCCCCTTTCACCAATGCACTTTGCGTCTTGACGAGGGAGACGGAGGCCAGCACGGTCCGCGTCCGATCTGACACCCTTTCCCTACCGATCTCACTTTCGTTTCTTTTTCCTAGTATCCTCGACTCTTACGTTCTATTGCCTACGTCGTGTTCTCTCTCTCTCTCTCTCTCTTTCTCCTTCCTTTCTGTCCTCATCCTCTTTCTCTTCAATCCCCATCTTTCTCGTCCCCTTCCTCGCCATCTCGAGATGCACGGCCGCTGTTGACCAGCAGAGCCAACACAACCTCTCGAACGAGCGAGAAGACAGACTAGACGCAACGGAAACGACCTACATTAACAACCTCAGCATCCACTCGACCCGACGACCTATAAACCGAGAACCTGCAAACCCATTACCTACCACGACAGCCCCCCCTCCATCGCCCTCACAATGGCCGACATCTTTGACCTCGCCAGCTCCCTCCTCGCCGCCCTCTTCTCGATCCCTGTCCCACTGCTGCTCCTGGGCTTCGGCACACTTGTGGCTGTCGCCAGCATCGCCGGCTACCTTCTCCTCTGCTACATTGCGCCCAAGCCGAGACAGCCCTTTGCCTCGGAAAAGACTTACCAGACAAGTGCTCCCCCTACTGGCAGCAGCAAAGAGGCTACCATTGTCTCGCGCCAGCTGCCCTGCTGGTATGACAAATGGCTGGCCGAGCGGCACCTGGCCGAAGCGGAGGCTGCATCCAAGGGTGGTGACAGCGACAAGAACCCTCTTGGCAGCAACGCCTACAGCTTGAGCGCCATTGAGCCCGCCGAAGTCGGCCTGACGGTTGTTGTGCCTGCCTACAATGAGGCCCTGCGCATCCTGCCTGCTCTCGAGGAGATGGTCGACTACTGCGACAGGCGCTTCGGCCGGCCGAAGCCGTCGACTCAATCACAGAAAGCAGCTTCTAAGAAACCGACAGCGGCACCCAAGCGCAAAAAGGCCCCCTCGGCCGCCAAGCTCTACGACTTTCCTGCCGACAAGGCCGACTCCAACGGCAACGCCGCCACATTGACGACACCCGACGACGAGCTGCCCTCCGGCTACGAGATTTTGATTGTCAACGACGCCAGCAAGGACAACACGGTCCAGGTCGCTCTGGATTTTGCTCGCGAACGGGGGCTGCACGACGTCCTGCGCGTTGTCACCCTCGCCAAGAACCGCGGCAAAGGTGGTGGCGTCACACACGGTCTGCGCCATGCCCGCGGTGCCTATGTCGTCTTTGCCGATGCCGACGGTGCCTCGCGCTTCAACGACTTGGACAAGTTGATCGAAGGCTGTGACGTTGTCGTCGACGCGTCCGACCGCGGCGTCGCTATTGGCAGCCGTGCCCACCTCGTCGGTAGCGCCGCAGTCGTGCAGCGGTCCGCTCTGCGTAATTTCTTGATGAAGTCCTTCCACTTTGTCCTGACCATCCTGACACCGCCCGCCACGTCCCGCATCGGCGACACCCAGTGCGGCTTCAAGCTCTTTAGCCGCGCCGCCCTGCCCCATATCGTGCCCTACATGCACACCGAGGGCTGGATCTTTGACATTGAGATGCTCATGCTGGCCGAGTCGGCGCCTGCCACGCCTGTTGTAGCCCACGACGGCTCCATAATTGGCACCAGCGCGGGCATTAAGGTCGCCGAGGTGCCTGTGGGCTGGCACGAGGTCGACGGCAGCAAGATGAATCTCGTGCAGGACAGTATCCGCATGGCCATGGGCCTGACGGTGCTGCGTGCGAGCTGGATGCTGGGTGTGTACCGCCGGCGGTTGACATGAGTTTGGGTGGGTGTTAGCTATGGGAAGATGACGTAAAGACACAAAGGAACAGAGAGAAAAAATGTAACGGAGATATACCACGAGAAGGGAATGAGCGGCTGCAGATTTGGGTTTTATAGGAGAGAAAGAAAAAGTCTATAAGAGGTCATCTGTGGTGGGCAAGAAGCCAACACTCGGGGATATCTATCTATAAATAAGACAACCAAAGAAATCAAATCACCATAAACTCGCTTTTTTATGTTTTTATGTTTATATGCTTTAACGCTGCTTTCTTCCGTCCACTCTCCCTACTTGAACGACGGCGTCCAGCGGGTAAAGTGGTCCAGCATCAGCGGCGTAATCGTTTTGGGCGCCCGCTTGATTTCGTTCAAAAACGCCTCCGTCGTAACATCCCCGGGGCCCGTTCCCGCCAGGTATTCACTGTTGGCCCTCTCACCTGCCTTTTGGCAGACACCCAGAATCTCAGCGCCGGACAACTGTGCCGACTCGCAGGCCAACAGATCCAGGTCCAGGTCCTTGCTGACCTGCATGTCCTTGATCCAGCTGGCAAAAATAGCACGCCGGGCAGTCTCGTCCGGCGGAGGCACGTAAAAGTGCTTGTCAAACCGACCAGTACGCAGCAGCGCCGGGTCCAATGCCTCGGGCCGGTTCGTGGCGGCCACCACCAGCACCTTGTCCAGCGGTTCGAATCCGTCTAGTTCTGACAGCAGGGCCGGCACCATCTGCGGACCCCGGCTCGAGCCTGCGCTGCCATCGCCAAAGTTGGCGCGCCGGCCACCGAGAGCGTCAATCTCATCGAGGAAAATGACTGCTGGAGACGCCCGCCGCGCCTTGTCAAACAGTTCGCGAATACTGCGCTCCGTCTCGCCCACGTACTGGTTCAGCAGCTCGCCGCCCTTGACCGAGAAATAGTTGAGCTCGCTCTCAGTGGCCAAGGCCTGTGCCGCCATGGTCTTGGAGCAACCGGGCGGGCCATATAGCAGGAAACCGCGCGGAAACGGCTTGATGTAACGCCGGTACTTTTCCGGATTGTTCATCATGTCGATGCGCCGCTTCAATGCCATAACTAGCTCCGTCTGGCCGTGGATTTCATGCCAGTACACGGGGCGAGGCTTGATATCGATGCCGTCCATGCGGCTGGGACGCACACTTGCACGTGCTTCTTTAAAGTCTTCTTCGGTCACGTAAAACGGCTGGTCCTCTTGCTTCTGAGGCAACACTACACCGCCGTCGACATTGCCGTTGTCGTTGCCGTTGGTAAGCTGCTTCTGCTTCTGCTTCTCCTTCTCCTTCTTGGCCAGGGCGATCTTGCGGCACCGGAGAGAATACGCCTTATCCCACAATTTCGACAAATCGTGGCCATTGTAGGCATGTGTCTGGTGGCTCAGCTCCTTGATCATCCGTTCGGCCTGTCCGGTGGGCAGTGCCATATTGAACGACCGCAGGATGGCGCGGCGGCCAGCAGGGTCCGGGAAGGGGAGCTCGATGGCTTCTGACAGACGCTCAGGCTCGCGGAGTTCTTCGGGGATATCCTTGAGGTAGTCTAGACAAGTCACAAGCACAATCAGTTGCGGCACGGGGGACTCGTCGGTACCCGTCTGGCCGGGAGAGCGCTTGTGCACAATCGAGTCGAAAAAATCACACAAAGCTTGGATGACCGCTGCACGGTTACTCCGCTCCTCAACGAGAAGCTTTTGGATGTTATCAATGGTGACGATGCTCGGCCTCTGTTCGTGTGCCTTTTGAAACGTCTCTTGAATTGCAGCCAGCTTGTCGTTGGGGCGAATGGAAAACACGTTGCCCCACCCCGTCGAGGTGATTTTGTTCAGCAGCATCGTCTTTCCCGTGCCCTTGTCACCCTGAAGTAAAACTGCACAAGACTGGCTCTTCGGAGGGCGTTGAATTGTAGGGTCAAAACGTGTCAGGAACTGGTTAATCTGCTCCACAGCCGATTCCAGGCCCTCGATCGGTTCGAGCTCTAAAGCCTGCGGTGGCGGTGGTGGTGCTGGTGACGAGGCGGGCTCAACTGGTGGTGTTTGTGGCAGCTTGGCGGCAGTTGCTCTTAATGCTGGAGACGACGGTGCCGTGCGCGCCTGCAGGCGCTGTCTTGACGGAGAAGCTGTGGGCGAGGCTGTGGCTGTTGCTGCCGTGCGCAATGGCAGCGTCGTGGTAAGTGATGGCTTGGGCGTCTTGGGCGTCTTGGGCGTCTGTGGTTGTGCTGCTGGTAAGGGAGACGGCGAAGACGTCCCTGCCTTTGTGCCCGCCACATCCGAAAACTGAACGCTCGTCTGGTCGACTACAAACCGAGCAACGCCGTCTGTCCGTCCATCCACGCTCTTGATGCGAAACGTCCGCTTCGTCCGCCGGTGGTACACGTCACGGACAACCATGCCAGGGTACACCACCTCGGCAAGATCCAGTTGATCCTCAAGGACAGTGGCCCAACCAGACAGCTCGATCGCTTGTGTCGACGAGGTCACAGGTGCCAGGCCGTCCCGATTGGTTATATCCTCCGCTTCGACTTCGGCTGCCTCGGACAGCGAGCGGTCCTCGACAGAGATGCGGCACTTTTCATTCGCGCTCAAGCCACTAGCTTCACGGAACGCCTTGGAGACACGGGCGAGATTCTTCTTGAGAGGCTCGGGCGAAGCCCAAAGTGTGGCCTCACGAAGAACGGGCTGGCCATCGGTGATGCTGAGGGTCTCGACGGTGCAGATGCGGTCGTTTTCGAGAGTGCCGGTGAGCTGGAGCAGGTTGTCTTTGCTGACGACAATCCGCGCGGCTGCCTTTGCTGCTGGCTCTTGGTTGAATGAGGCCAAGTTGACCTCGACTGACTTGCCCATTTTGAATGTTTTTTGGGGGTGTGTTGAGTCAGGGGCGTGAGGAACACGCAAAGGAAGGAACGAGGCAGGGCCGTGTTTATTTTTGTTTTCGGTGGGGATTACCCCTCGTCTGTTGTTCTTTCCGTCCGTGAAGCTGTTCGCAGTGTGCTCCTTCCTTCTTAAAAACTGTCGTGAATTAGGTGAGTCGTTCCTTCTTATTCGACCCCTATGAGTGAGTTGCTCTTTCCTGAAAACATATAATTTCTATGCGCCCGATTATGAGAATTTCTTACGCTGTTAATGTAGTGAGTTTAGATTTTGCCGCCCGCCACCGCCCCGGCAAACTTGTAAGTGAACTGTCCTGCCATGGCCCACTGGAAGCCGGCTTTTAGTGCCAAAAAGCACCAAAACGCGCTACAACTCTGATTGGACAGGGGCCACACTCACACTTGCAGTTTCAACGACATCGCATCGCCAAACTGAACTTTCATACACGAAATTTCAACACAACAACACGCTTTTTCACAGTTCACCGCCACAGTGTATTATTGTTCAAAACTCGCATACATCTATACGATACTGCCACATATCCGAATGAGAACAGTCAAACTTCTTTCAGCCTCGTCCTAATGCCATTGGCGCAGCGGCTGGCGCGCCTGTTGCCGCCGAAACAAACGTCATTGCAGTTTCCCCTGGCGGGGTATATATCGAGATCTTCGGCGGTGACACCAGTGCACATAGGCCGGATATGTAATAGCCGACGAAATACGGAAAGCCGGCGGACATGGGCGAGTGCGACTTCTCCGCGCCAGGACCAGTCGAAGCCGTCCATCTTTGAAGAACTGTTTCCAGACCAAGTACGAAATACGCAGGAGAAGACAACGGCCGAAGACGAAGACGCCTACATTGAGGACACTTCGTCATTAAAACCGGGCGGCGCCACTGTTCCAGAAGAAGTACGGCAATGGCTAGAGAGTGAGGGTGAAGCGGCAGGAGACGCCAGCGAAGACGCAGAGGCAGCCTCGAGCTCAAGGTCAAAAACGAAGAAGAGGAGGACAGAGCCAACTGTTCTGGTCTTATCTGGCACTACACCATCACTGCTTCCCAGCGACTTTTTCCGAATAGCACCACGAGTTATGGCATCTTCAAACGATCAAGATGGAGGCAGCAGCAACAGTAGCAGCAGCCGTCTTGTCGATGGCTGGGCGGCCGGCAACGGCGGCATCTACAAGATCGTCCAGGACCGTGACCCGGCCACACTCGCGCCCCGCGGCCGCTACTTTTTGTACTTTGGCTCCTCGGCCGCTGCTCTGGCCTACTCACAAGAAGTGCGTGAGCTGCACATGCTTGCCCGCCGCGCTGTCCAACAGCCGCAAAAGGGTGCAGCCAGTGCGAAGCGGCGCCACAAGCGAAAGAAGGAGGACCAGGAAGAGACCCGCCGGGGCAACAGCGGTGACGACTATTCTTCGTTGGCCGGCAACATTAGCAGCGGCGGCTCTGGCATAGGCAGCGATGCCTACTTGGCCACGAGTGCGACGGCAGCAGAGGTGGCTGCCCTCCGGAGCTTCTCGTTGCTGGCACCAACGGCTCAGCTCGATCTCGTGATGCAGATGCCAGCTGGCAGCAGTGTCGGTCCCAGCTCAACCTCTGGCATCACACTGTACGACGAAGAAGAGCTGGATGATGTGGCGGCCGTTACTGCCACGACCAAGGTCCTTGTGGTGCTCGAGGATACGAGCTCAAGTGGCGGCGGAAGCGGCGTTTCCAAAAAGAAGAACGACGGCACGGGCCCCGAAAGCTTCAACGCGGGCGGCGGGGGCATTACCACAGTCGAGGGGCTTCGTACACTGATTGAAGAAGATGGAGTGCGCCGCAACCTGCCGTGGGCGGTATCTGACGGTCTCAATGGCGTTGTTCCTGTGCAATGGCTGGTGGCCGAGCAGAAACGGCTGCTGCACGAGGCCGTTAGGGCGACCAATGCGCGGGCAGCCAAACACAAGAAGAAAAAGGCCGAGGCCGAGTCGACACAAAACACGGGGCCGTCACATCCGCCAGTTGCACTCTGGGCCTCGCGTGTGCCCGACCTCGTCGCCAAGACGAACCAGATGAACGAGAATGCACGCTTCTCGCGGTTCGTGGTGGCCTTTTCCGATGCTGTGGAAGCCCGGCGGTTTGTGCGCAACTGGCACCGGCGGGCTGTGTCTGTGCCTGTTCGCAAAGCAGAAGCCACATATGAGCATACGGCCATTGTGGACACAACCGTCCTGTGGTGAGGTGTATTTGTGGGTATACTCTACGAATAGTATGACGTTGTTTACAGTGTAATGAGTAAGGATAGATTCATAGACGTGTATATAGTGTACAATAATCAAAATGCATCTCACTAGACTTTCCTTTGGTCGCCGTTGCAGAGGTTTTATGAAAATCACAGAACAGTGTATTATATGCATGCCGAGATCAAAGAGAGAGAGAAAAGGGAGAGAAAAGGGAGAGAAAAGTACACAAGGCCACAGACTGCTTCTGAAAAGCAGGTAGCGGGCAAACAAAGAAAGAGCCGGCAGAAAAAAACTTGGAAAATACAACTGGGGATAAGCGAAAAGATGGAAAGGCAAAAGTAAGGGAGAAAACAAAGTAATATGAAAAGAAAAAGCAGTTAACAAGGGAGGATAAATAAAGTAAAAAAAAAAAAAAAACAGTCCCAGAACGCCGATAAAAACCGCCCAGGTATCTGCCACCTCCCGTTTGTCTTTCTTCGTGTCTTTCTGCAGCACAATGGACTGACGACAGTGACGACAGTGAGGACAGAACTCCGCCAAGAAAAAGCACCTCCGCCTTCTGCGTCTATGAATCTGCTGTCCTCCCTTCACGCCCCTCATCGCTGTGTCGAAGGGGAAAAGCCGACTTGGCTGTTTTTCGTAAGGTTTTCTGCCGTTGGTTTCGTTTTCGTGTGTGTATCGTCTTTGGCGGACAGTAGAGGTAAAAGAAATAGTAAGGAAAAAGAATGATGCGTTGTCAAGTCCGAGGCCCGTCTAAAGTATTGCAACAAAAGTGGTTATAGCCTGTCTTTAACAGCACTTGCCACCGATGCCGCCGTTGTCGCCGTTCTGGCCAGAGACGTTGACACCAGACGCAGGTGTCTGCTCGGTCTTGGCGGTGTCGATGATGCGGGACTTGATGTCGGCGGCCAGGCTGTAGAAGGCCTTGTCGATGTTGATGCCGCTCTTGGCCGAGACCTCGAGGAAGGGGATGCCGAGCTCGTTGGCCAGCTGCTGGCCCTGCTCGGTGGAGATGACGCGCTTCTCCTCCCAGTCGCACTTGTTGCCAATCAAAATCTTGTTAACGCCCTCGGTGGCGTGTTGCTCGACGTTGGAGAACCACGTGCGGATGTCTGGCGGGTTAGCGTAAGCAGGGGGTATCAACACGGCAAAGATATGGAGGGTGTTGACTCACTCTCAAACGACCGCTCGTCGGTCACGTCGTAGACGAGCAAGATGCCCATGGCGCCGCGGTAGTAGGCCGTGGTGATGGTGCGGAAACGCTCCTGGCCAGCGGTATCCCAGATCTGCAGCTTGACGCGCTTGCCATCGAGCTCGATCGTGCGAATCTTAAAGTCAATGCCGATGGTCGTGATGAAGCTGGGTGTGAAGGAGTCCTCGCTAAAGCGCAGCAAGCAGCAGGACTTGCCGACGCCAGAGTCGCCGATGAGGAGCAGTTTGATCTGGAAGCAAAAACAAGAGTGTCAGTACGCGGTCGATCATGATGTCGAGACGTCGCGGGAGAGAACAAAGAGCAACGAAAGAGGGGAAGGAGAGGGGGGGTCGCCTACAAGAAAGTCGTAATTCCTGTTGCCGGCCATTGTGTCAAGTGGTTGCCGCAGGCAAAGAAGTCGGATTCAATAAGAAGGAGAGAAGAGGGATGGGAGTGTCGTGCCCGGGGCTTTCGCGATGATGCAAACGTAGGAGGGATCGGTCAAGTTGGTCGTGGCCGCAAAGGAAACAGTAACAATAAGTTGTGTTTCGAGGTGCGCTCGTGGGTTTGTTTCGTTTGGTCTGTTTTCCCTAATTTGGTGCAGTTCTAGTGCTTTGTTCGCTGGTCCTGAGAGTCCTTCTAGTTGTCTCTAGGCTGGCACTTTTCTGTAGGCGTTGTGTTTGAGTACCCTTTTTCCCTCTCGTGTCTCCTTTATTTGCAGAAGAAGTGGAGACAGCACGAAACGTGGAGACTCGTGGAGAACGCGGTGACGTGGTGATGGTCGGTGTAGTGAGGGAGTGAGCACGAGGCGGGCAGTCGTGGGAGTGATAGGGGAGGGTCAAGTGTCGAGAAGAGAGTCGACAGGGGAGAAAATGGAATGGAAGCAAATGTGTCGTTCAATATCAATCTTGGCTCAAGAGAAAAGACGTTGGCAGTTGCGAATTTATGAGAAAAAACGATTGGTTCCGCTGTTCAGGGCTCGAGAGGGGCGAAGAGACAGAGCGAACGGACGAGACGGCGCAGGCGTGGCGGCGAAAACGGTAGCGGATATAGAGAAGTCGTAGGGCGCAATGAGGGTTTGCGACAGGTAAAAAGAGTTGTGAGGTCCAAAAAAGTGGCGATGTGTTTTCGGAGAGTATATGTAGTGTGTTGGAGGGAAAGAACGCTTCAGGTTTGACAAAGAACAAAAGGGAAAGTACAGGGCAGAATGATGCAGACTGGTCCTGTCGCTGCTTCCCTTTTGTTTTTTTCGGTCTTTTCGTCCTGGGTTGTTCCTGCCCTTCCGCTTCCCTTCGTCGTTTCGTTGGCTGGAATGGAAAGAAAGGGAAGAGGGGTGGTTGGCTGGCAATTGACGGCCCCCAGAAGGCCAGAAGGCCAGCAGGCCAGCGAAGAGTCGACTACAGCAGGCACAGCGCCCGTAAACTGCCCGCTAGCCGGCTCTTTGATGGCTGACCTACTTGGCTGACTTGGCCCGGCCAGGCTTAGTTGCTACGAGACAGGCGGTCACAAAAGTACCGTACCTGCCTAAAACGATGCAGAGTGACCTTCGTCAACGGGATGCACGTGCTGCAGACGGAAGGCACGAAAGAAGAGGAAGGAGGGACGCAGCGCTCTTTCCCGCCGAGACAACTTAAAACTCAGCAGCGAAAACTTTGGTGCCTGCTGGTGGCGGGACAGGCAGGAGCCAAAATCGAACAGTATCTTGCGCTTCCAGACGGGTGTTACGAGGGCACTGTAAAAAGCCGTGTCGCCTCGCCAGTGCATGTTAATCTGGAACCGGAAGCTTGGAACGAGCCTGGAACAGACAGGATGCATATACACGTTTCCTCGGGCCCTTGCAGCAGGGCAATCTGGAAGAAGAAGTGGCGAGGTAGCGTTCGCTCTTTCGCGATGCGTAATCTTTGGCAGCAACTGGCTGCAGACGGCAGGTGTGCACGAAGCTCCTTCCCAGCAAAATTGGGCCTGCCAGGAAAAAGCGACAACAGTCAACTACGCCAATCCCCTCTTTCCAATTAAAAGGTTGCACGCCAGGCCGTCGTGTCCAGTCGCTCCCAGTCCCCTGGAGCCACTCAAATTTTAAAGCTGTCCACCACATTGACACCCAGCTGAAAATAAGGGACGGGGACAAAGCCAGCCTGTGTCGTCATAGCCTCTGTCGTCATTCCCTCCCAAAGCCCTGACAAGCAGGCCAGCCTCCCTCTTTGTTGCTTAAACAGACGACCTTCCAAGATATTGTGACACTGCGTGACACACACACACATCGTACAGGAAATGCTTGTTTTTCTTGTTGGTTTTTTTTTTGTCTCTAACATTTATCATACGTCGTGTATTCGTATTTTCTCGTTTCTTCTTACTGCCATGCCTTTATGCCAAAAAAATCAATAACCAAACCGCAAAACTGAATGTGTTGAATGCAATATATCCTTCCAAGATAAACGGTCCTCCGTAGATACTATGCCGATGCCAGTGCCAAAACCCGTTTCCACGCTCCATGACCATCATGTTTTCACTTTACACCTCGCCGTCAATTCAGATACCGGCTGTAGGCCCACCGCACACGGTCGAGTGCCAGCCGCTGCTTGTCGACTGTCTTGCCGTTCAACATCTCGTCCACATCCTCTAGAAACTCCTTCTCGACGTCGCCAGGGAAGAGGCCCGTAGACAGGTTCCGCAGCACGTGGACCTCGCAGACGAGCAGACCACGGTGCTTGTACGAAAGGATGCCGTTCATCGTGGCCAGCTCGACGGTGGCATCACAAAAGATGCGGTCAATGTTGCGCAGAACACGCACGCACCGCTCAATGCGCTGGCCGCGGCGGAGACCCTTACGGCCATACAAGATACCGCGGAAGTACCGCAGAGCGGCAATGCTAACGAGAACACCGGGCGTCAGGCCGACAAAGCCAAAGACAAGTTCTTGGCTCTTGAGCAGCGCGTCAATGCCGCTGATGGCCACTTCCAGATCGACCTTGGTCTTTTGCACCTGGATGAGCAGCGACCGCACGAGATCGCCACGCACGGCACCCTGGAACGGCTTGCGCAGGCCCGTCTCGTAAGCACGCAGCACGGGCGTGACGTCGCCTTCCCGCACCTTGGTGCGGATGGTCGCCAGCTCCGCCTCCGTGAGTGCTGTCGAGGAGCCGGCCAGCTCAGGGCGGTCGACGGCGAACTCGACGACCATGCGCTCGAGACTTTCGCGGTCCGACCGGAGGCTGTCACGGCTCATGATGGCAATCTCGCTGTTGGAGTCGTGGCGGACGGTACCAACAATCTTTGTGGCGGGCTCGATAACCCAGTTGAACCAAAAGTCGCGCACGGTCAAGCCAAAGTCACGGATCCACTGCAAGATGTCCTCCTGGCGGTTCGAGATGATCCGAAGCAGCGCCGACGAGGACAGCAACAAAACACTAGCCGGCAGCCAGTACCGCAGCAGCCGTGGCGGGCGGCCATAGTCGTTGACGACCACCTTGAGATCGCCCACCAAACCAGGGATGCCCTGGGCGAGCAGCTGGTCGAGGCGCCGGGCCAGGCGCGCGGGCTTGTTGGCGTCAAACTGGTTTGCTGTCAGAATGGGGTCGCCCTGCACGTCGTTGAACACCTTGTCCTCAAAGTCCAGCACGGACGACTCGACGGCCAGGACATCGGTGGTGACTTGGTCCATCAGCGACACACTACGTTCGACGACGCCCTTCCACCGCCGGCCGTTGTCGGCTGTAATGTTTGTCAGCTCGGTGCCCTCGTCCAGGTCAAAGCGAAGACCCTCGTCGATCAAAATGCCCAGGCCGCTGGCAATCAGCTGCCGCAACCGCTTGAGACGCTTCTGGTTGTGTCGTGCGTCGGCCCGGCACCGTGCAATGGGCGACAGCAGCCGGCGCTCGAGACCGGCAAACGACCGCTGAGCAATGCCCCGGCGCACAATAGCGTAAAACTGCTGCCATTGCTGTGTGAGCGAGGCGCTGCCGGACTGGATAGCACCAAGCGGCGAGTGGGTGGCGGCGCTAAAACGTGCCCGGCTCTCAACCACGACCTGGCCGACCTCTTTGGCCCAGTTCCAGAACCGCAGAGGGGATGTCTGCACCGTGTATAGGCTAAGGCTGCCGTACGAGGTCAGAATGTCGTCCCAGTACCAGATATCGTCGTGCAGGGGAGTGATGCGCTCCAGCAGCGTGTTGAGCAGCACACCATAAACCTGAACGGTGGCCTTGCTGACCAGAAGCCACTCGACCTCGGATGCCAGCTCGCCCTTGTCGCTGCCCGACTTGTTGCCTCCTGCTGCTTTCCCTCCACCTCTAGGCAGCTGGCCGGACACAGCAAGGGCGGTGCCCGGCGACAGGCTGCCACTCTCAGAGCCGCTGCTTTCCTCTTCTATACCATCGGTGCCGATACGCTGTGGGCCGTGCAGGTCAAGGTAGCCCTCTTGCTGCTGCTGGCATTTCTCCTCCTCTTCGACTTCCTTGGCGGTCTGTAACAGGCCGGACTGTTGCAGCAAGCCTCGTATGCTGGACGTGGACAGGATAGGCTGAGAGGACGAGGTCGAGCTCAAGTTCTTGACGATCTTGAGCAGGTCGTTGACGTAGGGTGACGACAGGGCGTCGACGCTGGCTTCGTCTACTGAGCCATCGGGGTTGGTTGCCGCGTCGGTTTCAAAGGACACGAGTGGTCCACGGGTAATGCGGTCAATGTCGGCCTCCCAGGCACGTACGTTGCTACACAAAGGAAAGAAGAACGGGGCAACATGTTAGTCAAAGGGTGTGGCTTCGGGGACGGAGAAACGAATAACAATCCATGGCGATAGTCTTAATATTGCTCCGAGGAAGAGAGCTTCAACAGCAACCAAAACGGCTGGCCAATGAGCCCCAACACAAAGCAAAGAAACTGGGGGAATGGGAAGAAAGGAAGAGGGGAGGGGCAGAACACGAACTCTACGACAATAGACATGGGGGGCGGGAACGGCTGGCTGCCTGCGTTCGAGATCCCACTGTCAGAAAGGACGGACGAAGGAAGACGCAAGAGCTATCACGCTCTTACACAAGCACACATGAGCCGGGGTGTAACACATGAGCCGGGGTGTATGCGGTGCGGTTTGTGGTGGAGGCGGTGTGTGTCGTCAAGGTTCAAGGTGGTTTAATGGAAGAACTCTGAACTGGACAAGCTTGTGCCCGCCAGATCCGTCTGAAAAGAGAAGGCTGTCAAAGTTTGTGTATGTTTAGTAGAAAGAAAAGGTGGGCTGCTTTTGCAAGTCCGCTACCCGGCATCCGTTGTGGGGTGCGTTCGATCAGGGCAGCTCTTTTTGCTGTGTTTTGTTTGGAGTTCTCGAATCACGCCAAAGACGGATACGCTTCGATCCGGCGAGCGTCACAGAGCTTATCGGATTGTTTTCTTTGTGGGTTTTCAGGTTGTGGCAGTTTTGGTGTGGGCACGTCTTGTTCTTGTTCGTATTCGGGCCCAGGGCACGACGCGGGGGCGAGGCAGTGGGTAGTGCTGAGCAGCGAGCTTCGGGGGTTTGCAGGCTTTGGGCTGCGCGTCAGTCGAGTTCGAGAAGGTCGCGGCCGTTGGGATTGGTGGCGATTGTGAGCTATGTGGAAAACATGCGATTCGCGGGTCTGAGCGGGTGTACGAAGTAGGCAAACGCCGGTAGAACCACTGGTCCGCTGGACTGGCCTGACTTTTTAGGGGGGGGCCGAAATAGCGGAGGGAGGGAATGGGCGCTGAACAGGCCAGTTGAGATTAAAATTTGCAAATTTTGAACAGGGGGGAATTTGGAAAAGGAGAGGACATTCGGAGATGTAATATGCAGTTGCCTGGAAAGATGTTCTGAGTACGGAGTAGAGAAAAAAGGAGAGAAAGTGCACCACAACAGGAAGGAACAGGCGGGCACTGCTTTTATTTCGTCGAGCAAGGCAAGAACGACACAAGGAACAGGCTTTTTGGTGCACGGCGATGAGATCATGGTATGGTCAGTCAGTGTTAACGCCTGGCAGAAAGGGCGGCTGGCGGCCAGGCACGCAGGCGCGACCGTCCGCGATTAGAGCAGTCTCCAAACTTCTGACAGGTGCTGGGTGTCCAGACCGCCAGAGAACCAGAAAAAGAAGGAGCGATCTGCCACCAGTACACCACCAAACGCCGACTATCACAAGCTGCCGTTTGCACACTGCAACACACGCATGCACACGATTCCACAGTGGGAAAGGCATGGCGCATGGCGCAACAATTTGCGGCGTCTGGGAGCGTGTCAGCATGTTCTCTGCGCATTCTGGTACTCCGTGCCTGGCAGAACACACACAGAGGAGTACGGAGTACATTCGCACCGTAGAAAGAGTGGGCCCAGACTGTGCAGTGCGATGCCCACTATTTTAGAATTGCGACATGTGATTGGCCCGGGACCCGGATCGCTCCTGCTCGACGTGGGCTCATTCACTCAACAATTCTATATCCGACGGGCAGTGGCCCACCGCCTTCCCCTTTGCCGTGTGTTTTTTCACCCCTATATGGAAAGAGCCAAAAGAGGGAGGCGACACTCGAGCAACGGAGAAGATAAAATAAAACGATTTCGCAAGCGCATCCCCTTTCTCGACTCGACCCTTTTTTAGAGCCATCCTCTTCGCGGAACAAGTCTGGGGCGTTTTCTCTTCTTGTCTTTTGCTTCTCTTCTTCGCAACTCTTCTCTCGGGTCGTCTTTACGTCTATCGTCTTTCATTCGTCAATCTCCTTCATCGCTGGCCCCGCGCTGCTATTTGTTGGGACCCTGATTTTTTCTTCTTCTGAACAACCCCCTTTTCTTCCAACACCACATCCGCGACCATGGCTTCATTGTACGTGTTTGCGCGCCCATCTCGATAACTGAGGGGCTAAGAGTGCCCATCTTCTTGACAACATGCTAACAGTCTTTTGACAGCCTTTCTAACGCGACGTTCTCGAACGGCACTTTTGCTGGTATCTCCAGCGGCGCCAACGACCTCTACGGCGTCTTCGAGGAGGTGTCCAAGATCAATGTGCAGCTCAACATCTACGAGCGCCTGTGGGCATCGTGGTACCTGTGGATGCAGAACGATATCCTTGCGACGGGCATCCTCAGCTTCATTATGCACGAGGTTGTGTACTTTGGCCGCTCGCTGCCTTGGATCATCCTCGACTCGATCCCCTACTTCAACCGCTGGAAGATCCAGAACCAGAAGGTGCCGACCGCTAAGGAGCAGTTCGACTGCGCCGCCCTCGTCCTCCTGAGCCACTTCACCGTCGAACTACCGCAGATCTGGCTGTTCCACCCCGTCGCGACCTACTTCGGCATGGAGTTTGGCGTCCCCTTCCCGTCGGCCTTGAAGATTGCCATGCAGGTGTCCATCTTCTTCATCATGGAGGATACCTGGCACTACTGGTTCCACCGCGCGCTGCACTACGGCCCTCTCTACCGCTCGATCCACAAGCTGCACCACACGTACTCTGCGCCGTTCGGTCTGGCTGCCGAGTACGCCTCGCCCATTGAGGTTATGCTGCTGGGCATTGGCATTGTCGGCTCGCCCATCCTCTGGGTCTCGCTGACGAACGACCTGCACCTGGTGACCATGTACATCTGGATCATCCTGCGCCTGTTCCAGGCCATCGACGCGCACAGCGGCTACGACTTCCCCTGGTCGCTGCGTCACTTCCTGCCCTTCTGGGCCGGCGCCGACCACCACGACATGCACCACGAGAAGTTCATTGGCAACTACGCGTCGAGCTTCCGCTGGTGGGACTTCTGCCTCGACACCGAGGCTGGCCTCGAGGCTGCCAAGAAGCGCCGCGAGAAGAAGCTCGCCCAGCTCCGCCAGAAGAAGGCTCAGTAAATGTGCACTCATTCGAAAAGCATCTACTGCAAAACAGCAGCCAGACAACACACAACCTGCTCGCGACAGCCCGGCCGAAGCCGATCGCCGACCGGTTTTTAGTCTCGGCCCGCGCCTTCTTTGGCAGACACTTGTCTTTCTTCGCGTCCACTTTGACGAGATATAAATCTGTCCTCCTTGCTTGAGGTCTCAAAACAGTGTCTAGCCACATCTGTCTACCCAGACATCAGCGCGAAATTGCATGCAACTTTCTCATTTACTTTCTCTTTTTTTCATGCGGGCGTTTTGGAGGGTCGGGATGCCTATGAGATCAGTAAAAGAAGAGCCTAGCTCCTTTCTTATTTTCTTTTTCAAACGTACATATTGCCGTCAAAAAACCATGGGAGGGGTTACTAACTAACCTCTTATTCCCACGCAGATCAACAGATCTTGTTCTTTCTTTTATCTATGCACCAAAACCACAACGATAGACTACTTAATACTTTTAATTGACTTTTTGAGAGAAATGATGCGAGTCACGAAACGAATCATGCTTGAGTGAAGTCCAATATGTGCATCTGATATGCTTTCGTTTCCATGTGCTAATCGTACATCTCCTGCCACAATCGTACCCCATGTTCCTCCATCAATCCTTCTTCGGCCTCGGTGCGCAGCAGTCACCGCCGGCAGCACCAGCAGCATTGTTGGCCAGGCTCGACAGCGTGCAAGCGGCATTGTCTGCAGACGTGTGCTCTGCTGGGGTAGCATCTTCCTTTGGCTTCGCCTCTTCGGCCACCTCACCAAACGCCCGGCCAAGCTCGTCACACAACAGCGCCAGCTCCGTATCCTTGACAGTCAGTCCAGGAGCCAGCCCAGCGCCTGGGTTGTGCGTGGTCCACCGGATAAATGTCGTGTTGTAGACATTTGACCACTCGGGGTGGTGGTTCTTGAGCTTGCACTGTAGGGCAACCGCCGTCATAAAGTCCTGGACGGTCAGCTGCATCCATTTTGATAGCACACGGGGGGGGGACTCACCCAAGTCTTGGTAAAGTTCTTAAACTTAAAGGACCGCTCAATTCCAAGACCATTGGCCGTCACAGCCCACCGGCCACTGTCCAACAGCGTCTCCAGAGCCGTCCGGGCGGCCGTCTCGTCGGCATCCGTCTTGCCCACAATCTGGGGCTTCTGTGTGCCCGACATGACTGCTGGTGTGGATGAAAAGGCGCGGCTATGTGCGGCGGCAAAGGTGGCCGGTGCTTGTGAGAAGGTGGGCCGTGCAACCGCCGTGCAAACGGATGCACTCAGCCCGGTCCAGACCCGTGGTAAAGATGATGGAGGTGTCACGCGCTTGGTGACAGCCCGGCTGGCCCCACGAAGCATCGGGGAGGGTGTAGAGAGAGATGCCCCGGCGGGGAGGCGTGTGATCCAAAAAATGGAGGTCCTCCGAGCCCCAAAAGGGTAAATGGTCAAGCAAACCGTGCACGAGGACGTGATATCAGATACCAGACGGTCTCGAAGCAATGAAGATGCGACTTTAGCTTTGTCAGCCTGCCGCCGATAATCAGTAATCGTGCCTATTCTGCGTTCTTGGGCCTGGACTCTGCTGTCTTTACCAGAGCTGTGATGTACATATAGATCTGCAGAGGTGACGTATGTTGCGTGGTTGTGCATTGACCAATCCAAGGTTGGAGTCGGGATGTCGTCTGTCTTTTCGATTTTCTGATTAGATGTGGGCTATGGGCGGCCAGCAAAAAAGGCCACTAAAATCCCTTAGCGGCCGTCAGCCTCGGCGGTTGGATAGCTGCACCGCTAACGACGGTCAAATTCCAGGGACCAGTGCACTGTAGGACTGCCTGCAGTGAAAAGCATCAGGAAATACCGTGGCCCTTGACCTCGAAACCACGACAATTACCACAGCACCTCTGCTTGGTCATTCGAAACAACAAGACTCCTACTTTGTCCATTTTTACCATCTAGGAATAGTAGTCCTTCTCAAAGCTGTCAAAAATAATTCGTGCGTCCAGCGGAGAGCACCAGAGCCCATCAAACTGGTAAAGAAAGTTCACACCAGGGAAGAACAAAAAATATAATAAAATAAAATAAAATAAAAAGACCGAGCAAGAAAAGAAAAGATGACAGTAAATATTCAAACTAACTGTAAGGGCTTCGACTAGGCTTCAAGCGGGCAAAATGAGCTCTCTGTTGTAGCATTTCTCCCGTATATCAAGACGAGCATCGACACGATGGCAGATACGCTGTATATATAGAAGACCCAGCAGATTTCGGGGGAAAGCAAGACGAAACAAACGAGGTGTGCATACCTTACAGCTTTGAGTACACAAGGTTTGTCATTGGGGCAGCGTCCGATGGATACCGCACGTGGGAAAGTAACGGCTGTCTGCTTTCAAAATATCTACTTTGTACCCCATACTTTAAGTTGGGTTATCTTGAGAAGCCCATCATGAAGACAGGAAATACCTTGGTGGTTGGACAAAACGCCTAATAGCGTTGCAAGCTGAATAGATGGACTGCGGAGAGTCTTACGGGCGCCGCATGGAAGCGGCCCCATTCTGGCCTTGTGGGCCCAGCAGCTCGGCGTATGCACTGAGCACCAGCGATCATCAGCAGAGGCCGGTCCAACGCCTTTGGCGAAGTAAGCAAAGAGCTTGTGGTATTTAACTTTGACTTTTCGAGCTCGGTACTCCTTGCACATAATTTTGGGTGATGTTTCTCTGCCTGGTACGGAGTACAGGATACGTCGAATAGCAAACGGCGCTCGCATGCATTTATTGCTTTGTCAGTGTTCACTAATCGAGGTCGTCAACAGCGTCGTGAGATTATTATGGTGCTAACAGTACAGTAGCACACATGATCTTGAACGAACACCGAATAAATACCTCAAAATGGTAAGCGGCCATGGACGGTGTATGCTTTAACGATGGGCTGCAGTTGGTGGATGCAGTTCAACAACTGTCGAACAACTACTGAGTAGAAGAGGACAGTGCTGGGGACGGCTATCTACAAAAAGGAGACTTAAAAAAGCAGTCGGCGTTTGATTTGGACCGCAGGGTGCAGTGATGGCTGGGCTTTTGAGAGACGCCCGGCTGTCACATTCCTCGAGTGGGATAGGGAACGGAGACGGAGCTGAGGTTACGGGTAGCAGCCACCTTCGCAAAAGATCTGTCCGAGTGCGACCAAAACACTGCACTTTTCATCTTGGAGACGGACAGCAGCCACCTACGCAACCGATGACATTATGACAGAAAGAAATACAGCTTCTCTTTCCCGTCTCCCCACACTAACTCGCATCGTCGGCGTTGGACTGGTCCCCAGATTGACCATATTATCACCTTCGCCAGCAAGGCAGGGAAAAAAGGAATCCAGAAGTGCGTCCGCGCGGAGATGGACTTTATAAATACATTTCAAATTTTAACTGCCAGCATATGAGATAAGCCAGATTCCCGAAATGCACCTCGCATTCTCTTTTCTTCTTTTACAATCATCTACCCCATGTAGAGTTGTCATCGGCGATGTCATTCATATCCGGGGCGTACTGTGACGATGGGTGCATGATAAATTCAAATTCGTCGTTCACTTGCGAAGCTTGAGCACCTGAAGATCACTGACCATCTGATAAAGAGCAGCGTGACAAATTCAAAGCATAAGCAAATCAGCCCTGAGCTATGGCAGCCTTTTGCTCTTGCAGGCGGCTAGACGTTACCCCAAGCGCATTGCATTTGTACACGTCGTATATATCTAGTATACGAACTGTGCGGGATGGCACTACTCCGTAGCCCGATAACGTGTCATTACTTCGTACTGTCATATATTACTGATTACTGTTCCTGTGTGTCTGCTGTCTACCCTCGTATTCCACCTTGCCGTGCCCCGTGTAATATAAACGCGCAGCCCCGGCAAAATAGACCTACAAAGGCGTCACAAATAATAAAACGACAAAGATTGGGGGTAATAAGGACGAAAATATGCGAGAAAACGAGCCACATCAGCGCCAGTGCGCTTGGAGATGAGGAAATGGAAAACGGTAAACGAGATATGAAGATTAGAAACAGAGAAGGAGCCACAAAGAGGTGCACCGCCGGAGGTGCTGCTGCAACCAAAGACGGGACAATACATGGCGATGCATATGAAGGGAGGCAGGAAAAATAAAAGCGTTCAGTATTCTTAGAAAAGGAGGGGGGCGGGGGGGCGATACCAGAAATAGAGCCCGATGGTTTCACGCAGACGCAAAACTAGACTCCGGAAGGGAGATGAAAAAAACAGCAGTTTTGTCCATTTCTCGTGACATTCATATCATCCCTGAACGACAAATTTATCAATCGAAGCGGCGATGAAAGCGCTGTCTGTTGTCAACTTGTAGACATGTAGACACATGTTTAGAAAAGAGAAAGAATTAATGTCTGCCTTCTGTTGGATGCGGCTCCCTCACATAATAAAAAATAAAGGCAAGAAAAGCCGTGAAAAGCGAAATACGCAAATTCACTGCAGCCCTCCAGGCGATCCAGACCACAAACCATGTGCTTTTCTCTCAAAAGTGTGGTTGAGTGCTCACGGTCTGTGATGCAGGGCTGGACAGCGACGTCTTGTGTGTGTGATATAGACCAATAAAATTAATTCAAAAATAAATGCATAAATTATGGCACGTGCACGTCACTGCGGTATCTTCCCAAACCAGCATCGTAGTTCGTACTCGTATCAACACAGTGCCTTTGGTGCTTGGCATCCCGCCACTGCCTGGCATGCCGCGCTGGCGAGCGGCAACGGAGTTTACGTAATATATTAGTTTGCGTGGCCGACCCCGCTTAAGATTAGAGTTGCTTACGTACTCACACGCGTCACGAACACACACTGAATGAGCCATCATGACCTACAAATATGTTTATGACGCGAGAGCGCGAGCAACAGCCCAGCCCAGTGGTATTTTCCCATTTTCACAGCAACCTGGTCTCTAACTCGAAAAAGGTCACGGTCCCCATGTCACTGTCCACTGCAATTCAGCGGCCATCCAGCGTGGGATCTAGGATGCTGCCGTCTTTTTTGTTGCTTTCTTATTTCTTATTTTCTAGCGTCGTATTGCTTGCTCGTATGGACCAAGGACCCTTTTTTGGCCGTCGCTGACGTTTTGTTTAATCATCACCTGCCCTGTAAGTATCTCGACGAGCTTGAGAAAGAAGTCCTCTGCCATTCTGATAGCCGCAGTTCGCTGCTCAAATTCTGCACTTATTCGCACAAAGAAACACAAATTCAGGCCAGGCACGGCTAGGTCAGAGAACGTATTTGTAGATATCCCGGCCGGCCCATCTGTGAGATAAACTCCCAACCCCGGAGCTCGTCCGCGGTCGACCCCCGTGCCCTGTAGACTCTCTTTCGAAAGTACCCGCGAAATTGCTCATTGGCAGTTTGGGCGCCTTTTTGCGAGGTCCGTTGTCGACGGCCGAAACGGGAAACTGGGCAAGGGCAAAGGTGGAACTGCCGACGTATCCGACAGAGGGAAGGAGGGAAGCAGCGACAGGAGCTGCGAAATTGAGATGAACGTCCTAACTGGAATAGCACACAGAGGGCAAGAGGTAAAATGCGCTGGAATTCTATTGGCTGCCCACTGAACATGACCGACAAAGGCGTCCGGGGCTGACAAATCATGCGACAACGCCAAACTCCGATGCCAAAATAACGCGCCTCCACACAAGCTCGACAGGCTCGACAGCTCCTGCGTCCTCTGGCGGCTTTTGCTTTTAGGCAGTCGCTGCAGGCCTGCAGACTCGCTTTCGGATGTTTTTGCCAGTGTGGAGCCGCTCCTTCCCTCTTTGCTCTCTGCAGTCCGACAGTTCTCCGAGAGCCTTTCGTGCCCACTCTCCCTCTCCCAACTCCATTTTCCCATCTGTCCCCCTCTTTTCTGACTACTCCGTTTCCTGCTGACTGAGCCTGCATTGTATGCCGATGATGACTTTGTTCTGACTACACACCCAAGAATCGGGCAAAAAAGAGCGACAACAACGGACTCCATTGAGACGCTAATCTCAGAACGTCAGTAGCTCCTTCCCGTCGGAGACATACAGACCCCAAAGACGACATTGGAAAAGGAAACAGGCAGAGAGAGTCAGAAAGAGCCGCCCAGCAGGCTTCGATTGCTCATTCCCTGCAGCCGTCTGACGCGCAGCGCGACCAAAAAATACACTCGAGGAAGGAAAGAACGACCGCCGTCGCCCGGATCTCTTTCCTTTCCGCATTTCGCATTCGCGTACGAACGTACTCAGTAGGTAAGCAAACAAGCAAGCTCCTCCTCACCACTACCGATCACCATCGGAAGCAGAGACAAGACAAGCCGAACACCACAATTCGCTGCATATCACCACCACTATTTCATATCCCATGCCCAGCCACGCGATTTGAATCCCCAGTTTTGCGCCGTCCTGCTCCGTCACTCTCTGGGCGCTGTGTGCTGTGGTAGTTTCCTCGATAATCTGGCGCGTCCGCTCTTTTTTCGCGTCAGAGAACAGGTTGAAGCAGGGCACAGGCGGGCATTTGTTCAAGATCAACACTCTTCGTCTTCTCAGTCGTCTTCCCACATCACCTGTCTCCTCTGTGCTGTACCTTAGAGACTTACTATCCACACACCCCTTTGGCTGTCTAAGATCCCGCGTCACACACCCCAAAAGGTGCCATTTGCTGAGTCAGGCATTTACACAGGGACTTCTCTTTTTCTCTCGAGATGGCCAGAGGTAGACTCGCTGCCAACGTCCCAGCTGCGGGCAATGGTAAGTCATCATTCAGGTTGCTATTGGATAATTTTGTTGCCTTTTTTGTTCTTTTTTTCTCGCAGTTACTTGCCTGTCCTTCTCTCTATTATCCCCTACCCCCTTCGCCCTTCGCATCTGCAGTCCACCCGCTTCCTCGCACCTTTCTTCTTTCCCCATTGAGCATGGCTGTTTTGGAGCATTGCTACACAAATAAAATAAAAAAGAGAACCGCAGGGCTTCGGAATTGATCAAAGGGCGCGAGAATACTCCGTACCGCAAAAGCTTTGTCATGTTTCGGCTTTCCGTTTCTCAGCCAAGGCCCTAAGTCCACAAGGTCCTCCACCTGCCACCACGCACGCTCCGCGCTTGATTCCATTACCCTTGCACAAGGTTAAAGAGAATACGAACTACGACGTACACAGTGTTGGTAGCAGCAAGACACTTGCAAAAGTATCTTACATACTAAGTATCACTGTGTACACTGCAAACCCTCCGTCCGCCGCACATTCCCGCCCCCGAAGTGCCCTTTTTCCCCTTTTGTCTACTCTACCTAATTACCTAATTACACGCGGACCCGGCGCTTTGCAAGCGTGCAGCTCGCAACGTCGCTAGAACATCCTCTCAAGGTTCCCGTCGTTTTGAACACTGCATCTTGAAGGAACTGGGGCGCTCTTGAGATAGCTTGGTCGCTCTTTCTGCTGTTGGCGTTTTTTGGGGTCGTTGCTGGTGTTGTCATCCTTCATCCCTCTTTCGGCAACCGCGTGCACCTGCCTCGACTCAGGCTGGTCTGTGGTGACTCGTTTGAGGAGATGACACGGAAGGCGCAACTCACAGCAACGGCACATTCACATTGCGAATGCGACCATGTACCCCGTACCTGCATCTCCTATTTCATAATCACTGACTCCTCCATTTGTCGTTCTTTCCCTTTTCCCCTCTTTCCTTCAGTGTCTTACTCTTCATTCCAACGGCCGCTTCCACACCCTGGCCCACCCGTCCCGGGATTTTCCCAAATAAAATCCAGTGCTCATCTACCACTATGCGCGCGCTGGCACTACTGTGTAGTGCGACTGACTGGCGCTACTTGCTTGCGGGTAGTTCTTGCCTCCACCGTGTTTAAAAGCACCCGCCCTTCCCCTTCCATCTGTGATTACGAAATCGACTTCCTTACCTCATCTTTCCCCGTTTCCCAACTTACACCCGCTTTCTCTTATACCGGCCTGTACCACACTGCCCATCAGCACCTTCCTCCTCTTCTTGACTCTTGACTCTTGACTTTCCTTAACTCGCACGTTTGCACCTGCCTCCTTCACCTTATTACCAAAGCCTCCTTCCTTATTTCTTTTCACCGATCCCTGCCCAAAACTTCCCATCTTTTGTTGACTCAACAAACGTCCCTCAAAAGCTTCACTTTTTGCAAAAGTTGCTCTGTGCGACCTACATTTTGCTTCCCACCAAACAGAATTCTCCACCACCACCACCACGCACAACCCGCATAAATATACACACCGCTCGCCGGCCTGGCCTTATTACTAACACGCGCGCGTCTTTTTGCCTGTCCTCCCGTAAACAGAAAGCGTGCCTGTCGCTTCGTCCACCTTTAACGAATTCGACGCCGAAGCCAGTCTTTTGGCTCTTCAGAAACACGTCGACGCTGCTGCTGCAAACGGTGTCGCAAACGCGCATACCGTCGCCAAGCTACAGCCTCTTCCGCAACCCCCGGCGCAAGAGCAGCTTTCCGCAGAAGAAGCTGCCGCTAACAGCATCGCATACGCTGCCTCGGCCGCTCTCGTCGCTGTGCAGAACAATAACAGCAACAACAACAACAACAACAACAATTACAACCACGGCCACCTGGGCTCTGATCCGGACGCTATTATCCATCCCGATTTGAGACCGGCGTATACTACCACCAACAGAATCACAATGTCTGGCGCACCTCAGCCAACCGCGCCCGGCGCGCAAACCGCCACTTCGCCTCAGGAAGTCCCTGCAGCTCTCCCGCAGCAGCAGCAGCCCCAGCACACAGCCCCCGCACCCGTCGCACCGCAACAGTCTGTCTCTCCAGCCGGAAGCCAGGAGCTCGCAGAGGTGATCACGGATGGCCGCAGGGGCCCTCGTCGGGAGCTGAGCACCAGCAAGCGCGCCGCCCAGAACCGCGCCGCCCAGGTATGTTTGCTTTCCCCTGTCTTGCAATCTACTCAATAGTTAATGCAGCTTGTTAACACATCGCAGAGAGCTTTCCGCCAGCGCAAAGAGGGCTACATCAAGAAACTCGAGCAGCAGGTCCAGGACTACGGCGAGATGGAGACCCAGTTCAAGATCACCCAGACCGAAAACTATGCTCTGCGCGAGTATATTATCCACCTGCAGTCACGCCTCCTCGACGCCAAGGCCGAGCTGCCTCAGCCACCTGCCAACCTGAACCTCGCCGCGCCGGGTATGCCGCCTATTATGAGCATAGGTCCTTCCCCCACCCAGCAGCACCAGCAGGTCCAGCTCCAGCAGCGTCAACAACTCCATACTCAGCAGCAACAGCAGCATCAGCAGCATCAGCAGCAGTACCAGGAGCAGCAGCAGGCTCCCGCGCCATCACAAGAGGCAGCGCACACGGCTGCGGCGCCCTCAGCAGCACAGGCCGTCGCGGCTGCTGCCGCTGCAGCCGCCGCCGCCGCCGACGAGCAGTCATCGGCTGCTAGTAACGCTGCGTCCGACGCCAAGACTGATGCCTCCCTCGCACGCGTGGCTCAGGCCGTCGCGCAGCTTGGTAACAGCACTGCTGAGACCTCCTCTGCTGAGGCCGCCCCAAACAGTGCTTCAAACGGCATCACCAAGACTGGGCCCGAAACGAACGGCAACGACGCCGGCGAGCCCATGGACACGACGGAGGAGACCATCACACAGAAGCTGCAGAAGCTTTCCGAGCCTGTTGCGTCCATGTAGCCAATGAAACGCAATTCGAAAGCGCGGTAACTCGTCTCGCACACTTGCCTGGCTCTCCTCTTCTTGTGTCCTTTATGAGGCTTCGCTTCAGATCTTGCACAGATCCTTTTCTGTGCCTCTTTTTTCCATACCTTTTTATTTTTATTTCTGCTAATGTGAGGCGGTGGTTTCCTTCTTGTTGCTACGGTTCAATCCTTTGATTGGTCTGCCTTAGTTTTCTATTTTTCCTCTTTTTTTTCACTTGCGCCATCTGTTCCCACGGGTTCGATCCTGCTTTCGCGCTCATGTTTGCTTGTTTTCTGTGTCTATTTTCTCTTTGTTCTTATAGTTTCTTCTGCTTCTGTCCGCGTCTTTCTTTTCCATAAGACCATTATGTCATGTTCTCCCCGCCGGGTGGGAGATGGAAAGAAATGGGACAGCGTTTGGGTTGCGGCGTTCGGAAAAGGATTGATGTTTTATTGTTGTTGTTTTTTTGCCCCTACTTTTATCTCCTTTAACTCTTACTTCAAAATGTTAACTGGGACTTTGCCTCCTATCTCTTTTCTCTCTTGCATGCATATCAATTTTGTAGAACACGACTCGATGTCAAAATGCATCTGTTGCTCACTCATATGTCAGGTTATGGCTGTATGCATTTTTTTACTCTGTCGATTTTTCGCTGTATATATTCCCTTTGCAATTGTACCAGTTACCCCTTCTCGCCTCAAAAAATACATATAAAAATCAGAACAGAAACGCCTTGCTGCCACACCCTACTGATTTTACAAGGAGACCACGTAGTCACTTCTTCCGTGTCCTCCTCTTTGCTTGCACCTGTGCTTTTGCTGCCGGCTTTGCCTTTGGCTTTGCTTCCGGCGCTGCTTCCAGCTCTGCTTCCACGTCCGCCTCTGGTTCCCCTCCCAGCCTCTCGTCTGGGTTCGGCTCCGGCTCCGGCTCCGAGTCTACTTCCGGCTCAGGCTCAAGCTGGACCACTATCGTATCCTTCGTTTCGACCTTTGCTTCTGTCTTGGCCTTCGCTTTCAACTTTGACTTTGATTTTGACCTTGTTTGCACTGGCTCCTCCTAGCTGGCCGATGCGAAAGCGTTTCCTTGGTCGTGTTCCTGTAGATGTTAGTAGATGTCCCAGAGATGATCAATATTGGTAAAGGAGCAACTCACCTTGATGTAGTCGGAGCCCTTCTCCTGGTACTCTTCCCGGGTCACAGCAGCCTGCCGCCATGCCGACGAGCCAGCCCACTCGGCCGCACCGCGCCAGGCATCCGTCAGCGGGTCCTTGGCGCGCCGCAGCTTCAGGGGAGCACCTGCCGGCAGCAGAGCCTGCAGGCCAGCGTGCAGCCGCTCGTCAAAGTTCTGGAACAGCGTCAAGCCGCCGGTCAAGAAGATGTCCTTCAGAAAGTCGTCGCGCTCGACGCCAGCCAAACCCGTCAGACGCTTCGTAAGAATATCGCCAGCAATCTCGACAAGACCGGCCTGGTCGATGCCGGCAATGGCGCTCGGTTGGAAAAGCACTTCAGGTACACGGATGCGCTCGACGTTGAGGTGGATCTGGTGACGCTCGGCAGGGCTGTCCGGGTCGAACGGCCGCGGGCCGCGCTCAAAGGCGTGCAGCATCTTCTTGCTCCAATCGTCCTGTGCCTCACGTGTGTGCTCGTACGTAAAGTCTGGGTCGTACTGCAGCAGCAGCTCCTCCAAGCCCTTGAGCTGGACATCCGGGTTCTCCTCCTTCTCTTCGTCGTCACTGTCGTCCTTGTTGACGGCAATGTCGCGGTAGACACCCCAGTCGGCATCGTCAGCACCGAAATCGTCGTCGTCGCCGCCACCGCCGCGCCGCCGCTTGCGGCCAGTCGCGCTTGTACCGCCCGAGGGACCGTCGCTGGCGAGGTTGGCAATGTTCTTCATGCGAATGTACGAGGCTAGGTTCTTGCGGTTGCCCATGTCCTTGGACAGGCGCTCGCGCTCCTTGATCTTGGCGAGCGCCTCAAGACGGGCGGCCCGCTTCTCCTCGAGCCAGTTCTCGAGGTCGTTGGTGCGCCGTTCCTCCTCCAACCGAGCCTCTTCGGCCACGCGGGCCTTTTCGGCCTCCTTCTCGGCCTTGGCACGGGCGCGGGCGTCATGGTTGGACTTCATCAGCCGCTGCTGGCGCTTCGCCTTGAGCTGGGCCTCGTCGAGCTGGTCGTCGGGCACCTCGAGCAAAGAAAAGTCGGGCGCTTCGGTCTCCTCGTCTGGGTCGTTTCCCAAGTCCTTTTGCCGTGCGCGGCGGATCGTCTTCTCGAGCTCCTTAATCTGGCGCTCGAGCGCGGCCTCGTCCTTCACTTCGGCCTCGTCGAGCAGGCGCTTGGTCTCCTTTTTGGGGCTCTCGGCGATCTGGGTCTGGATGCTCTTGTAGTACTCGAGCTCTTGCTCCTTCTTGAGGAGTCGCTCGAGGCGCATCTTGACGGCCTGCTCCTGCAGACGGCGGCCGCTCTCCTTTTTGCGCTCGGCAATCTTGGCGAGTTCCTCTTCCGTCTTTTGGATAACAATCTCCTCGGTGTAGGGGAACTGGACGATGCGCTCGCGGTCCTCGAGCCCTGTCCAGTCCAAGATGCCGCGCAGCTCGTTGTTGTAGTCCTTGGAGATATAGCAAAAGTCCTTGAGCCAGTACTCGGCCTGGGACTGGTGGATCTTGAGGTTGTTGCTGAGGTAGTCGCGGTACTTGAGACGGACGAGACGCAGGAGGTAGTCGGCGGCATGCGAGCCACCCCAATTTAAGCGAGTAGCCTGAGACAGGACTGCCTTGTGGTTGTAGACGGGGATGACGTGCGTAGCACTGTACGAGGAAGAGACGACGAGGCCGGTGTCGCCCTTGTTGTGGCGGTAGGAGAAGAGGGAGTCGATGCCGTAGGCGAGTGACGGGGCGCCGTAGCATTCAAAGACGATTTCGGTCATGGCTGGGTTGTCAGTGAACTGATGTCAATATAAGTCGACTGGGGGACAGTGTACTCACTCTTTCGTGAGTAGGGAAAGTTGGCCACGGCCTCGGTGAGGACAATAGGCACATCGACGTTGCCATCGGTGCTGCCGTTCAGGCCCAGCTTGACAAAGGTGTAGTCGAGTATGTGCTCCATCACGTCCCAGTTGGCCACAATGCCCGTGCCGGCCTCAAAGGCGTTTCGTATATGACCGCGAGCGGCTGTGTCGGCATAACAATCGGATCCCACAAACGAAAACGTTTTGCCGAGCTTGCGGTCGCGATACTTGGCCATTGTCGGCGGGATAACGAAGCGTGGATCCTTTTCAAACGACCAACCAGCGCGCACAGCCGACGAACCATTGTCAATCACAATCGCCGCATCGCCATCCGCACGCTTCTTCGCAGCCTCGTAGCCATCCGACCGCGGCTCCACAAAGTCCTCGAGAGATACATCCTTGACTGGATAGATGGTCGGGTCTGGCAGCAGTTTCCAGGCTTCACGCCGTGGAAGAGGCTCCACGATGTCCATGGCTGACGGCGCCATGGTGGAGGCGGGAGGTCGAAATGGACAAGGGAGATAGCAAAGCAAGATGGAGTCGTGTTAAGGACCGTCGACTGAGCTGTTGTTGAGGTGTAGTCAATAGCAAAGACAGCTTCGAAGCTGCAGCTGGAGTTGGAGCTGATTTAGTCGAATCGCGTCTTCACCGATGCGACGGCAGGGGTCCGCGTTGCAATTGCGGCGTTCGTCGAGGCGCGATGGCGGAGTGAAGCTCGCACACGGGGTTTCGAGATGCGTGCCGCGTCGATAAAGCGCGTCCTGTCGTCGGAGTGGGCTGGAAAGAGACAGGATGTCTCGATTCTGGCCTTCGACTCTTTCCTGATCAGATGGTCGAGGGCGACTGCCGTAATAGTGCTAATAGTGCTCCTTGCGTAGAGCGGACGCCACATGATTATGTAATACAAAAGCCACACCTTGCCGTTGAGCTACAGAGCTCACAACTGCAGCTCCCAGGCACCTATATATACCATTGGAAGCGGCTGCTGAAATCAACAGATCGTTTCACAAAACGAGTTTATATTGCATCTCATTCAATCTGAGATGAATTTTGTGAAGAACTCAAATTGCTCCTCTAACTGGCCTCGTTGATGTTCGCTCCCATTATTTGACACGTGATCTTCACTCTGAAATCTGAAGCTGCCATATATTGCCTGCTCAAGACCATATGTCGCAGATCCAAAGTCGTTTCAGAATATCGAAATGTTCCGACCGTCAGATTATCCGCCTTACGCTGGGCGCGATGCTGCACGTTGTGCAGACAGAGACATGGCTTGCATCCGGTCTGGGCCAGTCGCTCGACTCAGTCCTCAACGCGTGCAAGTTCCTTTTTGCAGTGCAAAATGATGTGTAAGCGGGGCTCGGCGGGGTAGCGGCATTCGCGTGGTGTGCGCACACTGCACAGAGCTCAAACTCCTCAGCACCGGCAAGAGCGACCCTGCTTTGCTTCTCTGCCTTCCGTTTTCCGTTTTCCATCCCAGCTTGATTCGCGATCAGTGAAACAGCCTGAGCTGCAAAACGCCTCACATCCTCGCAAACAAAGAAAACAACAGCCTTAGTCACCGCCGCAACTTGAACGAGCAGCAGTAGAGTAATGGACAAGAACAATGTCGTTAGCAGCCCGCTTCAAGCTTGGCTCTTGGACACCAGTCCGCCAGCGCCGGGAGCTTGCTCATTAGCGGGGCGGTCGTTCTTTCGTTCTTTCCTTGCCAGCTCGGTTGCCTGGAGCTTGCCTCTTGCCTTCCCTGACGTAGAATTACAGCGACTCTCCACCAGCGGCCATACCCCTCTTTCGGCAGGTGCTCTTTGGGGCTCTCCTTCCTGCTGAGGTTTCGTCAAGTACTGGGGTCTTGCCTGCCCACATGCGCTTCAGTTGTTCGCCAGCACTGCTATTGGTCTTAATCCTTGCGCTGCACGTCTTATTTTCCCATCCCACTTCTTCCCATTCTTCCCCTTTCTCTACTCTTCCCTTTCTCTCTCTCCTCCTCTCCTACTCCCGCTCAAGCGACCAAACGTCACACGTCTGTTTTGCCTTGCTTTCTTCTTCCTCCCACACGATCCCGAATTGTACGTTTTCCCGCATCCTCGCACCTAAGCACCAAAGCTACACCAAATAGCAACCAAAGCCCCTCTTCAACCTTTCCTACACTCTCTGACCGCTATCCGAACATAATCCCCCGTACAACGCTGCGGTTTCCCCTCGACGAACCCACCTGTGACATTGCAGAACGCTTATTGTTGATTTTCGTGCAGATTTCTCGAAACAGTTCCCCTCATCTTATCTCGTTACTGAGATAGACTCAGCAAAAAGCAAAAACAACCACACAAACCAAACACACAACAAACCAACACCATGTCTTGGCAAGGTCGGTAGAGAACGTTCCGAGCTGCTTTTTATGTTTCGATGATGGCGGACTGTTTAGCTAACTCCTTTGGCGGTATAGGATACATCGACTCGAGGTAAATACCTACTCTTCCGCTTTGCTGCTACATGCGTCGCCGTAGCTTGCCGACCCCGCGCGACGACATGAACTACCCGGCCGAACGATTGTCTTGGCCCCATCATCGAGGATATGGGGACGTGGGGTGCTTGATCGGACCGTGATCGGACTGCGGGGCATATCGGTGATGGAAAGAAAAACGTTAGGAACAGCTATGCTAACGCAACATGCAACAACACAGCCTGGTCGGCAGCGGTCACATCGACGAGGCCGCCATCATCAGCGCTGCCGGTGACAGCGTCTGGGCTGCCTCCCCCAACTTTGCGCTCAAGCCCGAGGAGATGAAGGCCGCCGCCGCCATCTTCGAGGCCGGCAACCAGGCCGCCATCGACAAGGCCTACGGCGAGGGTATGCACATTGCCGGCGAGAAGTACATTGCCACCATTGTCAGCGCCGACGACAACATTGCAATGATCCGGAAGGGCAAGACCGGCGTCGCCGTTGCCAAGACGAAGCAGGCGATTATTGTCGGCCACTACGGCGAGAACGCACAGGCGAGCAATGCGCGGGCAACGGTCGAGGCCTTGGCCGACTACCTGCGCGGCCAGGGTTACTAAGCGTTGGAAGAGAGGGTGACGGGAGAGGAGAATAGAGTGTGAGGAGATGAGGATGGCGAGAGAAAGGAGGGAGATGCGCGCATTGGACTTGGCCCGACGATGGCTTCGTTTAGTTTGGATGAATCAGATCGCCAGGTACACAAAATACGAAGCGACAAAGAGCCATAGTTAAGATAGATTTTGTGTGGCAGATTGTAGGGCAGGCGCCGTTTCTATGCGGTGCTGCGGAGCGAATGAATCCATGATATCAGACAACCTTGTGAGTTTTGTGAAGGAGGTGTAGTGTAGTCATACCAATTTATATTGTATCCCTTTGTTTACTATGCTAATGGCCGTTGACCTCAAATCTACCCTTTTAAGCCGACTATGCTCGACGAACGTATTGAAAAAAAAAGTATATTACAAAACTCCAATTATATAAAATGATAAAACTTGGGGTTCGCCCTGTTTCGCCAAAAGCAAATAAATAACGAGACGAAGGGGTATTTTGGTACACTGGTTCGGTAACCACGCTTCTTCTCACCCGTTTCCCTCATATCCTGATTCATTTCCAACCCAACGCCGAATAAAAGCCGCCCTCTGGATCCTGCCATTTTGCCCCTACTTGGGAGCTTCTCTATAATAGTGTCGAGACGCCTTATTAGAGCAAAGAAATAAAGCAATAAACCACGGAGCAGGTGGTGGGCGGCCAGTATATAACCCGTCAGCCACAGCCCTCCCGTCCCTCCATCTTTTGCGCTGCGTGCTGCCGTTTTGGTCCAGGTCGGATCGCGGTCGATACGGTACGCATATTGTTATGCGCTGCGGGTTGCACTCGACCCCCTTTCAACCTCGCAAGCTGCTCGTATTCTTGAGTGTCGTACAACGGACTCACACCGGCAGGTCCGTGTTGCGCCGGCCGAGCCCCAAGCGGTCCACGGCCACACCAATGTACGGTCCCACAACCGGTGCGTTCCGCGCAAAGGCTGCAATCGTTCCCAAAAAGTCGCCGAACAGAACCATGATACCGTACAGCTCGATGCAGAATCCGATGAGTGGCCACCGCAGCAGAATCAGGAGGAGACCGCCGAAGAAGGCAGCGGTGCCCTTGGCCTTTTGCTTGCGCGCGAAGAAGAGGAGGGTCTTGGCCGGGCCGATGATGATGGTGAGGCCGATAAGGAAGAGGATCTGTCACACGTGTGTTAGGAGGAGCCCGTAGTACGTTGTCGTCAAAAGCTTTGTGCTTCAGGGGTTTCGTCTGCTTACATTGCCCATGGCGAGCCTAGAGAGACAGAGGTCAGTAAAGGCACAAAATTATGGCAAGAAAGCTGCGTTAAGGGCCGCCAAGGGAGGACACTCACATTGCCCGGTCGAAGAAGAGCATGACACCACCGATGAGGAAGAAGCCACCTAGATACCGAGTTAGAGATGCGCAAGTCGTCGAGGGAGAGTTGAGAGAGCTAGGCCGGTCGAGAAGGCCAAGCTATCGAGGAGGGCGCGTCGTCAACATACCACCGGTGCAGAAAGCCACTCCGACTTCTAAAGGTTGAGAAAAGGTTTATGTTAGCATGAACGTCTTTGTCCAGATGCTTCGACCGTCCACGGAAGCACCCGGGTGGCTACTCGAGCCTTGAGCTTTGCGACCAGCTCCGTGGAGCGCAGAGCTCTTGAATGGTCGCGTGCCGCAAAGCTCAAGGGTCCGGGACGACGAAGAAAGAAAACGACAGAGGGGCGCAGAGAAGAAGACGCACTCTGAGAGTCTGTTAACCACATGGACGGCATGGCTGCGGATAGGATATCGCGACGGCGGGGAGATTCGAGGGAGCTAAGTCGTTGATTGTTAGGGCTGAAGCTGGTTGAAAGGGTCTCGAAAGGGCTCGTCTTGGTGAGGTCGCACGTTTTTTGGTGTGTGGGGGAGGGAATAGAAGACAAAATAAGGGTCGTAGATTGTTTCCGTTGCAAAGGGAAGGAGAGATCGGTGGTGGTTTAATTTGGTTCGACAACGCAAAACTCCACAAGGGGAAGGATACCGTTCCGGGGGGTAGGTAGTTGTTGGGAAAGTGTGCGATACAAGAGGACAGAGAAGGAGCGACCGATAAGCATTTGGACGACCAAAAAACACGTCTCCTTTCTAACGCTCCCCCCTTTCTCCAAAAAGCCCCCTGTGGTGGACCGCGTATCGCTAAAGAGGGATGGGCGTGCCCAGCGTCGTTTTGGTATTGGAGGTCCACGCGGCAGGCCCCACCTGCTAAAACAGACGCCTGGAACGTCGCGATTGGCTGTCTGGGCAGGTGCGGGAAGTCGAGGAATTCTGGAAAGAACAAACCAGCGGCCAGGCCACTGAGCTTTAGTTCGTACACAGTATTGCAGGCAGGCACCGACAGAAAGGGAAAGAACGGCAGTTACACGAACCCTGGCCACGGAAGCCGGAGAATACACCGTAGCCAGGGGCTAGAGTGAAGGTCTGTGTTGCTTCGAGAACAATGACGATATAGGGTAAAAGAATCTCGACCGTTTCGATTTCAAGATAACTAGAAACAGAGAAGAAACAGAAAGCGCCTCGACGTTGTAGAGTCTATTGTACTTCGTATCAGAGCTTTGTTCCTTCCTAAATAACCACGCAGAAGCTTCGTACACAGTAGCCTCGTAGAGCAACGGCAGGCGCGACCGCCCGTTTTTTTTATGTAGACGCTAACTCACAGCTCGCCCACTGCGACTGCCTTCCTGTCTGCAAATGCCAAGCTTTGTCAGCCCGGATGACTCCCCCGCTATTTTGGCAGCGTTCTGGTGGTGCTAACGACAAGGAGCCTCAATTATGATGAGCTCAAAGTGCATCATAATCGAGGGGAGCTTGTATTCGGACAGCTCAAGCTGCCTTTACATTTTTTTTTTCATTCATTCTGTTTGGCATTCATTCTTTTTGTTTCCAGCAACAAGCAGCGAGCATCTCGAGCGCGAAATTATACACACAAATTTACCCCTCCAAACAAATACCCTCAAGATTACAAAAATTCAAATCTCAAGCTCAACCTCACAACTCACTTCTCTCACAACACCGCCTCGCTATTTCACACGACCTGGACCTCAAGATGGCTTCAATATTACCAAGCGCCGATGAGGAGCAGTGGCGGCAGCAGCTGGTGGCCATGACAGACGCCGTGGCAGCCCTCAAACTCCCGCCCACATCAGACGTCAGCGACCTCGATGAATACGACGATTCCGACGACAGCGACGGCTACTACAGCTCAGCTAGCGGTGGTGCTGCCCAGGATATCTGGGACTTTATCTCGGATGACGAGCTGGAAGAGCTGGGGCTCGCACCGAGCGATGGCGGCAACTACGGCCGCGGCGGCGGCAGCGGAGCCGGTGCTTCTTCTTCTTCTTCCTACACACCAGCCTGGCTCTCGACAAAATGCCTGGCCATGGCCTCCCGAAGCAGCCAAGCGGCTGCACCGATACCACCAGACGTGCTGCAGGTCCAGATTATGGATGTGCTCCAGTCGTCTCGGCCAGAGGAGGAGCTACAGTCGCAGCTGACGGATCTGGTGGGCTTTGACGACTTGGACTTTGTTATTGAGCTGCTGTCTCACCGCGACGAGATTGTTTCTGCAGCCATGGCCGAGGACGAGGCACCAGCAGCAAGCCTCGACGGGCCGTCAGTTGGCGGCTCGCGGCTTCTGACAAAGGCACAGCGCGAAGAGCAGCTGCGGCAGAAAGACTTTGAGCACAAGACGGCTGTTTTGAATGCAGCCTCGGCCAAAGAGGCCGAGTACCCCCACGTCTACAAAGCCTACCACGCAGGCAACAGTCTGAGCGTGACGGGCAAGCGCTATGCTCTGCCCACGGGCAGCACGGTGCGCGAGAAGGAAAAGTACACAGAGTACTATATTCCTGCAGGCAGCAAGGGCAAGCTGGGCCCTGGCCAGAGCCTCGTCAAGATTTCCGATCTCGACGGCCTGTGTCGCGGCACGTTCAAGGGCTATACGGCCCTGAACCGCATGCAGAGTCTTGTCTACCCGGTGGCCTACAAGACGAGTGAGAACATGCTCATCTGTGCGCCCACGGGTGCCGGCAAAACGGACGCAGCCATGTTGACAATCCTGCACACAATCGGACAGTACGCTCTGCCCAACCCCGTGGACGATGCGACTGTCAGCGACTTTGCTGTCGACGGCGAGGACTTCAAGATTGTCTACGTTGCGCCCATGAAGGCGCTGGCGGCTGAGATTACGGAGAAACTGGGCAAGCGGCTGGCGTGGCTCGGCATCCAGGTGCGCGAGTACACGGGTGATATGCACCTGACCAAGGCCGAGATTGTGCGCACACAGATTATCGTGACGACGCCCGAGAAGTGGGATGTGGTTACGCGCCGTGGTGTTGGCGACACGGAGCTCGTGCAAAAGGTGCGCCTGCTGATTATCGATGAGGTGCACATGCTGCACGACGAGCGTGGTGCTGTTCTCGAGTCGCTGGTTGCCCGTACGGAGCGCCAGGTCGAGAGCACGCAGTCGCTGATCCGCATCGTCGGCCTCAGTGCCACGCTGCCCAACTACATTGACGTTGCCGACTTTTTGAAAGTCAACCGCTACGCCGGTCTCTTCTACTTTGACGCCTCTTTCCGTCCTGTCCCCCTTCAGCAGCACTTTATCGGCGTCAAGGGCAAGGCGGGCAGCAAGGAAGGAAAAGAGAACCTTGACATTGTCGCCTTTGAGAAGGCGCGGGACATGCTTGAGCAGGGCCACCAGATCATGGTCTTTGTGCACTCGCGGCGCGATACTATGGCCACGGCCAAGATGCTGCACGAAAAGGCGACAGACGAAATGTGTCTCGACCTGTTTGACCCCAGCAACCATCCACGCTACGAGGCCGCCGTGGCCTCTATGAAGACCTCAAAGGCACGCGAGCTCCGCGATCTTCTGCCCAAGGGCCTGGGCATCCACCACGCCGGCATGTCCCGCTCCGACCGCAACCTGATGGAGCGTCTGTTTGGCGAGGGTGTGCTGAAAGTGCTATGCTGTACGGCCACCCTGGCGTGGGGTGTCAACCTGCCAGCCGCTGCCGTCATCATCAAGGGCACGCAGGTGTACAGTGCCCAGGACGGCAAGTTTATCGACCTGGGCATCCTCGACGTGCTCCAGATCTTTGGTCGTGCCGGTCGTCCGCAGTTTGAGGACACGGGTATCGGCATGATCTGCACGAGCCACAACAAGCTGACACACTACTTGACGGCCGTGACGGAGCAGCTGCCCATCGAGTCGCGCTTCTCGGCCAAGCTCGTCGACAATCTCAACGCCGAGATCGCGCTCGGCACAGTTACGTCCATCCCCGATGCCGTGCAGTGGATCGGCTACTCGTACCTCTTTGTGCGCATGCGCCGCAACCCCATGGCCTACGGCATTGACTGGGCCGAGTTTGCGCAGGATCCGATGCTCGTGCAGCGCCGTCGCCAGCTCGCCGTCCAGGCCGCGCGCACGCTGCAGCAGAGCCAGATGATTATCTACAACGAGACGACGGACGAGCTGCGCAGCAAGGACGTCGGCCGCATTGCCAGCCAGTTCTATATCCTGCACTCGAGTATCCAGATCTTCAACAGCATGATGCGCCAGCACGCCACCGAGGCCGACGTGCTGCAGATGATCGCCAAGAGCAGCGAGTTTGACAACATCTCGTCGCGCGACAGCGAGAACAAGGAGCTGTCCAAGCTGAAAGAGACGGGCACCGTGTGCGACGTCGGCGCCACCATCGACTCCCCGCAGGCCAAGACGAACATTCTCCTGCAGTCGTACATCTCCAAGGTGCAGCCCGACGACTTTGCCCTCGGCAACGACTTGAATTACGTGGCCCAGCAGGCGGCGCGCATCTGCCGCGCGCTCTTCATGATCGCTCTCAACCGCCGCTGGGGCCACCAGTGTCTTGTGCTGCTGTCGTTGTCCAAGTCCATCGAGCGCCGCGTGTGGCCTTTTGAGCACCCACTGAGCCAGTTTGACCTGCCTCGCCCCGTGATGGCCAAGCTGGACGAGAAGGGCACTGTGGCGTCCATTGAGTCTCTGCGCGACATGGAGCCTAGTGAGATTGGCAGTCTGGTGCACAACCTCGGCGCCGGCAACAAGATTGCCCGCATCCTCAACAACTTCCCGACACTGACAGTCGAAGCTGAGATTGCACCGCTCAACCGTGACGTCCTGCGCATCAAGCTGTACCTCTACCCCGATTTCCGCTGGCACGACCAGACCCACGGCACATCCGAGTCGTACTACATCTGGGTGGAGAACTCGGAGACATCGGAGATCTACCACCACGAGTACTTTGTGCTGAGCCGCCGCAAACTGCACGACGACCACGAGATGAACTTTACCATCCCGCTCTCCGACCCCCTGCCCAACCAGATTTATGTGCGCGCCGTGTCCGACCGCTGGCTGGGTGCTGAGACTGTGACGCCCGTTTCCTTCCAGCACCTGATCCGCCCAGATACCGAGAGTGTCTACACGGACCTGCTGAACTTGCAGCCGCTGTCCATCAAAGCACTCAAGAATCCAGTTCTGGAAGACATCTATGCGCAGCGCTTCCAGTACTTCAACCCCATGCAGACACAGATCTTCCACACTCTGTACCACACGCCTGCCAATGTGCTGCTGGGTTCTCCGACGGGCAGTGGCAAGACTGTGGCTGCTGAGCTGGCAATGTGGTGGGCCTTCCGCGAGCGGCCCGGCTCCAAGGTCGTGTACATTGCGCCCATGAAGGCGTTGGTGCGCGAGCGTATCAAGGACTGGGGTGGGCGCCTGGCGGGCCCTGCTGGTCTCAAGATGGTCGAGCTGACGGGTGACAACACGCCCGATACCCGCACGATCCAGGACGCCGACATCATCATCACGACGCCCGAGAAGTGGGATGGTATCTCGCGTAGCTGGCAGACGCGCAACTACGTGCGCAAGGTCAGTCTTGTTATTATTGACGAGATTCATCTGCTGGCGGGCGACCGTGGCCCCATTCTCGAGATCATTGTGTCGCGTATGAACTACATTGCCGCCTCCACCAAGGTGCCCGTCCGTCTGCTGGGCATGTCGACGGCCTGCGCCAACGCGACAGACCTGGCCAACTGGCTGGGCGTCAAGCAGAGCCAGGGCGCGCTCTTCAACTTCCGCCACTCGGTGCGCCCTGTACCGCTCGAACTCTACATTGACGGCTTCCCCGACATGCGCGGTTTCTGTCCGCTGATGCAGGCCATGAACCGGCCCTCGTTCCTGGCCATCAAGAACCACAGCCCCGACAAGCCCGTCATTGTGTTTGTGCCGTCCCGTCGGCAGACGCGTCTGACTGCCAAGGATCTCGTCAACTTCTGCGGCATGGAGGACAACCCGCGCCGATTCTTGCACATGGAGGAAGACGACCTGCAGGCGAACCTCGCCCGCGTCAAGGACGACGCACTGCGTGAGGCCATCAGCTTCGGCATCGGCCTGCACCACGCCGGCCTCGTCGAGTCGGACCGCCAGCTGTCGGAGGAGCTGTTCTTGCACAACAAGATTCAGATTCTCGTGGCAACCAGTACGCTGGCATGGGGTGTCAACCTTCCCGCCCATTTGGTGATTGTCAAGGGCACGCAGTTCTTTGACGCCAAGATCGAGGGCTACAAGGACATGGACCTGACGGACGTGCTGCAGATGCTGGGTCGTGCGGGCCGTCCCCAATTCGACAACTCGGGTGTGGCGCGCATCTTTACCCAGGACGCCAAGAAGGACTTCTACAAGCACTTCTTGCATACGGGCTTCCCCGTCGAGTCGTCGCTGCACACAGTGCTAGACAACCATTTGTGTGCCGAGGTGTCGGCCGAGACGATTGTCAGCAAGCAGGACGCGCTCGACTACCTGACATGGACGTTCTTCTTCCGTCGCCTGCACAAGAACCCATCATACTACGGGCTGGACATCCTGCCCGAGGAGCAGCAGGAGAACGGTGGCATGACGGCACAGCATCTGGCCAACGAGTTCATGGTGGATATGGTGGACAAGGCCCTCAACGACCTGGCCACGTCCAAATGTGTCGAGGTGTACCCCAACGGAGACGTGGACCCGACGCCGCTCGGCAAGATTATGAGCTACTACTATCTCTCGCACAAGACGATCCGGCACCTGGTGCGCCATGCCAAAGCGCGCGCGTCGTTCCTCGATGTGCTGTCGTGGATGTGCCACGCCACCGAATACGACGAGCTGCCCGTGCGGCATAACGAGGACCTGGTCAATGCCGAGCTGTCGGCCAACCTGACCTTCCCGGGCACGTCGTTTGGTCTGCCCATGTGGGACCCGCATGTCAAGTCGTTCTTGCTGCTGCAGGCGCACATGTCACGCATCGCGCTGCCCATTACCGATTACGTCGGCGACCAGACGAGCGTGCTGGACCAGGCGATCCGTATTATGCAGGCATCGATTGACGTGCTGGCCGAGCTGAACCACCTGTCGAGCTGTCTCGAGATGATTTCGCTGCTGCAGTGCATCAAGTCGGCCGCCTGGCCCACAGACCCGCCCGTCACAATCCTGCCCGGCGTCGACAGCGAAGCGGCTGAGGCGTACTCAAAGCTCAAGGGCAGCCCCTCGACCCTCCTCCAGACGGTCAGCGCCATGACCGAGGCACAGAAGCAGCAGCTCAGCAAGTCGCTGCAAGTACCTGCCAGCCGTGTCAACCAGTTCGACCGCGCCGTGTCGCTGCTGCCCAATGTGCAGGTGTCGGTCAGCCCTGTGACGTCGTCGTCGGTGACGATCAACATGAAGCGGCTCAATGCGCTCGTGGACCGCGAGGCTCGTATGTACGCGCCCAAATTCCCCAAGTCGCAGACAGAGGGCTTCTTTGCCGTCGTCGGCGACCTGGCGCGTGATGAAGTGTATGCCATTAAGCGTGTTGGCTGGAGCTCTGGTCCGAACCGTGCTGGTGGAGGTGGAGGCGGTGGCCGTGGAGGGCGCAATGACCGTGGAGGACGCAATGACCGCGGAGGACGCAATGACCGTGGAGGACGCAATGACCGCGGAGGACGCAATGACCGCGGAGGACGCAATGACCGTGGAGGCCGTGGCGGCGGGCGCGGAGGCAGCCAAGCTTCTGGCAGTGGCGCCTCTGGTACCTCGCAGCCGACAGCTAGAGCTGTGGTGCAGCTGCCCGAGTCTGTTGCCCAGAGCGGCAAAGTGGATGTCCTTATTGTGAGCGACGGCTACGTGGGCCTCGAGTACCGCTTGTTGGGCATCGAGATTCCCAAGGCGCCCCTTGTCGACGGCGTCAACAAGAAGGTGTAGAATAGAAAGAAGATGAGTCTATAGCTGTCACATGTTAGAAAACAGAAGATGGACATTTTGGCGTATATAAATATATTTCAGCGAGTCAGCATTGCAACTTACAAACGACAACATTGCCATTCCATACCGCCCATTCTCTCATTCTCTCACTCATCACCCTGTGGACGTAGGTACTTGTCAAGATCCTTGTTGCCCATTATCTGCTCGCGCAGTCGATCGTGCCGTCGTCGGCGGTCTTCCTCCATATGGCGCAGCTTCTTTCGCCTGTACTGGCGGTTTCGAGAGGGAGCTGGTGCAGAAGCTATAGAGCCAGCTGGGCGTTTTGGGGAGGCAGAAGAAGAAGGGCCGGGATCGTTTCCGAGGGCCTGTCTATCCGGCCTCAGCTTGACCTCAATCGGATAGGCCATGCCCTGCTGGTCTGCACCGAGACCGCGCCCGCTGTCTGGGTCCCAGCCCTGGGCGCTCATGATAGTGAGTCCGAAACGGCCGCGATCGAGGGCGGATGGCGGCTTAGAGTGGTCGAGCGCGACCTGGTGGACAAGACAAGTCTCGTGGTAGTGAGCAGCGGCGGAAGAAGCAGTCGTCAAAGGAAGGCTGCAGATATCACAGGCGGGGGCTGAAGAGGTGGTGGCGGTGGGGGTGACGGTGACGGTCTCGACAACTGCCTCGACCTTTCCGACCGTCTTCTGAGCAGTGGTCTCCGTTGTTTTGGTCTCTCCCATGACGATACTGAGATAGAGATCCGAGACGGCGCCTCCAGGAAGGCTTCCTACTGGTGGACTGCCCTTTGCTGGCGGTGCTTCACCCGCGCGGACGAATGCGACACGCTGGCGATGGAGACCAGTGCCGAAGCCAGGCAGCTTGTGGAGCGGCGTGTTGGATGCGCCGTCTTCGTTGAGAGCGTCGTCGTCGTCTCTTGTTGGCTGTCGTTTGTGTGCCATTTTAGCGGTGATGTTTGCAAATTGTGTTTGAGGTTAGAAGAGGGGAAGGAGAGAGAGGAAGAGGGTGTCGTCGTCCAACTTCAAGTCAGGAAGTCGCGAGTTTGCCACTGCAGCCTTGGGCCCCACATATTTTTTGTTAAGCAGAAGTTCAGATGGAAAGAGCGATGGACTTTGGCTTTTGCTGGGGTGTCGTCATGTTTCAGGGGAAGCTCCCCTTATCTTATCGCTTCAACAGGCCAACTCGGCCACGCTTTCCCTGCTGGCTCCCTGGATTAATTAATACATTCCACTAGAACATGCTAAAAAAGACACTTTAGCGGCCGCGACTGCCACGACATCTTCTTCGCCTGGACTTTTGACTTTCGACCTCCTTTTTGACCTTCTTTAATATCGTCTTTTCGACCCCAATTTTCCCTTCCAACACACCCCCTCTACACACCGCCGTCATGCCTATCGACTTTGTGACGAGCGCGTACCTCTACGGGCTGCCAGAATGGTTCCCCCAGCCCACCACCCTGGCCAAGTTCTTCGGCTCGCTCGGCGTGGTCGTGGCCACCAAGTTTTACTGCAGCGGCGCGTCCAACCGTTCGGACCGCAGCATGCACGGCCGCGTGGTTATGATTACGGGCGGCACATCAGGTGTCGGTGCAGCAGTGGCCCTCGACCTCGCCAAACGCGGCGCACACATTGTCTTGTTGACACAACAGCCACCCTCCGATCCGTTTGTCGTGGACTACGTCGAAGAGCTGCGTGAGCTCGCAGGCCACCAGCTGATCTATGCCGAGCAGGTCGACCTGTCGTCTCTACACAGCATCCGCACGTTTGCGACGCAGTGGATCGATAACCTGCCCGTGCGGCGGCTGGACATGGTTATCCTGTGTGCGGCCGTGGCCGGTGTGGCGCAGAAAGACGAGCGGACGGGCAAGGCGCTGACACCGGCGCGCGGTGTGACGACACAGGACGGCATTGAGCGTGCGTGGATGGTGAACTACCTGGCCAATTTCCACTTGCTGGCCATTCTCAGTCCGGCACTGCGGTCGCAGCCGTTTGACCGCGACGTGCGCATCATTATTACGACCTGCTCGTCCTACATTGGCTCCCCGCCGCTGATTGCCGGCCCTCCAGGACCAGAGCCGATAAAGAGCACGAAGAAGAACAAGAAACCTACTCCCAGTACCTCAACCAACCCTGACGGCGTCGACATCCCCGACTGGTCGCCTGCCCGCGCCTACGCCCGCAGCAAACTCGCCCTCATGGTCTTTGCACGGTCGTTCCAGAAGCACCTGGACGCCCACAAGCGGCCGGACAATCTGCCTGGCAACGTCCGTGTCCTGCTGGTCGATCCTGGTCTGTCGCGCACGCCCGGTTTCCGCCACTGGCTATCTGGCGGCTCTCTGCTGTGGCTGGTCCTCGCTTACGTCTTTCTATACCCACTGTGGTGGCTCTTTATTAAGAGCGCCGACGACGGCGCCCAGTCGATCCTCTATGCTGCCATGGACGGCGAGCTCCGCCGCATGCGCGACTTTGGCACGGCGGGCGACCCTCTGACAGTAGAAGCCACAAAAGACCCGCTGGCCCACAAGATCATCAAGGAGTGCCGGATCATGGACACGGCGCGGCGGGACGTGGAGGATGAGAATGTGGCCAAGGCGCTGTGGCAGGACAGCGATGCGCTGGTCGAGGAGACGGAAAAAAGATCGGCCGAGCGTCGTACACTCGAGAAGGAAGCTAACAAGGAGGCCAAGAAGGAGGAAGAGCGCGTTCGCAAAGAGGCACACCAGGTCAGCGAGATTGAGGCGCTGGTGAGTGCCATCAAGAAGGGCAAAGAGCGGGAGGCGGAGAAGGAGAAGGCGGACAAGAAGGGCAGCGGCGACAAGAAGAAATCAAAACGGAGGGCTTAAGCTGTGACAAAGCTCGACTGGCGAATAGTATCTACATGGCGTGGGGCAGCATTTGCTTGGCATCGATATTGACTTGGAAAGAATGGCGTACAAAAGGGTTATGGACTTGTTTATAGACCGAATATATGAATGAACATGAAGTGTAGCTCTTCGCCTTATAAAGTGTGCTCTGCTCTGAACTATGTTTATAGCGCTGTTTAATGGGCCTGTACAGCACGAGAGCACCCGCTTTCAGCCACTGGAGCTCGACCGGACCGAGGCGACGGAACTCGCAACTCGCCCCCGCTCTAGCGGCCTCGCGGCGCCCTTCCACGTGAAAAAATGACGACAGCGGCTGCCGTTTGGACCGCTGCATTTATTATTACCCCGATATGGGGAAGGAGCTCCCTAGTTGGGTTGCGAAATCGCAGTCTTTATTCTATACCAACTCAACTTTCATTACTTTCTTCTACCCAACAACATTTGCTTTTTTTTCGGTGCTCTTGCCATCTTTTCGGCCGAGCTGTCTTACACCACTCGTCTCAATGATCTGAGCTCTCTACCTTTCTGCCGTCAACATGCGGCCACACTCTGTTACCGTCTCTACATCCTCAACCTCGTCGGCGGCTCCTGCCTTTCTGGGCTCCGCTTCGTATATGCCCTCCACAACACCGGCTACACCTTCCGCACACTCCGCACCGACTACGTCTTCGGCACCTTCCTTCTCGGACGTCGCGGCTGACTACGCCATACCACGTGCCATCCTGGCTCCGCATATCATGAACGGCGCTCCTCAGCCTCGTCTTTTCTCTCAGCAACAACAACTGCAACGTCAACAGCATCAACATCATCAACAGCACCATCGCGTGCCACCACCGCCACCGACCATGCATAACCCATCCGTCCTCCATCCCGTTTTCTTTACCTCGAACTTTCAACGGCGACGATCGTTTGGCCAGTCAGCAGTGCCAGTCCCCGTTGCTGCTGCTCCTCCTCCTCCTCAGCCTTCACTTCCAGCTCCTCACCACGTCGACAACCCTCATCTCGCTCCCTTCTCTCCTTATCAGTCACATCCGGCCTTTGCGCTGCCGCTTGCGCCGCCAGCACCGCCGCTGCCACACGCAAGCAATCCCGTCGCCCACGGCTACATCTATCGCGAGAATGCGGCCTGGCCAATACAGCAACGAACACGGCCAGTCGGTACTGGAACTGGAAGTAAACTGTAGTGGGCGAGCTGGGAATGAAAAGGAAGAAAGGAAGATAGAGATTGTTGAATGGTTGCCTACTGTACATATTTGCTTGGGCATAAGAGGCACAGCATGAACATAATTTAATTACTGCTTTTATGAGGCATCAAGCTTTCCACTGTAATTACTGTGGCCACTGCAACCACTAACGTCGCTGTAAATCGATGGCACGTGCTGTATTAGGACACATTTCGCAGCCTGTAACAGCACCCCCCTCCAGCGCCCTGCGCCACGCCAGCAAGCCCAATTTAGCGCCCTCTACGGAGTACTTTCGTTGGGGAGAGGCCTAGGCGTGGTGGCAGTTCGTCATCGACCACTCGTTCCTGCTTGTACTTTGTGTGGTTGTGTTCCTGCCCATTACGGAGTAATCTAAGGACATCGCCAACTTTCACCACTTTTGCCTCATTCACATCCCGTCGCCTAACCACACCCAACATATTCACGGCAGCCATCCGCGATCCTTTATCAACTGTATGATACCGCGACACGCCTTGGCAAACTGGTGACTGACTGCACCACATACAACCTCCTATCGAGCACATACCCCATCGGCCGTCAACATGACGTCCTCTGCGCCGGCAACGCCTCTGCTCTAGTAAGCCCACATCCCGACTCTCTCTTTTCTGTTGTCGCCCTCTAACACTCCCAGTGCATGCGTCGCCCACAACACGACCATCCTCGCCGAGTGCATCGCCTCCGCCTCCAGCCAGACCTCCGCCCTCGCCTCTCTCGTGCTCCCCAAAATCGACCACAAGACACCCCAGAAGCTGACCTTTACCCACGGATCCAACCACATTCACTACATTGCCGAAGCACCCAACCCTGAAGATGCCGACAGCACGGCCAGCAGCGCCGGCGGCCTGACGTTTCTGGTTGTGGCAGACGGCAGCCTCGGCCGTCGCATCCCCTTTGCGTTTTTGGTCGCCGTCCGCTCCCAGTTCTTTTCGGACTTTTCTCCCGCCCATACCGACTTTGCCGACCTGCCCAACTACGGCTGTGCCTCGTTCAACGGTACCCTCAAGGCGCTGCTCGTCCAGTTCGGCACCTCGTCCGAAGAGGATGCCCTGTCGTCTGTCCGGCGCGATATCGATGACGTCCGCGGCATCATGGGCCGCAACATTGAGTCCCTCCTCGAGAGAGGCGAGCGGATTGATCTGCTGGTCGACCAGACCGACCGACTGGGCGGCAGTGCACGCGAGTTCCGGGTGCGCAGCCGCGGCCTGAAGCGGCAAATGTGGTGGAAGAACGTGAAGTTGATGGGTTTGATGGGGCTGGTCTTTGTGCTGGTGCTGTTGACCATTATCCTGTCCGTGAAGGCGTAGGAGAGCGGAGAACGATCAAAGCGAATCAGCCTGTTTCTCTGTACCTTTCATTGTGTGCCTTCCGTTTGTTATTTGCTGGGTTTGCGTCGTCTTTTCTTTTCTCTTTTTGGTCTATCCTTTTCCCATTTCCTTTGTCTACCAAGCTTGTATTCTACGGTTTCTTTTCTCTTTTTATACCAGTTGAGATTCGAGGCAACATCTGTCCAAGTGCACTCTCTACTTTCTCATCTTCTCTTTTCTTCTTTCTATCTAAAATCAAGAGCATGCCGTTTACGGAGTAATACACGACGTACGGTCAAGGACATCGAAATCCACGCATTTCCCCTTTACAGCGCTCAAGTGCCTGCAAAATGACGTTTTAGTGGCCGTGCCCGCCACGCCAATGCCACGCCAGTGCCACGCCCCAAACCAACAATCCCCAAACCGCGTCCGCACTACAATTACGCGCCTTACCCTATCAAAAACCAATTCTCATAATTAGATCGACATCCTGCGAACTGACTTGCCAACGTCACGTCGACTCGCCCTATACAGCACCGGACACCTTTCTCGGCGACACCACGAAACTCTCTAGACAAACGCAGATTCCAGTCGCGAATAAATACGCGTAAATAACTTCAATACATTACCAATCTCTCTTCTCTCTGCCCGCCAATCTTCTTCTTCCTCCTCTTCCTCGACTTCGACTTCACCTTCTCAATGCCTTACAACACAACGGCCATTCCGCCACGGAAAGAGCCTACGGGCCAGACCCAGCTGCCTCGTGCGTATACACTCGACTCTTTGTCCATGTTGACACCCACTAACACACATAGTCTCTCGAGTTCGCAAGATCATCGCCCTCGACCCCGACGTCTCCATCTGCTCCAGCAACGCCGCCTTTGTCATTACTCTGGCGACAGTGAGCCACCCACGGCGCTCCCAAGTCTCAAAAAACAGTCTCTAACTTGTACAGGAACTCTTCATCCAGTACCTCTCCTCCGAAGCCGAGAACATGGTCAAACTTGACCGCAAACCCCGCCGCAACGTCCAGTACCGCGACCTCGCCAACGCCGTCAACCGCGTCGACCGTCTCGAGTTTCTCCAAGATACCGTCCCTGTGACCGTTCCCTTTGGCAAGATCAAGAAGGACGCGGCCGCCGCTCAGGCTAAGCTCCGGAGCGGCGGTACCGTCGGTGGTGATGCCACAAGTGCTGCTCCCAAGGGACGCAGCAAGGCTGGCGGTGGGGAGTCGTCTGGCCGCAGCAAGGCCCGCTCGTCGACGGGCGGTGCGCCGCCCACGGCCATCTCGGCCCTCATGGCTAACGGCGAGGGCAGCAACGGCAGTGGTCCCGGCAAGAAGCGGCAGCAGGTGCTCTCGTTTAGCATTTTGAACGGCGACAGCGATGCCGACGACGACAACAACACGCACGGCGGCAGCACCGGCCTGACCTTTCGCTCAGCGGCCCCATCGACGGGCGTGGCGGCAGCGGCTGCACTGGCCCAGGCAGCAGCTGCTTCGGGCACCATTCAGGACGACTCGGGTCCGGACGCACAGCTGGAGCAGGACATGCAGCGGGCACGCGATGACGGCCACGAGGGCTCGTCGCGGCGGGACGGCACGGCACGGTTTTCAGTCGCCGATGTGGACATGCTGGACAATTAAGCGAGGGGCTGTGTTGGTTGTTTATGAGCATGCTGTATAATGTTAGCTTGAGCGTATAATGTTTGAATGAAAACTTGTTGTATTTTTTATATATATGACTATGATCCCCAAATGCTGTAGAAAAAGCAAAAAGACCCCAAACGCAAATTTTATCTTCCTTGTATACGCCAGTACGCCCTGTCCTGAAGACATTTTGTGCAAGATCCCCTACAGCCTCCGGTGTATTAACGCGTTGGCGTCCCAGAGCAGCACCCGCTCGTCCCAGCCCGTCGACGCAACCCAGCCACCCTCGCCAAACAGCGACCAGTCAACGCCCGTCGAAAATTCTGTGTGCCGGTTCATCACACCCAGCTCTGTGCCCATCCGTACAGGCATCTGCTGCTGCGACGGCGGCGGGGCCGGTGGCGGCGGTGATCCGTCCGTCCACACCCGTACCGTCATGTCGTAACTCGCACTCAACAGAATATCGTGCGCATGCGGGCTCCATGCCAGCCGCCGCACGGCAAACTCGTGGCCCATCATGTACGACAGTGCACCGCCCGCCGGGTTGCGGATGTCAAAGGTACGAATCACCTTGTCCACACCGCCCGTCGCAATCACCGTGTCGTTGTACTTGTTCCAGTCGTGTGTCAGGATTTCGGCCGGTGCACCGCCCATGGCGCCCGGTGGCGGGACACCGCCGTTTGCGAGGTGGGGGAGGTGGCCCGAGTTCGTCGGTGGCGCGTGGACGGGGATCGTGGCCACGAGATGGTATTTGGCGGACACGGGCGTGCGCAGGTCAAAGATGCGCAGGTGGGAGTCGCTCGATGCAGCCGAAACAATTGCCGGGTTCGATGGGCAGTACGCCGCCGAGTACGTGCAGGTGCCAATCGGCAGTGTGCGCAGTGCCTGGTTGCGCGTTGGCGACCACAGCTTGACCGTGCCGTCCCACGAGCTTGTCAAGAAAGAATCTTTCGTGACGGGACTCCACGAGACCGACAGAGCCTCGCGCTTGTGCTCGTGGAAGCTCATCACTGGGAAGTTGTCCACGCCGAGATCAAACAGCTTGAGCGAGCCGTCGCCGCAGGCCACCAACAGTTGGTTCTCGTTGATCTCGGACCATGCCACGTCAAACTGTGCATCGTTGGTGTCCCAGACTTTGCCAATCTGCGCGCCCTGCGCCGTCAGCTCCAGCACAAACAGCTTGCCGTTGCCGATAATGCCAAAATTGGCCGAAGACGCCACGGCCACGCGCGAGTCGTAGTATGGCGAGTACTGCACCGCGTACGGGTTGTACCCGGGCGTGCGGAACTCGAGCATAGGAGCAGCCATATTGAAGGATGGCGAGACTGCTGTCCGAGGGCGTTTGGTCGAGAAAAGACGTGGTCGTGATTGGCGTCGTTTGTTCGGTTGTTATCTCTTATTGTTGGGGGGGGCTGTTGATGACGTGGGGAGCTCTTGTCGTTTTTGCTGTGGGCCGGTCCCTCGCTCCTGCCGTCTCAAAGTGTTTGCTCAAGGTCGGTCGTTCTTGCGGAAAGCCCGTTCCATATGTCGATTGTCGTAATGCAATCAAAGTCAGTGCCAGGTTGAAGAGTCGGTGCGAGGTTGAAGATGAGGAACAGTTACATGTACCAGCAAGACCAGCAATATTTCTTGGTCCAACATCTTTGCAAGCTCTGGCGCCGTTTTGGCATTTCTTTTGTCGCTGGCTGCTGAAATTCCGGCGCAGTCAGATGCCTCGGCTTATGGGCGGCAGACCTATTTTGCTGCTGTTACCCACCAAACCTGAGAAAGTCACGTTTTCGCAACCGCTCCTTCCCCGTATTTTCAGTGGAGAGCCTCGCTCCAGAGCTTCGACCAAAAGGAAGGCGCGAGCCTTACCGCGCCTTACAATCATAGCACAAGCCGACACCGTATCAGCTCTAATATATTTAAATACTCTAGTATCCACAGAACCCGGTTCTCAATCGCATTTGAAAAGAGCATATCCTAGAATGCCGTACCACAACCCTCGCCAGCGATAATGCGCCCAAGACAACGTTTATTGGGCTGACCGGGATACTCCAGAAAGCAAGCCAGCCTTGCAAACGTGGCGTGAAACCGCGGCATGTCTGAATACACGATTTTAGCAAGGAAGAAGCATCCAACGTCGATATAGATACAGGTCATACCAATGAACAGCAAAGAACAACACGAGGACAGCCTGCGGTTGTTGTACAACGTTGTGAGTTTCAGCACTGCGAGAGCCTTGGGTCTATTTCTGTTCGGGATAATAAGGCCTGCCCTGGCTCGACGGCGGCCTGTCATGTTTCAATACTATTTATGTTTAAGTGGCCGAACCCTTGCTCTCACAAGAAAAATAGGCCTTGTGTCTGTGTTTTTCTTGCCTTATCTTTCAATACTCCGCAATCATCGTCCCAGGTGCTATTTTGTGGGCATCACGTCGTGTGTCCCAGGTTTTTGTGTGACAAGAAATACTCAAATACAGAGAAACTACAGAGTAAGGGTACGGAGAACAGTGTGCGCGCGAGAACAGCAAAGCGAGAACGTCAAACGGGATCGCATGCGCTACGCCCAGCTTGGCCAGATGGAGCCCTGTCCAAGGTCAATCCTCATTACGAAAAGTTAATATCCTTTCCGCGCTGCTGGGCAGCACCAAAGCACCAGAAACCAGACGGCCGGGGTGTGTTTTTGTGGTGGTGTGTTGGCCAGCCCCAATCCCAAATTTTCTTGAGATTGGCCCAGCTCGAAATGACAATCAGAGTTGCTCTTCCACTGATCGCACAGCACAAAATTCTGAGAAAGGAAGCACAGGAAATAGAAGAAGTTAACCTAATTTTCAATGAGCTTGCCGACCGCGTTTTGAGACCTGCGTGCCTGGGCTCGGCACCTTTTTGGTTGCCATGTCTCTACTGTGTAGATTGGACACGACAGGGTCTGCTGGCTTTGGAGGTCGGTCGCCTTCTCTCTCTCTCTCTCTCTCTCTCTCTCTCTTCTTTTCTCTACGACGTACGAAGAAGCAAGTGACGATGCGCTTCACGTGACGGCGCGAGAATCCCAGTAAGGAGACGGGATGCGCTGCACAGCATGCAGTAGTCTATTCGCAAATGCATGTATGCACTTTCACGGGGCGCTGTATGTCGTACTCCGTATGTACAGCGCCAATCTCTGAGTTCACGGGCAGATGAGCATACAGCCCCTTCTTTGCGACCGAACACGCCCTCGACCAGAGACTCACAAGAAGGCTTCACAACCGGCGATGGTCTGGTCATCCGCCTGCCGTGCAACTAGGCCCATCTGCCGTTGCGCCTATTACAGCGCTAGCCACCGCAGACACAGCGGCTCGTCCTGGCCAGAGCGCCGGAGGTTTGAGAAACAAAGGACGGGATCCGACCTGAAAGATGGCGCTCAAGTCTCTACGGAGTAGGTGAGCTCCTCTGCTCTTGCCCCTTTTCCCAGCGACGTCTAAATACCGTGCGTGCGTGGCTCCACACAGTGTAAAGTCCGACTCGAATACAACGTGGCCGCATCTGGTTTGAGCTCTCGACACTGCAAAGAAGAAGCAACGGCCAGAAAAGAGACAGATGACAAGAGACCATTGAACCAGCTGGCCAGATAAAAGTGCGCGTCCGACGCGCCGAACCAGTGGCAGCAGCGCCTGCCATTCGCTGGACGGCCCTATCTGCCTCGCCAGCCTTGATCGAACACGAGAAAATCGAGAAACAGGTTATGCACGCAGCATCCCACACTATTTGTATATACACTCCCCATGTACCTTCTGACGTCGTCTCCATACGAGCCCGGACCATTGCCATGTCCTCCCTTCCCGTGAAGCTTTTTATGTCTCTAAAAAAGAAAGAGAAAAGTAGTTCAACATCCTGCGGGTCCAGGAAACGGGACGAAACGTTCTCCAGCCTCTCCCTTTCTATCTGTTCCCCCTGGCTCTGTGAGCGTCTGTCAACCATCAACATGCGAGAGGACATCAGAACCGCACGGTCTGTGGCACAGTCCTCGCACAGTACGCGTGCTGGTCCAACTGCTGGTCCTGCCCGCTGTAGCGGACAGCACCGCGCTAGCGTGAGATCTGTGCTTCGGAAGCCTCTGCCAGCCAATGACAAGCTCCCTGGCGTGGGGCCAGCCCCCGTCCTTAGCGTCCTTTCCTTATTTGCTTCCCTGGCAAGGCCCTGCTCCCACGGCCAGCCATAGGCTAGAATGGCAGCTACCAAGACACGTCCCCACACGCTGGCCGCTCCCCTTTTTCTCCTTGTGCTGCTCCTGCCTCGCTGGCGCAGGTCGAGCCTCCCTTTTTTTCGTGCTAGAGCACGAACCCCTTTTTTCGCATCGACAGGGGTGAGGGGCTATCCCGCCCAACGGTCAATTCAACTACGAAGTATTACTGCCAACTCTCGCCTTCGCTCCTGCTGCCCCAACTGCAACTGTGCAGTTGCCCAAAGTGACCAAACAGAGAGACGTTGTCGTACAGTCGTACTGTGTGAGCCTGTCTCCCTGCCGCACCACAACTGCCGCCAAAATTTCCCCCAGTCTTTCGCTCCCCTTTTTCTCCTTTGTGCTTCCCCCTCTGGCCTGCTCCTTCCTTGCCCTCCTGCTTTTCCACCCTACCCCCTTTTTTTCCTTCTTGCAATTTCCCTTTCTAGAAGGCATCGGCCTGGTATCTCTCCCCTAATCCTTTCTTTTCTCGTCTTTCGCTGCTGTTCCCTTTCTCTCCTTTGCTCTTTCCCACTTCTCCTCGAAACACTCCCAACATCTCACGATCCTTCCTTCCCTTTTCCGTTTCTCTCGATTCCCCTCGAGAGCTTCGAACCGACCGTCGTCACAAACAGCTGCGCGACGCTCTTTCCCCGGAACCACGTACAGCTTTGGGTTTCTTCTTCCTTCTCTTAATTCGCCGATATTTTATTTTAATAATTTTCTTCCGCTCTTTGGTAGGTGAAGCCCCGTGATCCTCGTCTTCACAGGCAGGACGACCCCCTTTATTTATGCGGCAGATGTCTGTGGACAAGGAAACGGCAAGAACCAGAGAAAGGGGAAACCGCGAGATTCACATCACATTGCGCCTGCCTCTCGAGCAATTCTGAACTCGCGTCGCCGGCGGTGCCTACAAACTGGACAGAGTTCTCCCGTCGCTCCTGCCGCTTGACAAATCATCCAATCTTTCTCTGGAAATTGCTGAGGGCCAGCCAGAGCGCGCGTTCCTGCCTTTTCCATCCATGTTTTTTGCATTGTGCTTTGCACACAATTCACACACGGACGCATCGCATCGACACAGAAGAGGAAAGAGCTAACCAGACATCGTCTTTCCCTCCCAACAGGATTCTACCCCCTTTCGTGCATTCGTGCCTTCCTTGTATACCAAGATCCGACCGGTCTAACCTCCTAGGTTATCAAAAATGGGTAAGAACGACTGCTTTCCCCCTGACAAAGTCCCCAATGTGTGCCGTGCCTTCCCCGACATGGCCTTGCTTCTCTCCTGGATCGCGACTGCCTGCGATGAGGCGCGCCATTGCTCCTTCCTGGAGTCGAGACTATGAGCGACGACCTGCACTTTCCCGGATCTACTCAGTTGCCTCGCCTCCGAGCTCTGTAAACAACAACCCAGCCACTTTCCAAGCTTCATACTCCTGCGTTGGGATTTCCTGGCCAACCCTCCCAACTCGACAAATAACCACACTGAGAACAGTTGCTCGGTTGGCTTTTCGTCGCTTTGCTACCTCCTGTCTCTGTCAACTCGGTCACATCTTTGTTTCCTCCATTTCTCGACGAGCCGAGCTACAACAACGACTCATCAGCCCCTTTTCCAACCATAACTCGTTCTGCCTCTCGAAGCCATGCATTTCGACCTCGGCAGCCATATAAAGTCGCGTTCTCGCAGTGGCCAGCTGGAAAAGACTCTCGCTAGCGTCGCAGGCATGGGTTCCATGTCTCTCACAGACGGCAGCAAACGCTCGCGCCCTACGCTCCCCGCTCCTCGCTCGTCGGGTCCGCTCACAGAGAACGCCAACATCGCCAATGTTGGGGGCAGTCTTCGGGGTATTCCCGGCCATGGCCCGCGTCCTTCTGAGCCGACGGTTCGTTTCGATATCGAGCCGCCAAAGCTGCTTCCCGCCATTCCCATGACGTACGATGAGCTGTACGCCAAACCCGAGTCTGTAGGCAAGAACGAGGCTGAAATCGAAGGCGAAGGCGAACAAACAAACAAACCTGGAGGCGACAAAGAAAACGAGAACACCGAGGACCAGGACGAAGAGAAGGATGGTCACGAAATCGAGATTGAGGGCGAGACTCCAGAGCCACTGGATTTGACTTGTTAGATCCCGTCCTTTCCCTCCCCAACTCCGGCCCATCCTCCGCCCATCTTGGACTCTCCGACGCTCAAATTACTGGATCCTGGAAGCATCGACTGTGATCGGAACACTGCACATTTTGAGGCACATGCAATTTTGTGAATTATCAGAGTTTTCGCTAACATTGTGCCTTCTCCAGCTTCGAACGGTTCTGCCCCCTCCCCTCCCGAGGCCCTGGTGCCCCAGGCTCCCCTCAGTGGTAAATTATCTGTCCCTTTCCTGTTATGCGCGTTTCTTGCAACTGGCATTTTACTGACCTTATTCGCGCAGTTGTGAGCGAGTCTCAGAACATTGTCCGGCGGAAGCTGACGGGCTACGTCGGTTTTGCCAACCTGCCCAACCAGTGGCACCGCAAGAGCGTCCGCAAGGGCTTCAACTTCAATGTTATGGTCGTTGGTGAATCCGGTCTGGGCAAGTCCACCCTGGTCAACACCCTGTTCAACACCTCGCTGTACCCTCCCAAGGAGCGCAAGGGCCCCAGCCTGGACATTATCCCCAAGACCGTCACCATCCAGTCCATCAGCGCCGATATTGAGGAGGCCGGTGTTCGTCTGCGCCTGACCGTTGTCGACACCCCCGGCTTCGGCGACTTCGTTAACAACGACGAGTCGTGGCGCCCGATTGTCGACAACATTGAGCAGCGCTTCGACGCCTACCTGGATGCCGAGAACAAGGTCAACCGTATGAACATTGTTGACAACCGCATCCACGCTTGCGTTTTCTTCATCCAGCCCACGGGTCACTCCCTTAAGCCCCTCGATATTGAGGTCATGAAGCGCCTGCACACCAAGGTCAACCTGATCCCCGTCATTGCCAAGTCGGACACCCTGACCGACGAGGAGATCACTGCTTTCAAGCGTCGCGTAAGTCGATCCCTGATACTCTATGGCGACCATTCCATTTCTCAAGACGGCTTCTAACAATGTGCAGATTCTCGCCGACATCCAGTACCACAAGGTCCAGATCTTCGAGGGCCCCCGTTACGAGCTCGACGACGAGGAGACGATTGCCGAGAACAACGAGATCCTGTCCAAGGTTCCCTTCGCCGTTGTTGGTGCGACTAACGAGATCACCAACGCCGATGGCCGCAAGGTCCGTGGTCGTCGCTACCCATGGGGTGTCATTGAGGTCGATAACGAGGAGCACTGTGACTTCGTCAAGCTGCGGCAGATGCTTATCCGCACGCACATGGAGGAGCTCAAGGAGAACACCAACAACATTCTTTACGAGAACTACCGCACCGACAAGCTGCTGCAGATGGGTGTCTCTCAAGATCCTAGTGTGTTCAAGGAGGTCAACCCTGCTGTGAAGCAGGAGGAGGAGCGTGCCCTGCACGACCAGAAGCTCGCCAAGATGGAGGCCGAGATGAAGCTCGTATTCCAGCAGAAGGTCTCCGAGAAGGAGTCCAAGCTCAAGCAGAGCGAGGAGGAGCTGTACGCTCGTCATCGTGAGATGAAGGACCAGCTCGAGCGCCAACGCCAGGAGCTGGAAGAGAAGAAGTCGCGCCTCGAGAGTGGCCGGCCTCTGGAGAAGGAGGGCAAGAGAAAGGGTTTCTCCCTGCGTTAAGCCGACCGCGAACGCATTTTTTTCTCCTTGCGAATGTGCAAGCAAAAAAAAAAGCAACTTTGCGATACCACGGCCTCGTCGTATCTTGGTGCGACCGGCCCACGCTCATGGCACACACCCACTTCTTTACACTCTTCTTGTCTCTCTTTATCGTTTCTTGCGCTCCTTTTATCTCTCCTATATGACCTATGTCTCGGTATACGCGATGTCGATGTCCACCGCCGTCGCGATACAGTACCAGCCTACCGCTATTCTTTTGTCTTTTTATTATGTCATCAGATTCCCTTTTTTTACCAAGCCTCCCTGTTATTTCTTTTGTGTTCTTCTTTTAATCACATTTCTAATTATCGAGAACAAAAAAGCCACTTATTTCTCCCTGTTTTTTTATGGCGGTGTACAGCAAAAAATTGTTTCCACAAAGTAATGGTTACGGAGAGGGTGGGCAATGGAAAGAAGAAGAAATGGCAGACCTTGCTCGGACAGGCAACGCAGACCAGCCGTGGATAGCGGCTCTGCCTGATTGTTTCCAAGGATGCGTGACTAGCCCTGCTGGGCTGGATATGCAGTGGTTTGTCTTCTTTGTTGTTCTGGAGTTCTGTGGTTATCACCAATTGATGTATCTTACTTTTTGCGAGTTGCGAGTGATGCTATATGGATAGGGTTGCTAGTCTGTCTATATGGTTTTCGTGGTGGACTTGAGCAGCTTCCGCCGGAGCGCTGGCCCTAGATGTATTGTGTTAGTTCGTACTTGCCGGCTTTGTTTATTTTATGCGGCTTTTCTCAACTGTGTTGTCTTTTAACTATTGTGCTTATTGTCCCTTTTCGTTGTGCATGTTTCTTGCCCGCCCGTTTGAGGAATAACACAGTGTTTGGAGAGTATATTTGAATACATTTTACTATTTTACAGTGGCGTACATCTATGCGTAAGGGCTTTTTGTGTGGGGGATACTATTTACACAAGCTATGGGAAGCGGAAGGGAAAGACAACAAGAAAGACGAAGAAGACGTGGTGTCATGTTCATGAAGTCACTAGCCGCGCCGCAAGTACCAGCTGTGAGCCAGCTGGGAGACCTCGGGGCCAAAGGGTGTGGGCACCTCAGAAAAGCCAGGACGGCAGACAGGGTGGCGCAGATAGACGGCGGCACAGATGTTCTGGTTGACCTCGAGGTAGCGCGGGATAAAGGCAAAGGCCCTCATGAATGGCCGCGGGCGCCAGGGGGTGGCATACGGCTTGGTTGGGTCGACATCGTTGAGCTTAAGGTTCTCCATGAGACGCTCCCATTTTCTGCTCTCGTCCGCGGTGAGCTGGGGTCCTTCGGTGCCTTGTGAGTTAGGCTTGCTAGCTCTTCTCTCTTCTCCGAGTTTCAGCCTCTGCATCATGTCGGACAGGCACTCAGACAGGGGCGCGTTGTATGGTGATGGGGCCTTTCTCCGGGCCGGGGCGAGCGGGTATATTTGCCGCGACAACTTGCTCAGCTCAACGTGTGGCTTTTTGGACGTCTCGCACGCGGCAATGGCCTTTTTGAGCCGTTCAATCACCCATCCGTTTGCTCTGTGGCTGTAGCAGGCTTGGAAGTCTTTTCGTGACGGATCTGCCGACTTCACAGCTTGGGCCTCAGCCGGCTCGGCCTTGACAGGCGCAGGAGCAGGAGCATCACCATCCTCGTCTGTCTTCTCCTTGGTCGATTTGCGCTTCTGCATGCCGGTGCCCAGAAGAACCTTGTCCGGGTCGACCTGGAACAGGTCGCCGGGGCTCAGAATGTAGCCGGGGTGGACCATCTGCAACGAATGAAGTCAACCGTCAGCGTTCTGATTACGGCCAAGAAAAAGAAGAAGAAAAGAAGAAGAAAAAAAGAAGAAAAAAAGAAGAAAAGAAGAAACAAAAAAGACAGGGCGCTATAAAACATTGGAGTGGCGGGTGTTGGCTCTCACCTTTCTGCCGTTGACTGTGACGGCGCCGTGGACGACAAACTGGCGCGCCTGGCGCGCACTGCTGGCAAAGAGCGCGCGGAAGACGGCAATGTCCAGACGCCGCTCCATGGGCGCATAGGTCATCAGCATGTAGGGCTTCATGCGGTTCGAAGACAGGTTGGTGCCGTGCTCGGGGCTGAACCGCTCCATCTCGACCTCCATAGGGCTCCGGGACGGATCCTGCTGCCGGCCACTGCCGCGGCCAGAGGACTGCTCAGCACCGTCGAAGCGGGCCATGTAGCGCGGGTTGAACTCGGTGACGGACCGCAGACGCCGGCTGAACATGCGCTCCCACTGCTTCTCGCGGATGTGCTCGCCGTGGTAGCCACGGGTAATGGCCTTGGCTGTCCATTTCTGCTGGAAAAAGGTGCGGTTGATGAGATACGGGTTTCGATAGTTGGACTGGATGTTGAAGAGGTTGTATTTGTTCCAGTTTTGCCGGAGGCGCTGTTTCCGGCGTGTTAGTATTTTTGAGCACTCCTGAGCACTCTTGAGCACTCTTGACTCTCCTCCTCTCTTCTGTCCTCTCATCCTTTTATCCAAGTCAACTCACCACACGGCGCAGGCTGTGAAACCGTTCCGCTCTCCTCAACTTGACCATTTTGGCGGTTCGCGGGGGTCGTCAAATGTCGTCAAATTGGCGGCCGGTCACCAAATTGGGCAGTTGCACTGGTAGGCGTGCTCGCCGGTGTTCGTGGAGGTCGTCGATCGAGCGCGAGGACGGGTGCGGTGGTCGTGGTCGTCGTGGTCGTCGTGGCGGGCGTCACACCTTATTTGGTCGTGTGTGCAGAGCTGGTCGTTCGACATTGTCCAAAAGCTCTGCTCTGCTTCTCCTGGATTGGAAAAAAATGCATCCGCGAATCACAGCGCTAGCGCGGCAGGCACGACCACAGAAATGCACGTGACCTCGTCTCGACAGCAGGATATCCAGCAACTTGACGTTGTCCTTGTATAAACCATCAATGAAAGCCAGGCATACTCTTTGCGTATTCTCGTTTGCTTCAGGACTTTTTTCTTGCTCAAAGGATGCAGTTCGAGCCGTTGAGAGGCCTCATCTTTGTCGCATCTTCTCGATGTCCCGCCGTATGACTCTCACGTGACTCTGCAAACAAACAGTCACTTTGCCCGCCGGATTGCTCATCTCCACAGTACACAGCAGACGGTCGCAACTTCCCAGTCAGAGTCTAGGCTCCAGGCTGCTGTGAGGCCCGTCGCCCTGTACTCCGTATTACTGTGTACAAAGAGGAAAGAGTGCCCCGCTACTGTCGGCGCTAGAGTGTCTTTTACTGTTTTACATACACTTGCACGCAGAAAGAGAAGGTCCCGCATAAAAAACCAGCCGCTAAGATTTTTCTGAACTCTTTTTTTTTCTTTACAAGCTACTCGTCCCCATTTGCCTGCGTCGCGTTTCCTCGACGACTTTTTTTTTCCTCTCGCTCCTCTCTTTAAACTCTCTTCTTCTCCATTTGCGATAAACAAACATCCCGTCTGTTCTTCGGTTCCTCTGTCCGTCCGATTTACTCGCATCTACGCACCTCGCGTCTATCTCAACTATCGCCAACCTCTTCTCTTTTGCTTCAACTTTTTCGGCAACTCCTTCACCAACCACAACCACCACCACATACACACACACATATCCATACAAGATGAGTGACGCACCAGCAGCGCCCGTCGAGGCCGTTGAGGTCCCGGCCGTCGAGGTCCCGGCCGTCGAGGCCACCACCACCGAGGCTCCTGCCGTTCAGGCTCCTGCTGCTGAGGCCCCTGCTGCTGAGGCTATCGTTGAGGAGACTGGTGCGCCCGCTGAGGCTGCCGCCCCCGCAGTCGAGGCTGCTGGCGACAAGGCTGGCGACAAGGCCGTCAAGAACAGCAGCAAGTTCGACCCCAGCGTGCTCCCCGAGTCCGAGGACCACTCTGCCATCCAGACTCAGGTAGGTCAAGTTCCTTTTGTTTTCCCACAACATTACTCTGCCTTCAAGCATCCACTAACAGTCTAGGTCCACTTCTACTTCAGCGATAGCAACCTGCCAACAGACAAGTTCCTGTGGGAGCTGACGGGCGGCGCCGAGAACAAGCCCGTCGAGCTCAAGAAGATCACCCAGTTTGGCCGCATGCGCCGCTTCAAGTCGTACGAGACCGTTGTTGCCGCCCTGCGCGACAGCAAGTTCCTGACCATCAGCGGCCCCGCCGGCGCTGAGGTCGTCATCCGCAAGCACGCCTACAACCCGGACCGTCCCCGCAGCAAGATCGACGCTGCCACCGTCTACGTCAAGGGCTTTGGCGAGGAGGAGCCCTCGACCCAGTTCGACCTCGAGGCCTTCTTCACCAAGTACGGCACCGTCAATGCTGTGCGCCTCCGCCGTACTGCCGACAACCTGTTCAAGGGCTCCGTCTTTGTCGAGTTCCAGGACCCCGAGCAGGCCGAGGCCTTCCTCAAGCTGGACCCCAAGCCGCTCTGGCGCGACCAGGAGCTCAAGATCATGTCCAAGCCTGCCTACGTCGCCGAGAAGTCGCAGCTGATTCGCGAGGGCAAGATCGAGCCCAACACCAACAGCGCGCCGCGCTTTTTCGAGGGCCGCGTGCTGGGCGGCAAGCGCGGTGGCTTCCGCGGCCGTGGCAATGGCAACCACAACGGCGGCGACAAGAACGACTGGAAGAGCCGTCGCGACAATGACCGCAAGAACGGTTTCCGGGGCGGTCGCGGCGGCCGTGGTGGTCGTGGCGGCAACCGCGGTGGCCGGGGCGGCAACTGGAACAACAACAACAAGGACCGCAACAACGACCGCAACAAGGACCGCAACAACGAGCGCGCTGCTGCTGCTGCCACGACCAACGGCGGCAAGCCCGTTATCCACGCCACCAACGACAAGGGCGAGGTCGTCGATGCTGCCAACAACAAGCGTGCCCGCGAGGACGACGGTGCTGCGCCGCCAGCCAAGAAGGTCGACACCAAGGAGGCGTAAACCGACTACAGGTCCGGTCTTCTTTCTTGTCTTTTCGTTTTTAATTTCTGTACTTTTTTGTACTTTTTGTATTCGCGCTAGATCTGTCGCTTTGATTTTCTTGGTTCCACATCCTGTTATTTCCTCTTTTCTTTTTCTGTTGCGATCATTCTACTTTTGTTCGGGTCACTCGGCGTTTTTCTTTTTTTTTTCTTTCTTTTTTCTTTGGGACTGGGAGAGACAAAGTGGGAAAAGCAAAAAAGAGATAGCATTCATGCCCCCAGTTGCAAACTATTGGGCGAGGCAAACCTTAAAACAGACAAACCAGATACCACCTGCCAAATATTGAGACCGAATGAGACTTTCGAATGAAGTGAGATCTGATTAGACTGACTGCCCGATGCGCACTTGATTTCGTGCCGTGCGCCGCTCCGTTCGGTCAATGGGGCGTATCTGGCAATAGTCCGTAGTCCGAGTGTGACGCATGCTGACCATCCGTGGCTCGTGCATTTCCGCACCTGTCAGACGGGGACCGCCAGTCGCAATTTTCGGTGTATTCATGTCATTGTCCGAGTGTGACGCTTGCTGACGCCAGCCGCGATTTTCGGTGTGTTCATGTCACTCTTCGAAGCAAATCTTGCGATATCAAAAATGTGTGCTCAATCCAGTTGATACGCAACTTTGTTATTTGTCCGTTTTACGGCAAAAAAAGGGTCTATAATCTATCCTTGTGAAGCCCAATTGCGGTAGCTTCGGACCTATCCACCACCACCAAAAGATCGCGCGATTCATGCGCGCGGGCGTCATTTTCCGGCGCTCACATGGACTTGACTCGTCTGTCCAGCCTCCTGCTTTCAGAAATGGATAGCTTTCCGCCAGGCTGTAAGCAGAGCCGCTGGCGCGGACTTATCGAGTCAAGCATGACAAGTGCATCAAGCACGTCAATAACCTGACACAGAAACTTATAATAAATCACTCCGCTGTCCATTCGCGGTTTTTGTTAGCCAACACTCACTCGCAGCCTTCAAGATACCCAACTCTTTCGACTCCCGCCAAATATGTCCACAATGCTCGCCGTCGACGACAAGTCTCTGCCCGAGGGCCTCAAAGCTCTGCCACATTCTGGTGTGTCTGCAATCCCACTCTTTTGTTCCTTTCACCCACCGCACCACTAACAGACAGGCCTTTTGGTGACGCCGCATGTCCACCACGACACCTACGATGCCATCAGCCCCAAAAACATTGACCTCTCCGGCAAGGCTGTGTTGATCACCGGCGCCTCTCGCGGTCTCGGCCGTCACATTGCCATTGCCTATGCCCAGGCCGGAGCGTCCAAGATTGCCATTGCGGCCCGCAGCAACCTTAAGGAGACTGAATCTGCCGTCCTTGCTGCTGCCAAGGCCGCCGGCAAGCCTGGGCCGACCATCCTCGCCATCACCCTCGATACTACCGACTCCAAGTCCGTCGACACCGCTGCCGCTTCCATCACCTCGGCCTTTGGCCGTCTCGATATCCTCGTTAACAACGCAGGCGTCCTCGAGCCCGTCAGCCTTCTTGGCGACAGCGATCCTATCTCTTGGTGGCAGTCCTTTGAGGTCAACGTCAAGGGCGTCTACCTCGTCAGCCGTGCCCTCTTGCCTTTGCTGTTCTCCTCCCCCGACGGCAGCCGCACCATTGTCAACTTGACCAGCATTGGCGGTAATCTCGTCCTGCCTACCATGAGCGGCTACAACACCTCCAAGCTCGCCCTCTGCCGCCTCACCGAGTACCTGGCCTTCGAGTACGCCGACAAGGGCCTCGTGGCCATCGCTGTCCACCCGGGCGGCGTCGCCTCTGAAATGAGTCTGAGCCTGCCCGAGGCACACCACGCCTTCATTACCGAGACCCCCGAGCTCGTCAGCGAGTCGATTGTGTACCTGACGCGCAGCCCGCAGCACTGGCTGTCGGGCCGGTATGTGAGCGTGCAGTGGGACCTGACGGAACTGGAGGCCAAGAAGGACGAGATTGTGAAGGGGGATCTGCTGAAGAACAAGCTGGCCGTGTAAGGTTATAAGGGGAACAAGAAGAGAAAACCAAGGAATAAGATAGATAAAAAAAAACACTGTGATGGCATTGGCCGCGGCTTAACATAAGCGAAGCGAGTCAATAAATGAACTATAAAAAAAGAAGAAGAAGAAAAAAGTCAGAGTACTGAGTACGCCAAATAAAGTATGGAATAAGCGAGGGAATGACAAGACAGTACAAGGTCAAGAACCCGCGGAACAATCGAGTCAGCTTGTCAGCCCTGGCCGGCCGCTCCTTCCCTCCAATTTTCGGTGGGCCGGGGTAGTGCAACGCGACTTCCCCCTTCTTTCTCAACCCCAGACCGCCTGACAGCGCCCCAGACCATGCCGGGGCTAGTGCCCAGCAACTAGGGGGGAAAGCGGGGGAAGACTGTGAGGAGGAAGGACCCAAGGACCAAAGGGAAGCCGCTGGAAGCCGTTGTCGCGGTGGTTCTTTCTTTGCTATGCTATCAGGAAAGAGCCATGGATAGCTGTTGAATTGGGAGGGAAATGGGAGAAAATGGGAGAAAATACAGGAAAATTGCTGAGTGCCGGCCTGGGCCCCGAGAGGGAAAGAGCAACCTGCTGCGGAGACAGGCAGTCCATCGTGGCTTCCGTCTCCCATTTTCCGGGGTAATGCTCACTATTCTCACTATTTCGGTTTGCCGTCCGAAGGGGCAGGAACGGGTAACAGATAGCGAGCGCGATAGCAATGCACAGCATTCCCATTCAAGGAGTAAGTAAAAGGCAATGCTACAGTGACTTTTAAAAATGTTTGGGGGTTTGCTTTTTGTTCTTTTCTTTCCTTGTATTTTTTGTCCAGTGTTTACATTTTCATCGTCGCGAGTTTTTGTAAGAGTAGGAGTTTGTAGCATCAAAAGTTGCCTGCTATGCCTTACAGCGGAATTCCCCTCGACACAGGTACGTACCCTGATATATAAGTCGGGAAGGAGCAAACAACAACAAGAACAACGTCGACGGAAGGAACTACCAGAAGAGAAAAGAGAGGAAGGAGACAAGAAGCTAAAAGGGGCTCAAAATTACATCGTCGACTTCACCAACTTTCACTTCCCAACTAACACACTACAGTCCCCCAGGACGTCTCGGCCTACACCTGGCTGTTCGACACCCGCGACGCCCGCCATGGCACCCCGATCGCCCACACCCGCAACGGCATTCGCGACGCCCAAAACGGCCGCCACTTGTCGTATCGCGACCTCGCCGCCCAGACCGTCCACTGTGCCACGGCCCTGAGCAGTCTTCACGGCCTGCAGCCGCAGCAGACCGTTGCTATCATCGCCAGCAACTCCATCAACTACAAGGTGGCTCTCTTTGCCGCTGGCCGGCTGGGCGCGACTGTGACAGCGCTTCCCTCGGCCGCCTTGGCCCAGGATATTACCTATTTCCTGTCGGCATCGAGCGCCCGGTTTGTCTTCTTCGACCGCGGAACGGGTGCCGAGGTGGCCAAGTCGTGGAACGGCCCGGCCGGCAGTAAGCCGCCCTATACGCTGTTCTCGCTGGATGGCAGCTCCTGTGGGACTGAGGGTGGTGCACCCTACACACTGGAACGGCTCGTCAGCGAAGGCCAGGAACGGGGCATTGGTGGCCAGGCTCCCGCGTGGACGGTCCCGGCCGGCCAGTCTAACAAGGCAATCTGCGCGTTCCTAGCTTTCAGCTCGGGCACGACAGGCAAGCCCAAGGCCGTCATGATCTCGCACCACAACATTATTGCGCAATTGATGCAGGTCCGACTGATTGTGCCCGACCACCCGGGGCCCATGCTGGGCATCCTTCCATTTTATCATAGTAGGTCGACACGCCGTGTACTGTTTTCAAACCGCATTCACTAACAGTGTAGTCACTGGCCTTCTTCAGTTGATCCACTTGCCGGTCATGATGGACCAGGAGCTTGTGCTCATGGCCCAGTTCGACATGAAAAGCATGCTCGAAGCCGTCGTCAAGTACCGCTGCGAGGAGCTGTGGCTCGTTCCGCGTGAGTTTTCTTTACCTTGTAGTAATCAATCGTAATAGTGCGCTTCCTAACAAAACAGCATTGCTTATCCGCATGGTCTTGGACGACATTGTCAGCAAGTACAAAATCGACTTCATCCGCCAGTTCAATACGGGCGCCGCGCCCCTGCCGCCCCAGATCATCGACAAGCTCGCCATCATGTACCCACACGTCGCCCTGCGCCAGGCCTGGGGTATGACGGAGAGCTGCAGTTGTCTGACCCTGACACCGCCAGGGCTCGCCACCTATGCCAACGCCGCCATGGTCGGCAAGCCAGTGCCTGGCACCGGCATTAAGATTGTCAATGTCGCGACCGGTGAGGAGGCCGCTCTGGGTGAGGAGGGTGAGCTCTGGGCCCGTGGCCCCCAAGTCACTATGGGCTATCTTAACGCACCCGAGGAGACCAGAAAGACATACACTCCCGACGGCTACTTGCGGACAGGCGACCTGGGCACTGTCCACCCAGACGGCTTCGTCGCCATCCATGACCGCATCAAGGAGATGATCAAGGTCCGCGGCCACGGCGTCGCCCCTGCCGAGCTCGAGGATGCTTTGTTGGGACACCCCAAGGTCGCCGACGCCGCCGTCATCGGCATTCCCCACGACTACTCGGGCGAAGTGCCCCGCGCCTACGTCGTGGTGGCCCCCGGTGTGGCCCAGACGGAGGCCACAGTCCTCGAGCTGCAGCAGCACATTGAAAGCTTGAAAGCGCGGTACATGCGTCTGGCGGGCGGTGTCGAGTTTGTCAATGTGATTCCCAAGAGCGCGGCCGGCAAGATTCTGCGCAAGATGTTGCGAGCACAGTATGCCGAAAAGGCAAAGGCAGCGGCGGCGGCAGCAACACCAAAGGCCAAGCTGTAGAGAAAGGTAAGCGCATAGAGGCGTCAAAAAAGGCACTTTCCCCTGCGACTGTTTTCTGTTTTCGTCGGATAGGGGCAAGATCCGCTTCGTGAGATCCCCGTTTATCTTGCACAGACAGCGTCGGTCTTTGGGTCGAAATGCAAACCTAGCACCATCACCATACTTGTACTTCGTCATTGTTAGCATATTGTATTCATCTTGTCAACATTTCCTCGACCTTCACTCATGACTGCATGTTGCCGTCTCGCTTTGTCGCTTTTTGGTCATGGCCGACTCACTGTTATCGGAATGTCCGGATTGATCTGTCATTCTGCATTTTAAGTTTTGAATTCTAAATGAGCTCGTTTGATACTAATCAATGTTGCCGGCTTACACCGTTGAAAAGCGCTTCGTGGGAACGGGGACAGAGTTTATCTGTCGTCTAAGTCGATCACTGCAAAAATACAGTGGGCTTCAGGGCACTTGTTTGGCCACTAGCGGGACAACGGGGAGCCACTGTCCGCTTTTTGCGGGCTGCTTGTTCAACTTCCGGTACTCTGAGGTAACTGGTGGCTCTTTCCTTTTCCTTTCTTTCCTCTCCCTCCTCTGCGCCTTCCTTATTTAGTGCCCTATTAAAGTTGGCCCCGGGACCCAAAATCTGCACCTTTCCAGTGCTACGGTATCAGTTTCGAATTTGACTCATCGAGGCTGGTCGTGTTTGTCCCCCAAATTCCTCGAAGCACGAGCTAGAGCAGTTTGGAATCTAGTCCTGCGTCATCGGCTTCTCCTCTCAGGTACGACGTATAATTGCGTCTGTTGCCTGTACTCAGTACGAATATGGCGTAGGTAAATCCGGGGAGCAGGGACCGCAGCAAGGAGGGAAGAGGGGGGAGGAACGAAGGAAAACAAGAGGCGATAGGGTGGTCTGTGGGAACATGTGGAAGGAGCTGAAAGTTGACGAGCAAGATACCCGCCCAGGAAAGAACGACCGGGCACAGGAGATATGCTCGTTTTCGTTTAGTGGTTCATTTCATTTCGTTTATCATACTCCGTAGTTCTCCCTCAAGTGGACAGTCAGGCTCCAAAAGGCTCCAAAAGGGCCCAATGGCTCCGTAAATACACCCCGTAAATACGGCCGGACGGCCGTGCAAGCAAAAATCTGACAATGAAAAGATGAACACCATGTGGAAATGTGGAAAATGCACGGAACACAGGCAACGCGGCCAAACACAATTCAAAGCTTCGATGGCCCGTAGGGCGGAGCCTTCACTTGCCGATGTTGCGCATACCTTTTCAGATACCACAGAGCAAACTTGGATTTTCAGATTGTGTCTATTTGTCTTGCTCACACTCTTGCCACGCTCTTGCCTTGCGACAATCGTTTGGCCCGCCCACCACCCTTTTTGCTCCTTCCCATACGAGTACTACGAGCGATGCTCTCTCAGAGTCACAGTGCATCTGAGGCATCCTGTTGTCGGAGTGCAAGATAGAAGGAACGACCAGCAAGGGGCAGGGACATTCAGTGCCAAGAACGCATACTCTTTATCCCGGGGAAGGCGCGTCCGATAAAGGGGGAAGCGGGGAAGGAGCATACTGTACTTTTAACAAGTAGCTCTATTTACAGTGCTGTCATTCGTCAGGAACATTTCACAATCGGTGGTAACAACAACCGATAGCCAATATGAAAAGAGCCCTGTGACGGTTTTCTCCTCTGGGACCACTGGACTCTCTGGACGCCCTGGCGCCTTGCCTCGTTAGTCCGGCAAACTTGCCATCGTGGGGAACGTGTCTGGTGGCCACTTTTGTTTCCTTTTTGTTCTGGTCGTGCTAGCCGCCTCCTCTGGGACACCAAATTTAAGCTTTTATACTGCCTGCCATTGTCCACTCAGGCCCTGTCTTTTTGTGTATTTTTTGCACTTACTTTTTTTTCTTCGTTCGCTCTTTCCCGATTTTAGGTAACCCACTTTGACGGGGTGGGGCCTGCCGACTCGGCATGCTTTTGCCGGTCACTAGTCCAACAGCAGCTTCCTGGTTTGGCGTTTGGCTGTGCAAAACTGAAAGTGGGTGGGTGTCTAGGGTGTCTTTGTAGGGGCTGGAAGCGAAGGAAAACGGGGAAGGTGGGAAAACAAGACAAGGAAGAGGGAAGGAGGCAGGAGTGAAGAGAAAAACACGAATACGTCGTTCATTGTAAATCTCTTCTTTTTGAATTCATAAAACTTGCTGTGCTCATTTTAGTTTTAGACTCTTTTGTTTCCCCTTTGACTCGTTCTTCTCGTCCATCTCGTCCCGTGAGGGCATCTGGCGTATCTTCGACCTTCCAATCGTCGACTCATCGCCCGTATCGGCAGACTTTGGCGGGCTTTTGGCAGCTTTACTACCTCCGGCCCCCTTTATCCCTTTTTTGTTTGCGCTGTTCATAGCAAGCCTTGCCTTGCAAGACCTTCCCCGTCACGCATCTGACGTCGTTTTGGTCTTGGTCAATCGCTTCTACTCGAGTCTCAGTTCCCCCAAATTAAGTCTCCCCAAAGTTCAGGCCTTTCCATTTTGCCTCGATTTGATCTCATCATCGGCCTCTTTTAAAATTCATATATTTACTTTATACGTCCTCTTCTTCTATCCAGCCCCGTATCCTATCGCTATTCTCTCGTCTCCATCCAGAACAAACAATAAGTAGCCTTTTATGTCCCAGTCTCACATCCTCACCCATTCGACCAAAAAAAACAGCACAATACACCGGAACTACTCAAGATCGCCGTTTCTCATTTCAAAACCCCACTCACCAATCTGTTGACGAACCACGAGTTGCTTCAGTTGCTTCTAGAACAATTCTAGAATCGCCGTATCCACATCCACCTCGACCTCGACTTTAATCTTCATCATCTTACACATCTCACATCCCGCCATGGCTTCACCACCCGAGGCCTCAGGCGCCTCAGCCCTGCCAAGCAGACCACCAGACCCGTCATCACACAGTACCGACTTGGCATCATCTTCAGTACCCGCAGTGTCGTCATCAGAAAAGAAGGAAAAGTATGAGGAGAACGGCGACGGTTCCTCCCTCCGCGAATCCGACGACAGCAGTGATGACGACGACAGCAGCAGTAGCAGTGGCAGCCGCTATCGTGCCAAGGAGAAGACACAGGGCAACAAACAAAAGTCTCGCTCGCGGTCTATCATCTCGCGATCTCTCTCACGAAACCGATCATGCACACGATCACGGACCCATTCCTTGGTCGACGCCGCACCGCCCGTCACCAGGACCGTTTCCGAAGTCCGTGGCGGCGTCTACTTTACCCGCGATGTCGAGATCGACGGCATAGAGCGCGAGGAAGAAGGCGAACGTGCTGGTCTGTCGCACTCCAACGCTGGCGGCAATATTGACCTCGAGAAGGGCACCGGCAACGATGGTGCTCTCGGCCCGGGTGCAGCAGGCGGCGCCGAAAAGAGCGGTGTAGGTGCGGGCGGTGCTGGAGAGGAGACAGATCCGAACCTGGTCAAGTGGGAAGGCCCCGACGACCCGCAGAACCCCAAGAACTGGACCATTCGCAGAAAATGGGCCGCTGTCTTCATCGTCAGTCTATTCACTTTCATCTCGCCTGTGTCTTCCAGCATGGTTGCCCCTGCTTTGCCTGATATTGGCCGCGAACTCCACATCACCAGCTCCGTCGAGCAGCTTCTCACTCTCTCCATCTTCATCCTGGCCTATGCCGTTGGCCCTCTCTTCCTCGGTCCTTTGAGTGAACTGTACGGCCGTGTCATTGTTTTGCAGCTCAGCAATTTGGTCTATCTGTTCTTCAACCTTGGCTGTGGCCTTGCCAAGACCCGTGGCCAGATGATTGCCTTCCGTTTCCTGTCTGGTTTTGGCGGTTCGGCTCCGCTGGCCATTGGTGGTGGCGTCCTTGCGGATCTCTTCACAGCTGAACAGCGTGGCCGTGCCCTGTCCATGTACTCGCTGGCACCGCTGCTGGGTCCGGCTGTCGGTCCCATTGCCGGTGCTTTTATTGCCCAGAACACCACTTGGCGCTGGGTGTTCTACTCCACCACCATTGCCGACGGTGTCATCCAGTTTGCCGGTCTCTTCTTTTTGCGTGAGACGTTTGCACCCGTCCTGCTCACCTGGAAGCGCGACCGCCTTCGCAAAGAAACGGGCAACAACGCTCTGTACACGGCCTTTGACGAAGCCCGTGCCGGTGGTGTTTGGCACACTCTGCGCATTGCCTTTAGCCGGCCCTTTATCATGCTCGGCTCGCAGCTTATTGTCCAGGTCCTGGCTTTGTATATGATGTACCTGTACGGCATCATGTACCTGGTGCTAGCCACCTTCCCGACCCTGTGGACCGAGATTTACCACGAGCGCCAGGGCATCGCCGGTCTCAACTATATCTCGCTCGGTGTTGGTCTGTCCCTTGGTGCTCAGATCATGGCCCCGCTGCAGGACCGTGTCTATGCCTATCTGAAGCGGCGCTACAATGTGAGCGTTGGCCGTCCCGAGTTCCGTGTCCCCATCATGGTCCCCGGCTCCATCCTGGTCCCTACCGGTCTGCTCATCTTTGGCTGGACTGCCGAGTACAAGACCCACTGGATCGGACCCAACATTGGCACCGCCCTCATGCTCAGCGGTGTCATTGTCGGCTTCCAGTGCATCCAGGGCTATCTTGTGGACACATACACGCGGTATGCGGCCAGTGCTGTCGGCGCCACAACGGTGCTGCGATCCATTGCCGGCTTCGGCTTCCCGCTCTTTGCGCCCAACCTGTACTCCAGCCTTGGGTATGGCAAGGGCAACACGGTCCTAGCAGCCATTGGCATTATTGTTGGCTGGCCGGCGCCATTCTTGCTGTGGAAGTATGGCCCCTACCTGCGGAACAAGAAGTCGAGCTTCCAGGGTTAAGTTGACGTGTTGTTGTGGTCAAGATTCGTCAAAGACCCTGACAGCAAAACAGGGGGTCGAAGAAGAAATGCAGATACCACATGCCCATCTGGTCTTTGAATTTGATAGATCCGTTTTAGAGTCTCAATTTGATTTGTGTGCAAAATGCACTTGCATTTACATAGCGTGGGCTGGAGAGGAATGCTTTGTTTTGTCTTGGCTTGATAATCAAAGAGAGGGGGAGACAAAATACCAAATATAAAATGATAATTGCATAAATGATATACCATTCCCAATTCTTTGAACAAAAGAGGTAGTGGTAACGGGTTAGCAAGACGTAAAGGGGCAAAATCTCAATGCCAAAGGCCCTTGAGCTACTTCGTAGACCAACATTAAACCATGGATCACTGGGAAAGCATCCAACAGCCTCGGTTACCACAACCAACAGAAAGCACCAAAGATCACCAAAGATCAACACCCACCAGAGCCGCGTCAACGGCTAACGTCAACAGTCCTTACCACTCATTCCATGGACCCCTCTAGGAGAGGTGTACTTGCACTCGCCTTGTGCTCTCACAGCCTTGAGACCAGCTGCTGGCTCGAGGGCAATATTCTGAAAGTCAATATTGCAGCAGGGCTGGCGAGTTGAGCAAGAAATTCGGGCCGTTCGGATGCTGCTATTGTTGTTGTTGCTGCTGCCGTTATTGCCATCACTGCCTTGACGATTGTTTTTGCCATTCAACGTTCCCGTAAAGTTGACAAACGCGATGTTGCTGATTAGTATATTTGACGTTCCGGAGGATCCTAAGGCAGCGCCAGAAGACATATTAGCCTGTGTTAGATAATCTTTGATAATGCTTCGTTTCGGATATGTCAACATTAGAAAGGCGTGCGGCGCGGTATAGTGCTTCTTCGCCTCTTCCCTCGCGGTCGTTTTCTTCTTTTCTTTCTTTTTTTCTCTTCTTCCCGCTCCTCTCGCCTCTTACCATTGTTGCCGCTGTCTTGGTCGATGGCGGGACCACTGCCCGCGTCATCGAGGCGGAAATTTGCAAAGACCACGTTCGTCACGCTACCGCAACCGCCGCCGTTCGGCTTTCTAGCACTTTCGTAGCCCTACTGCGAGATCAAGGCTACGTTGCGTGCGTCCATAGTATCGAAGCCGTCTGTGTTTTGCACCCAGTTCTTGCCTGGCGGAGCCGTAGTCGCCGTACTATTAACATAGATGTGGTTCTAAAAGGCAATGGGGTACCCGTTGTTTCGCCAGTATGAGGTATTCGTCGAGAACTGCAGCGAGTGGAGTATACAGTCAGTACTCGGAGAGTTCCGTTGGGTCCGTCTACCTCGAATTAACCTCATATAAGCCACAGAGGTACATCGGGGTACGTCGTACGCCGTACTCACCTCTCACACGCCGTGCTAGTCTACAGCAATCGAGTACCTCGTGCCTTCGGGGAAAACCACAGTGCCGCCATTGTTGCAATCGGCGAACGCCTGCAAGATCTGAGGCACGTCGTCCACGTCCACCGCCTCGACAAGGGTGGCATTGCTGTCATGTCGCTGCTGCTGGATCGGTGTGACAATGCACAGTCTCCCACTGTTGGCAGGGCTTCGAGGCTGGACCATCGACACGGGAGACAGGTCCCAGGCCATGGCTCCCTGAGGAAGCATCGTTCCTGTCAACACCGCTGGCAAAAGCACCAAAAACACCGGGATCATGGTTGGTAAGGCTTTTGCAGACGATCGTCCGCCGTTGTGATCATGAACACAAATAGCGAAAACAAATCGTACCCCAGAATTTGTTCCAGCGGAGCGGTGCTTTTTCTTTCGAAGCAACTCCATGTCTCCTTGTCTCCCTGTCTTGCCCCCCTAAGCCCCGTCTGCGGAAAGTTCCAAGCAATATCAAGCCGCTTGCCAAGTCGCCAGTCTCATCCCGTCTTTTCCGATCGACTCTCCGCCTTGTCGGGCATTGTCTGATGCTTCTCTTAGCTTTTGTTGCGCTCTTTTGCTGGTGGCTCCACGCCTTTGCTCTGTTTTGTTTCTTTTTGGGTGACGGTCGCTCGTGTTTCCGGTCATCAGACGTCTATTTCGAGGTCGTCAGCTTTGCTTAGCACCAGGGTGTTACCGCCGAAGGGCGGGGCGTCCATTCTCGGTTTCGATGTCCTCAGATTTGAGCTGCGAGTCTTACTCCGTGCAGGAAAAGGAGAGAAGAAACAAATGGTTGTAGGGAAAGCCCTTGTCCCAGATATAAGCACCTTCGTCTCCCCGGGGTTTGAAGCGGGTTGCTACTTCCCATCTGTACAGCCCATGTTTACTGCTCCGTCCATGCACCCCGTGCGCCTTCCTGCGAGATGCAGACACATGGTTTTTTTTGAAAATATGGCAGCCACTCGCGACTTCCCCAAACTCGGGTTCTGGGTTAATTCAAATTCTCACTCAAATGTAAATAAATGTGCAAGAATCCCACCTGCACCACCCATCGCACCTGCTGCGACGTAACCCCACGACCACCGCACGGCAGGTGCCACCCCTTCGTACCTGCCGATCCCAGAAAGGACGCAGAGTGCACCCCGTAGAACTTTCCTCGCCTTCCTTCCCGATGCTGTTGTTCCCTCCCTGCAACTGTCTGCAACTGCCTGCAATTGTTTCTTTATTCTCGTTCCTTCCGACTGCCACTGCCGTGAAACTGGAGAAATTGTACTTCCGCAGGCCCTTCGAGACCGTCCATCCCGTCGCGCCTGCCTGCGCACGCAAACTGACTCTTTTGTAAACTAGTGCTGCACACTCGTCCTGCTTCGCAGTTTCCTCCACAAAAGGCAATTCAAAACGACATTTCCTTAAAAGGTAGGCGCGGTTTCACGCGGCTCCCACGTAACGCTAGCCAGGCGACCCCCAAAGCCAAAAACCCATGTCGCTCTTTCCTTCACTCACGTCCTCACGTCTAGTCTCCATTTTGTCTCCATTTAGCCCTCGTCCACTTTTTTTCCATCTCACATCATCTGGACCACCAAAACCCAAAACACACCACCGACATCCGTTTACAACCTCCGTTCCAAAGGTCCCCGTTCCAGCCGGCTTACCGGTTTATCCGCCACTGAGTTCCCTTCAACGTCCTTTTTTCAACTGCTGTCGTTTTCCAGGGACGACGGAGTATCCCGTTTCAGCAAAGTACCAACCAGGGCCAGAGTCGCCAAGAACATCGATTTGGTGATTTTGCTTTCGAGCCTTCAAGCTACAAGCCTACGCGAGCGAGGCAAGCAAGTTGAAACTGCCTGATATCATTGGGCGTCTTCCGTTTTTTCCTCAACCGTCCACAGCTACCATGTGAGCGGTCCTTTTGTCGACTTGGGTTCACTTTTTAACCTTCAGGTAAGAAAGAGCTGCTTTACGCCTTATTCGTGTTCTTGTTCTTATCCTATTTCGTGGCCTCGTTGTTTCCTCCCTTTCCCATCTATACCCACCAGCCATTGTCGCCGGCCTGTTGGAACTTGGACCCTGTGGCTTCGTTAGCCTTCTAGGGCGACTCGCAAGCCTTTACGGAGTAAATACTCCGTATTACTGTACATTGCGAGATTGCCCTCATTGCCTCCTGGCTGGGCTTTTAGACACCTGCGCTTGGCACATTCCGCCACGCCCAACGTTCCCGATTTCTCTGCGAGCCTGCTTCACCCGGCTTGCTCAAGTCGTGTTGGCCTTCTTCTTTTAGAATCGAAGGGCCTAGTTGTGTCTCTGGTGCTCTGCTGTTTTTAGCTTTAGCTCTTCTGGTGCTCGTGCTGTTCTGTCCTTCTGTTCCTCTGTTTCTTTGTCGGTCAGGATCTCGGTCATTGTCGCGATAGGCTGTCCCAGCTGAAGATCCCAGTCTAAAGCAGGCCAGGCCTGGGCTTGATCTCAATCAGCAACTAGCCGCCTCGGGCGCAAATCAAGGATCAACCTTTGTCATTTGCTTTCGATCTCGACTCGTGGACGGCTCTGCGCTGTATGGTTTCTCCCCCACTATGCCGAAAGAGCACCTTCTGCATGCGCTGCACCCTTCCCCTCTCCTTGGCTAGGCCCCATTTTTGCCTTTGCTTCTCTCTTGCATACGAACGGTGCTCCTCCTCTACCGCAGTTTCGTTTTGTTTAACTTTATTTTTCTGTGTATTCTCCGAAGTGTGTGGTTGATGCGCTCTTTAACTCGTTGAACTCGTTTACTGACCTGCTGCCGTCTCATTTTCTTTTCTTTTTCTTTTCTTTTTTTCTTTTTTTTTCTTTTCAATTTGCAGCACTGACGCTTTCCACTCATTTCCACTCACAAGGTCCCACGCACACTATACTTTTCTACGTCCCTTTTGCGCATTTTCAACGCTACTCTCAACTCTCAACTCTCGACAGTGATTCTTTCAACCTTCACTTTTATCCAACCAAGGAAGTCACTAGAAAATCTAGGAAATCTCGCGCGCGCCGCTCCTCTCCTGCCCTTATGAGACCTAGCGCCTGTCCTCTGGCAACCGACAGCGCCGGGCGCGACTAGAACTTTCTTGGCTACACTGCGTCGCTGGATTCGCACTTCGCCTCCTCAGTCGGCAACGGTCTCGCACCGACTGGACCTGGGCTGTCGCCGCTCGTTCTCGCTGACAGTACTGGAGATAGTTCAGCAGTTGGGTCACTGGCCACTACTTCGATGTGGTAGGCTTTTTCCATTACCAATCTGGCCCTACGACAACACTGTGGCTCTTCTTTGGCCCCCAACCTTTTTGCACTTCAGCACATCTGCACCTCCGCTCTCCAATATCCCTCTCCCACCTTTTGCTTTTCCCCTGACGTCAAAACGACGCAGCCCATATGCATACATACAGCCCTGTGGCCTCGTCTCCATAGTTGGCGAGCCGCGTTCTGCACTGTTTATTCCGTGCTTTGCTTCAGCAACCTTGAATCGCATCTATATTTCATCTGCGACAGCCATGAGCGGCAACAATGTACAGCCCGCCTATGGGCAGGCACAAGGACCGCTCCCGACAAATGGTTATAATTCCGCCTTTCCGCCATCCGCAGTACCCGCTGCCTCGGTAACGCCTCCCTCGGCCGTGTCCTCGCACAACGGGCCGACGTCGGCACCATCAGGGGGATCAGGAGGATCAGGAGGATCGACACCCGCGCCGAAGAAGAAGTCGCGGCGCAACGCCGACCCCTCGGCGCAAAAGCGGCGGTGCGTCAGTACGGCCTGTGTCGCATGCCGAAAGAGAAAATCAAAATGCGACGGCGCGCTGCCGAGTTGCGCTGCGTGCGCCAGCGTCTACTGCACCGAGTGCGTGTACGACCCAAACTCGGACCATCGGCGGAAGGGTGTCTACCGCGAGAAGGTCGACAGCATGAAGGCACAGAATTCGACCTTGCAGATTTTGATCCAGGCGATTCTCAATGCTGCCGAAGATGATGTACCCGCCATTGTGAAGAAGATCCGCACCTGTGACAGCCTTGATGCCGTGGCTGAGTCCATCGTGAAAGAGGACTTTGCCAACAGCGATGACACTGCCGAGGATACCGGTACCGTGCCCGACAATGCGCCAATCGACCCGAACCAGCCAGCGGAGGGCGAGTTTGATTTGGCTCGGAAGATGGGCGAGCTTCGTCTCGAGAACGGCTCTGTCCGCTTCATCGGCGGCACCTCGCACTTGATTTACATTGGTGACTCCCTGGGCGACAATGACGTCGACTCGAGTCCCGAGAACAGCACCGAGGGCGCGTTGGCCGACCGGGTGGCGTCCCAGTTTGAGGCGCCCTACAGCACGACCGAGGAGGCCATCAACAGCTGGACGACCGTCACCACTGACACGACCCTGATCATCCACTTGATGAATATGTACTTCAACTGGCACTACACCTACTTCACCACCCTCTCCAAGAGCCTCTTCTACAAGGACTTTTTACGCGGCCGGCCACAAGTACAGCCGAAGCGCACTGTTTACTGTACGTCCCTGCTTGTCAACGCCATGCTGTCCCTCGGCTGTCATTTCACCGGTGCCGTCGGAGCCTTTGCCGTGCCAGGCGACAGCCGCACAAAGGGCGACCACTTCTTTGCGGAAGCGAAGCGTCTGATCGTCGAGAACGACGAGTACGAAAAGCCCAGACTGGCTACTGTGCAGGCACTAGCACTCATGTCGGTCCGCGAGGCCGGTTGTGCCCGCGAGGCCAAGGGCTGGGTGTACAGCGGTATGAGTTTCCGCATGGCCCAGGATATTGGTCTCAACTTTGACGCCAGCACAGGTACAGGGCCGTCAATAGGTGCTTCTGACAACGACGGTCATCACCAGATGAGTGACGCCGAGATTGACGCCCGCCGCATCACTTTCTGGGGCTGCTTCTTGTTCGACAAGGCCTGGTCCAACTACCTCGGCCGCCTGCCCCAGCTGCCAAAGAACTCTTACAGCGTGCCCAAATATGACGTTTTCCCCGACGAAGATGCTGAGCTTTGGTCGCCGTTTACCGATTCTGGTTTTGATGTTTCACTCCGCCAGCCCTCACGGACACGCGCCATCGGCCTGCAGCTCTCGAAACTTTGTGAGATCAGCAGCGATCTCCTCCTCTTCTTCTACCACCCGAATCACATTGGCCGTTTTAACGGAAAAGCAGTTGAGCTTAAGAAGCTTAGCGAACTGCACCGTCGCCTGGAAGACTGGCGTTGTGAGCTGCCAGTGGAATTTGAGCCCAAGGAGGGACAGCTTCCCAACGTGCTTCTGACACAGTAAGTTGTACACAGTCCTATCGTAGACATTCAGACACAAAGTGTATTTTGACTAACGCCGCTGTAGCATGTTCTTCCATCTCCAATACATCCATCTCTTCCGCCCTTTCCTCAAGTACACCCCGAAAACTTTACCCCTACCAGCACATGTCTCACCACGCCGTATCTGCACATCCAACGCCGGCGCCATTTCCAAGCTTATGCGCTTGTATAAGAAAATTTACAACCTGCGCCAGATCTGCAACATTGCGGTCTACATGATCCACTCCGCCTGCACGATCCATCTGCTCAACCTCCCCGAGAAGACAGCAAAACGCAACATTATCCACGGCGTCAAGCAACTAGAGGAGATTGCTGAGGATTGGCTCTGTGCCCGCCGTACTCTGAGTATCATCAGTGTCCTGGCCCGCAAGTGGGGCGTTGAGTTGCCTGAGGAGGCATCGCAGGTCCTGCAGCGCTCCGACGAGAAGTATGGGACTTTTAGCACGGCCGATGTCCCCTCCCCAAACCTATCTGTAGGCTCTGCCGCTGGCCCCACGGGATCGGGCAATTTACCACACAACAAGGATTTTGGTGTTATGGGTCCGGGCGTCGACAACTCCCCTTCGGCCAACACCGTTGTGAAGTCGGAGCAGTTTGGCGCCGGCAGCCTGGCCATTACGACTATGCCGGGTTTGTTGGAGCAGTTCTCTCAACAATCACCGACGTTCCAGGATTTTTCTACCCCAGGCGTCACGCCAGAGTACCTGGGCGGTATCCCCAAGGCCAACTCTCCTACTGCCGGCGCCATTGGCCCGGCGCCGAAGCAGCCAGCCTACCCACAAGGCATGGGCAACCCATCAGCCGGGCCTTCGGTTGTGTCTGTTAACGGCACAATGCCTGGCATCAATGCTTGGACCATGGCCCCTCCCACGTCACAGTCGATGCAAGGCAACTCTCAGCAACAGCAGTTGACATATCAGCCACAGCCGACGTCACAACCAGACACGCAGCAGTACAATGTCGACAGTCAGGACTGGTTTTTGAAGGAGGGTGTCAGCTGGCAGCACAACTTTGAAACGTGGGGCTATGCGCAACAACAACAGCAGCAGCAGCAACAACAACATCAACATCAACAAAACGCTGTACAGCAACAGCCGCACTTGCAACAACAGATTTCACGGTCAAGCCACCACCCACCAACAAGCACGGACAACAACAGCACACCGATCTCGGACAGCAGCTTCTTTTTGTCTTGGGGTGCACACGGCTCCGACCTGGACATGTCATTTGACGACCTAGCCACAACGGGCGGCAACCTTGACGGCCTCGGTCCTGTCTAGTCGACTCTGGACAGCTGGACTACGACTGCAACGATTGAAGATGTTTTGCGCGTCGCGAATTAATCTATCTAGAATACACTTTTGGTTATATCTTTTAGTCCTTTTTTTGTATCTACATCGTTTCAGGAGCACGGGGTGTCCTAGAATATATCACAGGGCTTTGGTTTCGGAGAAACGGAAAAGAGGGTGGTTATTTTGATTACTGGTCGTGGCTTTTATGGCCTTGTTACACCTAACGGCGAGACTGTTTTGTGTTTTGGTTCATGATTTTGACGGAAATGATATGGATTATATGACGGTCTATATATAACGTGAAAACCGTGGAAAAAAACCATCACGTTTCCCTGATCTATCGCTCGCTTTCAAACATCGGCATGCGTTGACTTAAGCTTCGAATCCGGACCGAGTCACTTGCCCAGCACCTTGTTAATCGTCTCACGGAACGCCGCCGCCTCGGCCTCCATCTCTGCCATCGTGCGCGCCTCACGCGAGCTGTCCTCAATCTTGGGGAATTTACCGCCAGGCTGTGGCCGGTCACCAAACTGCGCGGTGTGTGCCGCCGCCAGCGCAGCATCCCAATGCTGCCCGCCCACGTTGCCTGGCTCCTCGGCCATCTTCTCATACAGCTCATCCGCCTCTGTCAGCGCAGCCTTGGCCGTCTCGCCCCGGATCCGCGGCAAAACGTGCACATGCACATGCGGTACTGTCTGGCCGGCCTCGGGCCCGTCCTGGATGGCAATGTTGAAGCTGCCCTTGTAGCAGTCGTCGGCGTCGTCCTTGTGGGCGGTCACGCCGCCAAAATAATGGGCAGCGAGCATGCGCTGGACGACCTGGACCGACGCAAAAAGGTCCAGGACCTCGTCGGCACCCATGTCCGTCAGGCGGCGGTGTAGTTTCTTGGGGCAAACAAGAACATGGCCTGGCATGAGGGGCTTGAGGTTGACAAGCGCAAAGGAGTACTTGGTCGAGTAAAAGACCTGCGTTGAGACGTCAAAGGGGCCAAAGGAGATTTTCTCCGGCGGTGCTGTTGTGGACGACATCTTGCGAGAGGAGACTGAAGGCGAAGGTGCAGAGACCCGAGATGCGGTCTGCTGTGTAGCTCGGAATTGTGCGGTCTTAACAGAGAGTGCGCGCAAGGAGCTGTGAGAGCGAGCTGGAAGCAATGCAGTTGCAATTGGGCGGCCAATGGCAGTGTATATGGTTGTATTGGCTGTGGCTGTGAAGCTCAATGTGGAAGGAGAGGCTCTTGTCAGGCAAAGGCAGGCGCGGTTCATTGTTCTTTGAAAAGACGGGAGGGGAGGAAGGAAGGGAAGGAGCGGCCGGGCGAATGGTGAGATGGCCCGGAAATGCAATGGCTGTGTTGATCAAGTGGTCCCGACTTGGGGGAGCAAGAGGTGGGAGGTGAGAATAAAGGACGAAATAGGAGTCTCGGGGCGACAGGTGTGGACCGTAGACACGCGGACTATGCCAAGGAGGAAAAGTGACCGGAAATGGTGACCGGGGAAAATGACCAAGTTTGACGAGGAGATCTCCAAGGGCCTTGACGATGCACCTTCCTTTCCCTGGCTGATCTCTGGCTATTGCGGTGTTATACGTTCTTTCCCTACCTCAGACATTGGAGTAAATTCTGGGGCGTTGGCGGTGCCATTCTAGGCGGGGCTAAAGCCAGGCTTGGGGGACAGGAAGGTTCAGGCGGGCAGCTTCCTTTGATGTGAGGCCGGGTGAGACCTGCCGTCACGCGCTCACGTGACACTATTGCATAGTGGTGATTGGACTCTTTGATGCCCAGACATATGAATTAACAAGTTATCAAGGGTCAATCAGCTTTCATCCATTTTGTGATATCTCCTGGTTAGTCTTCAAATGTTGTAGTTGCTGCTGTAAATTTGCAGACCTTTTCTTTCTCCTTTTTTTTCTTTTCTTTTCTTTTCTTTTCTTTTTTTTCTCTTTTTTCTTTTTTCTTTTTTTCTTTTTTCTTTTTTTCTTTTTTCTTTTTTCTTTTTTCTTTTTTCTTTTTTCTTTTTTCTTTTTTCTTTTTTCTTTTTTCTTTTTATTTGAAAATAATGTCGATTTAATCGTCGACATCAACTCGCTCTTCTGCTCTTGCCACACCCTTTACACGATACACGTCGAAACAAATGATGAAAATAAAATAAAAAACCGACAGAAATAAAAACAGATAAGCAAATATACGCATCACAAAAAACTCCCATTCCCAATTGGATCTACCTCGCCTTTTCCGAGACACCCTGTCGACACGATGTTGTCTTTTCTTTTGCCCTCAAGCCCGCCACCGTCATCTGATCCCACCCCCCCTTTTTTGATAAAGGATTCCCTCGTGTGGCCTTCCAGGGGCACACGAAAGCCAACAAAAATAGCAAGAAGAACAAAGTTTAAGAGATTTAAGAGAAAAGAAGAGTGATGTGACGGTGAAGTTCTTTGTCAATCATTTTGCGGCATAGGACCGAGTACTGAGTATTTGCAAGGCGCAATGTGTGGATGTGCCAATACATAGGGGACTCATCAGTCACCGCGCAGCTCTCTCTGGATACCCTCCAGGGCAGAGACCAGTGCCTTGGCGTTGGGGATGCTCATCTGCAATGTGTTAGCAGTGTGCGCGGCAATATGACTGTTTCGTACACGACAGGAAAAAAAAAAAAAAACGTACCTTGGCCTGCATGCTGACGGGCTTTGCCTCGCTGCCCTCAAAGGCCGTGAAGAGCACCGTCGTGGCCTTGAGCGTCTGACGCTCCTTGAACTCGGTTGACGGCAACACGGCCGTGTTGAGAATCACACGGTGCGTCGAGTCCTGCCGCATAATCAGCCGGACCACGGTACGCCGCGGAATTTTGGCCGCCCCTGTTGGCTTAGTCCGTGGCTTACCATTAGAGTCCTCGGCACCGCTGCCGGCCGCAGCCTCGTCGTCGGCGTTGGAGTCTGCTTCGGCAGATTCCTCTTCCTCCTCCTCGCCGAGCGTCGACGCATCAAAGGAAGCGGGGATAACGCTACCGTCCCGGTCAAACTCGACGCAGTGCTCGGGCACGTTGATCTTCAGCATACCTGCACCGCGCTCCTTCCAGCCGCCCAGGTCCTTGTCGAGATAGTACATGCGTGCGCGGACCTGTAATAATGTGGCCTCGCCCGCCTCGCCGTCGTCGACTGCCACTCGTTGCAGCTTCTGCTTCTTCTTGTCGGCGTCTGCACCGCCAGCACTCTTGGCCGGCTGGTCCTCTCCATCACCGCCCTTCTCATCGTCGCCACCATCCTCCTTCTCCTCATCGCCGTTCTCGTCCTCTTCTGCTGCCGAGGCCTCGTCGCCGCTTTCTTCGCCTTCGTCGCTGTCGGGCGCACCGAATGGCCGTGCCGGCTTGTCGCTCTTAAACGCCGCGCCAGGCTTGGCAAAACTGGTGAGTCCACCACCCGCACCAGACAGGGCGGCACCGAAGGCGCTTCCAGCACCACCAGCTGCCGAGGCGCTGCCGCCAAATCCACTGCCAAGACCGCTGCCAAAGCCACCGCCGAAGCTGCTCGTAGTTCCAGAACCGGCCTTGGCTGTGGCACTGCCGAACGCACTGCCAAAGGTACTGCCGCCCGTCGAAGAGGGAACGCTAGCAAACGGAGATGCCGAGCCAGTGCTGCCGAAGCTTAATGTAGGAGGAGGGGCCAATGATGGCGCTGCGGGCTTGGATGTCGAGTCGAAGGAGGTGGTGGTGGTAGCGGCGGCACCGCCGCCGAGGGCACCAAAGGGCGAGGCCGAGCCCGAGGACGAGCCGAACAGAGATGGCTTGCCGGGTGCACCGCCTGCGAGGCTGCCGAATGGCGAGGCGGAGCTGGTCAGTTTGGCGAAACCAGACGAGGCGAAGGCGGAGGGGGCCGATGCTGCCGCGGCAGCCTTGTCGTCTTTAGAGGGCGCCTAAAAAGAGAGAGAAAAAGATAACGTTAGTATGGTAGATGGTTGGCGTCGGCAAGAGAGTAGAGGGCCATCCTACCTCTTCATCACGCAACCGCTTCTTTTCGGGCTCGTCTGCGCGTGAAGCGCCGCCATTGGGAGCGTCGAGAGCAGCGGAAGCATTCACGGACTTGTTGGTTGCAACATCTTCATCCTTGCTACTCGGCGCGTCTTCCTTGTTCTTCTTTTTGCCCTCGGTGGCCTCGTCATCGTCGTCGTGGTCGAGCTCATCGTGGGCGCGCTTCTTCTTGGGCGACGACACCTGCCCCTTGAGGGCGTCGTGCTTGTCGGGCGTGACGGCTCGCCGTGAGAAGGTCTCTTCCTCTTTGCTGTCGGTATCGTCACCAGCATCCTTCTGGTCACCGTCTTTCTTCTCTGAAATTGCCGTGTGCTTCAGCTCTTCCCGTGCCGACTTGGTCGCGGCATCCTCCTTGGGAGACCCGGCGCCGGAGGGCACTGCGGACGCCGGATCGGTGTCTGTCATTATGTGGTGGTGTGCGTTTGCTGGGGAGGGGGGTGTCGTAGAGGTTGGATGGTATTCTTATCTTGTCGTGTCTCTGTTTCCGGAAGTCGTCTGTTCTTTGTTCTTGTTCTTGTTCACGTTGTAAATTATTCCTTTTTTGCAAAAGGGCCCGTTTCTGAACGGTGTGTTGGTTGCCGAGAGGAGCAAGTGGGTCGAAAAGCAAAAGCGCAGGCGCTTGGGACTTGGGTTGGTTGTTTGCCAGGGCGGGCTGTCGCAAGTGCCGTTTGTCACTCTCCGTCGAGGCTCTGCGTGGGCTCTGTACCGTGTATGCAAACGCTTTGCAAATTGTATGTACGGAGTATGTCTGTGCTGTATGCAGGTGTGTTGAAGTCAAAGGGTCGGAATCTACTTCTTTTGTGTGTAGAATAAGTTGAAGAGTTTAAAAAAGTCGCGGGGGGGAGATCTGAGATCTGAGATTTGGGCCCTTTGAAGAAGCGCAAGGCGGCTGTTCCCAGAGATACGCAGCCGAGGCGGGAAAACAAAGGGAGAGGTCTGCTGGGCTGCTCGAGGCGAGGAGGGGGAAGAATGGTGAGAAGCCGGTCCGTAGGTGTGGTCGTAACTGTGGTTGTATATGTGGTCGAAAAAGGGGAGAAGAAGAGATTGGACGGCTCGCCGCTAATATGTGGAACGGAGTTTGGAGATATGGATTATTATGTGAGGAAGGTACGAAGTTGACAAAAATGGCAGGAAGGGGAGATTTGATCGTTGGTTTTTGGGAAGGAGCGCAAACCAACAGAAAGCGAGAAGCGAGGAGGGGCGGTTGCGCTGTTGCTCCTGCTGTTTTGGTGGTTGCTCTGGCTAGTGCGGGAGGGAATGGTTTTGCAGGGAAAGCGCGATATAGTGGGGCAGGGTACGCCAGCACAGGCAAGAGGCAAGCTGAAAGGGCTGAGAAAGGACCATCGACGGGCCATTGATGGTGGCCTGGACCAGCAAGGAAGGTGCGGTCGAGCTGTCAAACTACGGAAGGACGACATTGGACGGATGGAAAGAAATATAGCAAATAATAAGACGAAAGCCACTGTTGGTTGTCTTGGCCTATCTGGTTTTACTTGGGCACAGCATTTGGGCGTTTCTGAATGGCGATGCGCTGGCAGGACAAGGCCAGGCCACTTTGACGTTTGCTGTCAGTTGGTTGGCTGTCGTTGACTGGCTCGAAATATGCGCATAACTCTGGACATTGCGTAATATTATTTGCTCGCCTCTGATATTGGAGACGATTGACATACTGTGGTGTACTCCGTATTGGACTGAGATCCGTTGAAAGAATCAAATTTGCTTCTCTACTCTGCTGGGACATCGTACAAGAGAAAAAGACAGCGCCCGTTGAAAGTTTAAACCCTGAACCAGTTGCCCAATTACCAAAGATATATCCGCATGAAAAAGAACGAAGAATAGAAAATAAAGGAAAACAAAAAACACAATTCTGGCAGCTTCCCCGCTCTGACCCATCTCAAGTCTATGCTTCCCATCATTTAGCTTTTCGCCAGGCCCATTTGGGCCAGCACTGTCCCCGACTGCTCGTTCATCATTCCACCTAGCTGATGAAGCACAGGCAGCCCAGGCCCAGGTAAAAGACAAACAGCGGGTACACCGCAATGCCCACCCGGTTCTTGACCACGCCGCTGCCGCCCAGGATGCTCACACCTGCCGCCATGGCCCACGCCACGAGCACCAGGTAGACGGGGATGCGTGCCACTGTTGGCAGGTGCAGTGCTGACAGAAGCGCCGCAAGCACAAGCGGGAACAGCGTGTAGCCGATGATACAGACACTCTGCGCAAATGAAATGTTGCCGCCGAGCAGCTTGATCTGCAGCGTCACGACAGCCTCGCCGATCCAGACCATGGCGAAGACGCCCGAGAAGACAAGCTCGCGCTGCTGCTCGCGGGCGTTGAAGCTGAGGAGCATACTGAGCAGCAGACAGAAAACCAGAGGACCCCACAGGTCCCAGTCGCGCAGCCCGGGGGTCATGTTGCTCTGGCGCAGCAGGGCTTCCGGATCGAGGACTCGGCCGGCCAACCCGGCCAGCTCGTCGCGTGTGCCGGCGAGGCCTGCGTTGCGCAGCGTAGCGTACGCACCGCGCAGACCACCACCGCCGTTGCCATCGCCATCAAACATGGAGCCGCCGAACAGGTACCGCGGGTACAGGACCTCGCGCATCTTGGCCCAAACAGCAAGCAGGTCGCGGCGGAGGGTGGCCCAGACGGTTTCGTCGATAGTGTTGGTGGGTGCGGAGCGATCTTCGCCGGGAATTCGAGAGGTCAGGTAGTTTTCGCTAATGGAGCGGCCGAAGCCACCACCGCCGCCGCCGCTGCTGCTCGGGCCTGCAGTTGATGATGAGCCGATATTGCCGCGCAAGGGAGCTCGTGAGGAAGACGCCTCGGGCGCCAAGGGGTCGTCAAGGTCATCGAGGTCGGCTAGTATCTGTGTTAGCTAACGGGAAAATGCCCGCATTGAAGAAGATGGAGAAAACACCCACCATCATCCGGGTCGATGAGGTCGTCGTCGTCGATTTGCGGCGCCGCGTCGTAGTCTTTGCGGTTGACAGACGCCATCGCGGGCAGTCAGGGTGTGGTCGAGGGGAAAAGAACGATATGCCGAGACAGTTTATGATCGACTGTAGTCGAATCGTATGTGTATAGGTGGTCGCTTGCGATGGGCGCGGTCGGGCGGTGCGTGACGATGTGGTCTGCGAAAGATGATGGAAAAGGGTGAACCTAAGGAGGCAGTTCCACGTTTGCTCTAATAGCCAGCTGTGCACAAACGAGTTCCATTGGCTAAAGGAAAGTGCGTTTGGGGTCTGCCGCGTCCGCGCCTGGGATCCACATTTGTAGGGTGGACCCCAAGCTCTAGGTATTACTATTATGGCAGGCACCGACATTTCGCTGGCACGCTATTTCCTCTGTATCTCACTTATGTCACCGATTCATGAAGTGCAGTAATACGACATACGGCGTACTGCAGAAATCGAAGAACAAGCGAGCGAGCATCTACACAATGTCCTCAACACACACATAAACTCAATTAAATCCAGATTATTCGATTGATAAAAAAAACTATCTAGAAAAGCCTCTGAGCTCACGCCCGAGCCTAGGTGGGTATCTTGTCCTGTCGCTATGCTGTGTTTTGAGATTGAAGATGGAGAAATGCACCCCGCAAGTCTTTCTTTGTCGTGGTTTCGACCAAAACGACAATTGACTGTGCGGGTGTTGGCTAGCTAGATAAAATGAAAGGAAAGCAGGGAAGGGGAAATGGCATATACGTAATAAAATGGGGGTAGATGGTGAAAGGGTATGGCCACCAAAACGACGAGAAAAGAAGAAAGAAGATTGTGTGATATGACAGAACAATATGAGCCGATAAGTCCAGTCTGTGAGATGTTATACGGAGTAGTAAGCTGAGTCCATCTCAGCGCCACCCGTAGTGGTTGTCCTGGGACGGGCCGCTCGTCTTCTGCGGCGGGCTTTGCGGGACCGGAGATTCATACGCCGGCGGTTGGCACCCGGCATCTCTGGAGAAGGAGGGAAGCCGGGAAGGCGGATTGGGCCTGGATGAACCTGACGAAAGGGCCGGATCATAGTTCTGGGCCAGTTGTTGGTGGTTCCGAGCGAGCTCAGCACGACTCACATGAGGCATTGCCGTCTCTGGAAGTTGAGACACGCCCCAAGCTGATGAATGAACAGACTCTGACCATGTCGACTGGTATCCGCAAGGGTTGCTCGCGTTGTTGCCCATGACAGGGTCGAGGGCGTTATAAGTGGCATTGATTGGTGCCCGTCTGGTTGTGTAGGTGTGTGGCTGGCCCGCCGCTATCGTTTCCACTGCCTTCCCTTTCCCTTTGGTGGATGGTGAGCCATCCTCAGTTGCCCCATGTCTGGGTTCCTGCTGGCCGGTCCGTACTGGTCGTGCCTCACCGGAAGGTAGGCCACGTCCGTAAGCAGCCATGGCTGGGTTAATGCCGACGACCCCCCACGCAAACACGGCCACATCGCGTATTGAGCCCATGAGAACGTCCAGCGGAGGTCCGCCAGCATCCTTCACATTCTCTCGTAGCGGCATGTACTGTGGGAGCAATGGGGGTCGAAATGTATACAAGGATTCGTGTGGAAAGTGCGGGTGGATCGGTTGCTGGCCCCAGGGTGCTGCAAAAAGACCGTCGCCGTAGTCGAAGGCCACCAAGGGAGGGTGTGCAGGTGGAATCGGCGGTCGTGCTTTTCTGAGGATGACAACTAGGCCGTCGGATGTGCAGGATACCACGGCTTCTAACTCGATCGAGGGCAGTCTTGCTGGTGATTCGGATGGTACTGCCTGAGATGCGAGTGGGACGGCTGGGAGGGAAACATGCGCGTCGTCTTCCTCCTCGACTTTGATGTTGATCGTGTTGGCGCTATCCATGTCGGTGTCACCTGCTGTGGCTCCGGCATCAGCCATATCCTCGTCTTCGGGGTCGACGTCGATACTGGCGTCGCTGGCTGCACTTTCGGCTAGCTCGTCGTCCTCTCGAGGATCCTGGAAAAAGAAGCGTAGGTAGGCTATGGAGTCGTTGGCTTTGGCGCTCTCGAGGCACTCTATGGCTTCGGACAGGCAGCTTTCCTGGATGCACCGGTAGAAGCCTTTGTTTTTTATTTCGTGTGGACGCAAGCCGAGAACTGTAGCAATAGACGTGGTTGCAAACATGATTGTGAGGTTCCGGGTGAAGCGATTCAATATCAAAGCGGCTCTTGGCTCCCGCTCCATTGGCGGCATTTTGAATTTCGGCGACAGGTGTTCCAGCATATGGTACCGTGGGTCGCGTGGTGAGCAGGAGAAGATGCGCCGAATTTGGGGCGCCTCAATGGCTCGCCCTATATGTGTCAGTGGCCGCCATGGATATGAAGTAATACGATTCACGGGAATGCTCACTCTCGCTCTTTGCGTTTCGCCGGTAGATGCTTGTGCAGGCCACCAGTACGTCATGGACGATGGTGAAGCAGCACTCGCATCCAATCCAGCGGCCGTCCCGGGACAAGATGCGGGCATAATGGAGCACGGCAGCCTTATCCAATAGCACGCCCCGGCTATGGACGGAGCGTGCGAAGGGCACCTCTTCCGGGTGAAAGTAGTCGAAACATGACTTGCCCTGCACCTCAGCCGGCTGGTAGCCTAGGATGTCCGCGATGGACTCGGATGCAAAGAGGATATTGGCATCTGGGCTGAGGTCTTTGTGGTTGCGATGGCGTGTCAGCAAAGCTCGCCATTTATCAGAGACATCGGGATACCGGAAGGTCCGGAATGGCCGGTAAAGAACTCACTGTGAATTGTCATAAAAGTTTGTTCCATGACAGGGACTGACGACGCCGACCAGCGACGCAAAATGCAGGAAGCAGAGACGGCGAGAGACGGCGAGAGACGGCGGCGGGCTACTTGTTCTGGGCAAAGGCGTCTCAACTAGACGAAGCCCTGGCCGTACGGCGCACAAAACGATATATTGTTGAAGTGGTCACCGGGCGCGACTCTGATGGTGAGAATGTTCGTGAAGAAGCAAAGGAAGGTGGCTCTTCAAGATAAAAAAGAGTAGCAAATTGCACGAATGCACAAACCCAGAAACGAAACAAGCCTTGGGGAAGAAAAACAAAAAGAAACAGCAAGACTCTCTCCACGGAGAAGAGAGGGGAATAGTAGGTCAAGTCAAACAGGGTATTGTGTAGGGTTGGATAAGAGGGGACACAAAACGAAAGAACGAAAGAGAAGGCCTTTGCTTTCAGTGAGAATAATAGAACGTGGTCAGAAATGATCGACGGGGCGCCGGCAAGACTAAAGTAGCCCTGCAGCATGCGTTGTGAGGAGACTGGAGGGTAGACTTGGAGGAAAGACTTGGGGAGGCACCGTTTTACTGCAATAAACCCCTTCCGACACAAGAGAAGCTCGTAAAATGATGCACAAAAATGCAGAGCTGCGGGGGGAAAGGATGACCGACCCTAGCAGTTGGTGATCAACGGTTGGGTGTCGACGTTCTGCACGGCCGTTGGTTGGGATGTCCCAAGTGGCATGCGAGAGCAAGGGTCACTAGTTCGAAACCAAGGTAAAATAAAGGTCGAAGTTCAAAGACTGGGGGGACAGGATATGAGAGTTGACCTCGCGTAGTAAGCTTGTCAGAGCCGTATTGAGTACTGAGAAACTGAGAAACAGTTGCCCGTACTTTGTTGTTTGCGGCCGTGGTGCGTTCGTTTTGTTTCGTTGTCGGGCACAGGAATGCCGTACGAAAGGCAGCGATGCACGAGAGACACAGAAGGACTCAAGAGAAACACAAAGGACGACAGGAGGACGAGGTGCACAGCAAAGACAGCGACTTTGCGTGAGCCGAGAGGTAGTACAGACCCCGTTGGACGGGACCGGTTACCAGGTCTCGGCCGTTGCAAAAAAGAAGAGTGAAAACAAAATGGGCTGGAAGTAGAAGGGAGCGCAAGAACGCGTAAGGCAAGGGATGAGATGGAGAAGAGGGTGAGCGGCTGGGGAAAGTGAAGGACAAGAGGCCAAGGCAAACCAAATAGAAGGATACAATATAGCCAAGTGAAGCACCGTGGGACAGAGAGACACAAAATCGAGTGAACAATGTAGACCAGGATAAAAGCAAAGATGGAGATGAAGATGCTGAAGAAGCCGCTGCAGACCGAGAGGGCGTTCTTGTAGAAGTTGCAGTTCCAGTTCCAGACGCAGCCTTCAATGTGCTGTCCGTAATTTTGTACTCCGTACGGAGTACGTCTCGATGACTCGTGGTACTGGCACCTCTCTTTTGGCCCCCAATCTCTGCTGTGCTGGTACCGACGTTGCGTTGCCTGATGCTGCCGTTGCGTTTGTGACGGTGAAGGTGTTGTGTCGCGTTCGCGATGATGGGGGTTTGACTGTGTGATGTTATGGTGTGTGGTCTAAAGGTCTGGAGACTTGGTGGTGTGTGAGAAAAGTGGGTGGGTAGGCGTGCTGTTGGAGGTTGGAGCTGAAAATGGCTGAAATGGTTGAAATGGCTGAAATGACTGAAAAGTCGTGAAATAGTGAGCGTCACTGTTGTGGCCCTGCGTTAACCGAGCCGGCTGCAGCAACCGGTAATTATGTTTTTCTCTTGTCGTCCTTTTGCTGTTGTTCAAAGCTCAGTTGTGAGGAGTTTTGTTTTGTTTTGTTTTGGGAATGCCTTTTCTATCCTTTTGCTCCTCTTGCCCTTTTGTCTGTTTTCGTTCGGGGTCTTTCCTCTTTCTGCCAGATCGTCCTTTCCCTTTCCTAAGAGCCCTGTGTCGAACGCTCTTTCCTCTGTTCCGCACTCTGTGCCAAGACAGCCTGGCAGAAGAATAGGGAAAGAGCAAAGGACGATCAGAAGATCAGAAGATTAAAAAGGAAAGAACAGGACCAGGGGGTGTTAAATGGGGATCATAACAGGGGATATGTTTTCGTCCAAGACGGAGTATCTGTTCCCGTACGCGTATTGCTTGTAGAATGGAAGAACTTCTCTTTCAAAGAAACGGCAACGCGAAAGGATCCACTGCAGGGGCTTTGGTGTGATTTGCTTCAGGTGGTCAACCCCCCCAGTCTTTCTTAAAAAGGGCCAGTTTCAGAAGAGGAAGGAGCAAACAACGAGCAAACACAGGAAAAAGAGCCCGAAACACCAACCAGACCGGCCCATCAATAAATTGCTGCTTCCTTTCGAGAACAGACGGCACCAATCCAGCCCAAGGGGGGAACGAGTCTGTGAGTGTTGATAAAGGTAGCGGCACATTGGCATGCTTTAGCGACTTGGCTTAGCGGGAACAAAAGAAAAGAGAGGAAAACAAGGGGCGAGTCTAACGCGAGCAGCTACTTCGTAAAGGTGGCCATTGCTGTCTACGGAGTCTTACAGTCTACTGAGTGGCAGGAGGTTGTATTTTACTGACTATTGATACAGTTCGTGACAAGACACGAGCAGAAAAAGAAAGAGGGTGTGCATATGTTCCTTGTATTACTCCGTGAGGTCTCGGGGAGAAGTGATATCGGCAGGCGCGCATCGCATCTGCTCGGAGAGCGCGAGCCAATCGCCAGCCGTGCTTATTGTTGATGGACAAGTATTACAGGGACTCTTGTTTGTAAGATACGAGTACACTTCTGCGTGTATATATGTACATGCATATACGACGTACTTGTAGCAGCATATGAGAGCGGTAAGGCTGTCGGGATAGCCGTGGGGGAGAGAGAGGCAGGAGCGACTTTGAGCAATATCAGCATTTGGAAAGAAACACCCTTAAACAGGGAAGCTGCACATGGGATTATGGGGTATTGCGCAAGTTGCAGGGCGACAAGTCATATCAACGGCCGGGATAAGAGCCGACGGGGCAGGAAGGAGAGGAAACAAAAAAGGAAGGAGCAACGAATGAAGGTAGAACAGAAAAACACTTGGCCGCTGACCGACGCCGGCGGCAGGAACGACCGGCTTGACAGTTGACCGAAACTCACGGGACAAATGGCGAGGCAATTACGTTGGAAAGGATTAATATAACGCACTCGTAAGAGGAAAGAGAGGAATTACAACCTAAGAAAAAGAATAAAGCAAAACATCAACATCAGCCTCAGGAGGAAGAAGGAAGAAAGAGGTGCTCACCAGGTACGACGTATTACTCCGCACCCCTTAAAAATAATACATACTTGAGAGTGAGAGAGTATCGCGAAATTCAACACTTGAAAACCTTCAGAACTCCAAGGTTGCATCCATCATAGCCCGAGGGCTAGCTCAGGGCACGGCCAGAACCAATTTCCAGCGGCGGGAGCGCTAGTGTTGCAGGAGTGCCGGGCTGACTGGTTGGGTCTTTCCGGGCATTGGCAGCAGGGCAGAGGACGTGCAGTCCGCCCAACGCAGGCACGTTCCTTCCACCTCTGTGCGTTATGTGTGTGTGCTGAAAGGGAAAGATCCCGCGCAGGTGGTTCGGACGGGCAGCGTGCCGGGGTTGGGATAGAGCAAAGAGGGTGCAGGTGCAGCGCGAGCAGGGGTGCAAGAAGGTGCGTTGGAGGAAAGTGCACTTGGAAAGCGACGGGAAACAAACTCACCGCGGCGTTCTTTCCCATAACTTCAGGTGGTCAATTAATAAGGAAGCGAGGAAGGAGCTCCTCTCTCTGCGCGTCGCCAAATTTACTTAGCTTCTCTTCTTCCTCTTCTTCTTTCCATTCTCCGGATTCCGGCTGGTCACGGCAAGCTTCATGTCGCCAACGTGACTCATGATCAACACGTTGCGCGTCGACAACGTGCCCAGAAAAGGTGAGATATCCCACGAGAACTTTACGACTAAACGACACGTTTGCCGTGGGTGGAGTAACCCAAAAAGAAAGAATAAGGGGAAAAGCGTAAGAAAGGTCAAAAGGCTCGAGGAAATGCCAAAATGCCACCGGCGTGAATGCCAGGGCGCCCAGCTTTCCCGGACTGGATTGTCGTCTGGCTTGGCACTTCTCCAGCATCCCCAAGATCCAAATGGGAGAAACAAATGAACGCTCGAGAGTGCAAAGCATGGGCAGACACACCAAACAAGACGAAGGAAGCGAGTGGGATTTGGGATTTTCCCCGTTTGGGAATTTCCTCGTTACCTGCTGGCCGGAACAGCCCTTGAGGGTCAATGTTGCACTCGGTCCTCCCCTGGCACTTTAAAGGACTCTAGGCTCTTTCAGCTGGGACACCAAAAAGGAAGGAGAGTAGCATTGGAAATGGGCAGCATGGATAAGTGTGCCTCGGAGATGGGAACAGAAGCAACATTAAAAAGCACAAAGCGGCGTGAAGACGACCAACAGGATCGGGCCCGAGCCGGATGGTTCCCATTTTGTCCTCTGTCCGAAGAGCTGGATGTGACGAGAAGGGAATATCGATATTGTTGGTTTTCCGTCTTTCTTTTCGTCTCATTTGCATCCTCGTTGGATGGCTCTCTTGGTTGTACGTCGTATTACCTTGTATCTTTTCGATGGAGCAGAACATCCATCGTATCTCGAAGTACGAACTATCCTCGAACTACCACCTCCTTTGGCTCTTTGGTCGCATCTGATTTTGTCTGATTTATCTGGGGGTTGCAGTCTTGAGTCCGGGCGTATATCCGCCTCGACGTGCCACTCTTGCCCTCGACCTCCAAACAGAGATGCGCCAAAAACTTGAGATATATCTGGCATTTCCCTTCCCAGCCCACTCTTCCTGGTATCTTTCTGCGAGGGCGGTGTCTGATGGAACAAGACGCCACGCTGTCCAATAGCTTGAAGAACGAAATGGCAAAAGTCCAAAACAAAAGTAGCAATTAGCCTTGACACTCTTGACAAGACCCCAGTGCCCAAAGGGCTGCTAGGGCTCAACCGGGCCTGAGACTAATTTTAGGTGGGCGATCATTCTTTGTTTGGCGTCCCTGAAATGCACGTTGTCAAAGAGCTTTTCCCCTGGTCTTGCCGTCTTACTCCGTAGGCCCTACGACATTGCTATTATGTGGTGACCCTGACGGTCAGGCCTGCTGCTTTTGCTCGTGTTATTGGGGCCTTGAGAAGCTTGAACACACAAGGCCAGCACACAATTAATTAACATTGCCCATTAAGTTTTTAATAGCACTGCGCCGTAGCGTGATTTGGGAGCTTGTCCAGTGTCTCCCAGACAACTCAGACTGAGTACAATATATTGACAGTCTTGTGCTTTGTGGACCGTTGTTTACTTGGGCATATAAGCACATGCTCATATATACTCGAATATACGACGTACGAGTACTCCGTACGTCGTAAATGTAATACGCACTTGTCGTACCGAGTATCCGCATCCACGCACAGAAAGAACACTTCATTTAGACGGCACGTTCCGTGCTTGGCCTAGACAGGTTTGGTGTCAATGACGATCGCCGTGCTCATTCATATATACGGAGTAGAGCGAAAAAAGATGGAACAAATGGGCAGAAAATTGGAGAGAAGATTGGACGAACAACAGCACCGTAGACTCTTCTTGTGATGGTGGCTTTTGAAACCCATCTCTATCAACCGTTAAGGGCGGCCCTGTATTCCGCGTATAGACTTTAGAATGGAGCGGTTTCCCGTCTTCTTTGTTGATAAATCGTCTTTATTTCCTCTTGTCCTCTCTCTAGTGGAAGAAGTGTGTCTCAGCACAGCTTACTTTGCAGAAGCGAACAAAGCTATCAGATGAAGAGAATGTGTGAACAATGGCCGTAATAAGACAAGTCTGAACAGTGGCGGGCAACGGCGTATCCAGATGCATAGCAAGATAAATCATTGAGATACGAACTACGAACTACACTCGCACAAATTACTTTATCTTGTATCACGCCGCACGCGATGGACCGACAGTCCTGCGTTTACGCCTCGCTTCTATACGCGTAAATTTCAGCCACTAGTTCTCGACGCGAGGCCACAGCACCCCATGAAGCGAGTTTGGACAAAATATGAGCATGTTACGTCGTCTGTACGCATATGTACGTGTGCGGGTAATCCTTCCCCTTTGTGCCATAGATTGTGTATACCGACACGAGTCCTCCAAGGTGAAAGTTTCCTAGCTCACTGCACGGACTGGCTTTCGTGGTTCCTGGCCAGCATAGACTTTCCTGGTACTGAATCAAGGTAAACGGAGAGCAAGAACATAAAACAAAGATGGAGGAGGTGGACAAGCAGGCGAGACAATCTCTCGCACGCACAGCACAGAAAAGACAAGAAGAAAAGAAGAAAGTAAAATGCCCCGCATGCCGACCTCCCAAGCCGACCTCCAAAAAAGAACGAAAGACATGCAGGAAGGATGCGAGAGACAAACAGAAAACAGACGAAACCAGAACCAGGAAGGAAATTGGGCGCGAAGAGAGCTACGACAAAGTGAGAGAAAGCCGAGGACAAGGATGGCCAAGAAAAAAAAAGCACAAGCCAAGGAAGGGAAAGAAGGAAAAGGATGGGAAATACGCATACCGTATACGTCGAGAGACAAAATGCAGCACACAACACACCGGCGACAAGAGAGCTCCGGCATGCACCAGGCCTATGAATGAATTACTTTCTTTTTCTTCTTTCCACTCCGTCTTTTCTCCCATTTCCTTTCTCCTTTCTCCTTTCTCCTTTCTCCCCTCTTGCACCTAGCGGCATATCCTGCCTATCTCCCGCTCTCGTTTACCGTTCCTTGTCCATCCCTTTTAGCATTGATCCCCATTACGCTTCCCCCATTTTGTTTGCTTTCCCCGTTGTTTTTTTCTGGTATTTACTTCTCGTTGTTCTTTTCTTTTTGTTACCTCGCCCTCTATTTTCTTTTGCCCGTTATTTATTTCTGTATATACTGTATATTGGTCTTGTCTCTGCACTGCGGAACCGCAATCGCGAAACCCATCCCAGACCAAACTGGGCGTGTGCTATTTTACTCAATCCCGTCGACCTGAATAGCTCCAACGGTCACACACACCAAACCACATTTATTATCCTTTTGAATATTGAAATCAACACCAGGGAGGAGTCCACAGGCTGATCACAAGACAGCCTTGTCTGGCCCAACGGGGTCTTGGCCATACGAGCTCTCTTCCTCGAAGAAGCAGGGCGTCATACAGGTTGTGATCCGAGTGATCGATTTGACCAAACTTGGTCAATGTAGATGTTGATGAGCAGTCTTTCTCCCTCTATCTACATATATGAGTACGAGCAGTACAATATCCATACGACCAGGAGAGAACACCTTTATAGAAGCAACGTTCTTTGAATGGTTTGAAACATCAAGCAAAATATTGAAAATGAAATACTGACACAAAATAACGGCCAAAGCAAACACACGTACGACGTAATGGCGACGTAATCTCTTTCTGCCCATTGTTCTGTAGCATTCCTTTTGGAGCATTTTGGGGCACTTGGAGCACCGTCTCTGAAAACCCTTGCAGCAAATCATCCTCGGCGCCGTCTGTGCTTTCGTGTTGAGCCTGTTGGCCCTGTTTTGGGTGTGTTGCTGTCCGATAGTCTCTTATTTTCTTTTCTTTTTCAGGAGGAAAAAGTACCGTCAATATTGCCTTAGCGCTGGGGTGGGTCTTTTACGGGGCATTGGAAGGAGCGTTGGAGGACAGGAGGAGTCTTGGGGGTTCTTAGGGGGAAAGAGCTCTAAGGCAACTGGACCCTGACCAAATAATTAGTACATACGGAGTAGCTAGGGAAGCTGATTGTTGGGAGCAAGGGTGACAGCGCGAATCACGCTTGCCCCGCCTTTTCGCGTGGTCGGCGCATTTTCGTGCTATTTTCACGCCTCGTTGTCTCTCAACTCGCCTTTTACGAATTACAAACTTGGCAGTCGCGACCTAATTCCTAATTTGCGTCCTGCTCTTGCTCAAGTGCTTGCCACAAACAGCAGCACAACGGCTACTACATGTACAAACTGCAACTGCCACCGCTTGCCGTACTTGAATGCCCCTTCCACACCTGCTCCACTGAGTCCATTTCACTTTCCCCATTCACTCCCACTGCCCCTTCCCCACCCAATGAATGCCAATTTTGGCGGACCGTTCCTTCCCTGTTGCTGAGTCGAGTTTGCTCTTGCACTTCCTTCCGGGACAGCTGCCGGCGGCGCCTGCCTCAGCGGGAGGAGTACTGACAGAGCAAAGAAGAAACTGCAGAAACGTAACTGAGTAAGGGGCGGTCACAAATCCGCAAATCCGCAATCCCAGCAAGAGGCACAAGAGGCGCAAGAGGCACACAAACGCCATGGCGCCGGCATTGCCGTCCGAGTGGGAAATGCCCAAACTGCGGTACTCGTTGAATTTTGAGGTAAGTGGAAGCGCGAGGCCCATGAAGCAGACCTTGTCGACTGACCCTGACTAATACGATGCATTCTCACAGGATACGAAACGCAGCGCCGACGATGTCAACTTGGACACAGGTAGGTCCCATCTTTAGATGTTGTAGGGCTCATGACTTATCATTGGTCTTGATAGGAGCTAACGGGGCAGAATTCTTTGATGTCAAATTCTATCCATACAACCCGCCCGGCAGCAATCCGGTATTTGCTGCCGTGAGCAAACGACATGTAAGCTGGCTGGCATCTATACCAAGATGTCAAACATTATGATGGTATATCCAAGGATGCCGTGAAACTAACTCGTCACAGATATTCGTCTGCCGTCTCATACAGACCAAAGACTCAAATCCATGCGAGATCATTCGTGTGATCCGTGATGAGGATGTATGTTGAAGGTCATGATGTTGAACGATTTCTTATAGACACTTGCTGACACACACCAGGAAGGAGCCTTGAACTGCTCGTGTACATGGGCACGAGACCCTCAAACAGAACGGGCACTGCTCTGTGTTGCCGGCCGTGATGCCAAGGTCAAGGTCTACAATATCCGCGACGGCGAGGCTGTTACTGTAAGTGCTCTATATATTGTCTTGAAATACTGCAATTTTCGGACTGCTAACCCATGCATTGTGACCAGTCTTTTGTCGGCCATGGAGGAGTGAGTAAAGATAATGTTTTGATATCTATATGCATGACAGGACAGACAACTAACAACTCTAGGAAATCAATGATCTCGCCACATGTCCAACCAACCCGCATCTCATCGTGTCTGCCTCGGACGATACGACTGTCCGGCTATGGAGTCTCGATCCTGTCCACAAGAAGCAGCCCTGTGTGTGTCTTCTTGGCGGCGAAGGCCATTCATGGAACCTACTGAGCGTGGTATGCATATACTCTAATGGCTTGAGGCAATGTTGATATGTCTAGCTAACATCTGTTTGAGGCGTTCCATGACACTGGTCGCTATGTATTATCGGCTGGCCATGACCAAGTTATCAATCTTGTAAGTGCTGGCAAAATACAAAAGATATTCACATGATGTGGTCCTCCATACTAAACCACGCGCAGTGGACACTTCCTGATATTCCAAACGAGCACGTCGAGGTGCCCATCGTTGTCCATTTCCCACACTTTTCAACCTCGGAGATCCACACCGGACTCATCGACTGTGTTGCCTTTTACGGCGACCTCATTCTGTCTCGTGCCTGTCTCGAGGACGTCATTGTCCTCTGGCGCATCGAAGGCTTCGACTCGACAGCCGAGCCGCCCTCGCCTGAGCAAGCCCCCTCCAACCAGGACACCACCAAGGTTACCCGCTCCGCCTTTCACGTGCCACTTATCACGTCGCCGTCGGCTGTGGCAACGGCCAGTGCCAGTGCCAGTGCCAGTGCCAGTGCCAGTGCCAGTGCCAATAATGCCAGCACAGCGGCCGTCGCCAGCACGACACCCCAGTACACACGCCTCCTGCAGCTGCACACACCCGGCTGTGGCCCGCAGTTCTTTATGCGCTTTGGGCTGTTCAATGTTGCCGGGCACCACCCGATGCTGGCCTTTTGCAACGCGGCCGCCAAGATCTTCTTTTGGGATTTTACGTGTTTTAGTGCGTATCGGCAGTTTATGACGGCCAACCACCGGCGGGAGCGGCAAGCGGCCCGGCTGGGTAATGGAACGAATGGAGCGAATGGAGCGAACGGGACTGCAGCTGGAGCCGCTGCCTTGGCTGATGAAGGACCAGTGCCTCGCCCGCCGTGGATGCGGATCGTCGTGCCTAGAAAGCGCGCGACCGCAAACGGCGCGAACAACAGCAGCAACACCACGACGACCGGTCGCCGGTTGAGAGATGCCGCGAGCGGGCTGGGACTGCTGGGCTCGGTGCACCGCGATGGCGAGGGCAGTGATCACGAGTCGTCTGTCGTGTCGGGTGCTCCAGGCGCAGCGGCGGCTGCCAATCGAAATGGGACGCCGTCCGCCTCTACACCCGCACCGACCACGGCTTCTACGACCAACACAGCCGGCGCCACACCAAAGGGCCGAAGTGCTGTCGGCTACAGCATGACGGACCTGTACAACCAGGAGACGCTCGACGACTGGGATAGCAAGTACAATGCCAACGATCCGCATGTGCTAGTCAAGGCGCACAAGGCGGAGACGACAAAGGGCTTGTCAGCGGTGGGCCGGCAGGCGGCGTGGAGCCCCGAAGGCGAGTGGTGTGTCGTGGTCGGTAGCAACAGCCGCGTGATGATCTTGCAACGGTGGGCGAACGGCAACAACAGTGACAACAACAGCCATCCAGTCGAGGAGGCTGAACATTGAGTAGGAAGTAGGAGGTAGGAAATGGGCGGTAAAGGACAAAAACACGGCGTTTACGACTTGAATGATGGATTTGGCATGTTAGGAGCAAAGTATGTTTGGTATTTGATAAGATTATATTTGAATGAGAGCTCAATCTATGCCTATCAAAACGATGCGTATATTGGGTATCAAAATAATGAGTATATAAGAGAGGGATATGTCCACTCTGTCCCGCCTACTGCTGGCTTCTGTAGGGCAGGGATGAAAACGTTGGCCGGTTTCTGCCATGGTCTATGGTATCAATCTCCTCCTCGCTGCTGCTGTCGTGGCCGCGAGCACCTTCATTGCTGCCGCGTGCTAGTCTTTGAATGTATTCGTCAACGACAGTGTCTGGCACGCCTCCACGCTTGTGGTGCCGTCCCGATTGAATATCTCGGTCTACATCCAGCAGCCGTGCAAAGCGGGCACGTGCCCGGGACCGTTCTTGAGCACGCACCCGCTCACCTTCTTGTGTCTCTGACTGCGTCCGCGGCGGCGTCACAATAGCCAGGTCGCCCATGTAGAGTGCCACCATTCCGCGTAGCCGAAGCATTTCTGGACTTGTAGCATAGGGTGGACCGGCCATGACGGCATCCATACGACGGGCCAGATCGCGAAGCTGCTCGAGCGAAGAGAGACGGATGTCTTCGCGGGCCAGCCGGTCTGGGTGGTTCCGTTGGCGACGGTGTCGTCTAGTACTGTCGTTGCTGCCGTTGCTGTTGTCGCTAAAGTGGCCGTTGTCAGAGTCGTCATCAGAGCCGCCCTCATCACAGTCGTCCTCATCAGAGTCTTGCTGGCTCTCAGAGCTGCTGTCATCGCTGCCAGCTTGCGCCTTCTTCTCTTTCTTCCTCTGCTTTTCCTTGTCCTTGGCATCCAGCCGCTCAGTCACAAGCCGTGCCTCTGCGTGTATGCTGTACAGCTCAGTGCCCGCCATGGCCGGCCAGAACGTCAGAGCGTTCACGGACCGCGGGAACAACCGGTTGTATGGGTGCTGTTGGATAAGATCTTCGTAGAAAGCCCGCACGCGTGGAATATTGGCAGCTGAGCCCCAGCGGCGACTTTGAAGTGATGTGCTGTCGTTGTTCTTGTTGTTCTTGTTGTCTTTCTCGGTTCTCTCGTCCTCTCCTTCGCGCATCAGAAGCTCGGCGCCCATGGCCCACAGGTAGTTCTTCCGCAGGTCCACAGACTTGCCCTTGATTTCCGTGCGCACAATCAGGCCAAACGCTCGCTTGGCCCGCGCAAGCCCAATCGGCGCCGCCAACCGGCCAGCTTCGCCCGTGGATGTCACCACGCTCGGGATTGTGCCGTGCTCGGCCTCCTGCAGGCCCCGCTGCACAATCGTTGCCAACACGCCCACATTCTGATCGTACGCACGTTGCATACGGAGTGCATTGCGGCGGCGGCGGGCTTCACGGCGGCGGATCTTGCGCTGCTTGACGGCGACACGTGCTGCGTTTTCGGATGGATCGCCATTGGCGTCCATGTTGTCGTCTTCTGTGGTATCGTACATGCCCGAATCCGAGTGGACCGAGCCAGTGTCATTGTCCGAGTCGGTATCAATCTCATCGTCGTCGTCGTCGCCTTCGAGGCCTCCAAGACCAAGTCCAAAACCAGATCCAAACCCGGTGCCGAATGCGTTCTTGTCTTTGCGTGCCTTGGCGTTTTGCTCTTCGTCACCGCCTACACCGTCGGGCAGCGGCCGGTGGGGGAAGCCCTCGACATAGTCGGTCGGCAAACGGTCTGAATGCGACAGACCAGCGACGAAGAGCTGCCGCCGAGCTGACGGGCCGTAGCTGTGAGGGTCAATGGCATCGCGTGGTAGATGAGAGACGACGCTGGACGCTACTGACGCTGAGCGGGCTGAGCGCTTGCGCTTGCGTATGTTGGTGAGCGTTGGTGGCTCAATGTACGACATTGCGGTGGTTGTCTGTGAAAAGGCTATAATGTGGCCGTACGTCGTATTTTGTGGTGTAATGTGGAGGTGACAGGTGAAAATGTGAAGCTTTGTTGTATGCTTGTTTGAGGTTTCGGTGAAGTGACGTTAAAAGGGCCCCACTATAAATTTGTAGTTTACAACTGCAAGCACGACGCTCGTTTTCATGGCAGGCGCAACCCACGACGATTCGACCATAATATTAAATGCAATACAAACAGGACTCTATGTTCGCCTTTATCTCTCAATATATGTTGGAGCATCTTGTTATTCGAAAGCAGAAATATATACACAGCCTCCTCTATAGTTGTACACGAGCGCTCCTCTCAAAACTCGCCTTTCTTCCTCCAGGACTCGACTCGCCGTATAAATATGATATAAGTAGATTCATTGACGGCCGCCCAAAGGCTCAACGCTGAACTGTGAATTGTGGATTTTGTATTGTTTTTTCGGATATTATCAGGCGTCTTCTCGTTTGCATTCGCCCTGCAGACCCACCCTCTATGATGACTTGCGCTCAAAGTACTTCCACTGGCCCTCGGCGGGCTTCTCCTCTAGGCTCTCCCAGCTGTGGAAGAAGTTAGTAAATGGTGCCCAGATAGATCATAGTCCCATGCGTTTCTGTTTCGTCTTCATCCTGAACTTACACCTTGGCCTTGATCATGACGTCTGCGAGTCTGGCCTCGCCCTCGGCCACCTGGATGACCTCCTCGATCAGACCAGCGCCAATCTTGGCCTCAATCTCCTCGATCCTGAAAAGGGAAGAAACAAAGGTTAGCATATATTCCTCACGTCTTCCGTAGTTATTGGCCTGCCAGCTGAGGATGGGGAACTCACTGATCAGCCGTCAGCTGCGGCTCCGGCTCCCAGTTCAGCGACACGGCCTCCTCGAGCGGTTTCCGCGTTGCCGACAGCACCTGGTCCGCACGCTCCTCGGCCGTGCGCACACCCTCAAGCTCGGCACCCTCGTTGATCTCGCCGTCCCACTCCTTGAGCCGCTGGTCCACAACGTCCGGCACGTCCTGGATAATGAACGTGCGGCCGCCCCTCTCCACGCGCCACGTCGCCGCGCCGTCAATGCCCAGCTTCGCCACGCTGCCAAAGTGTTCCGGGTTCTCGGCGACCGTCTTCTGTGCCTGTGCCAGCCACGCGTCGTAGCCCTCGGGCTTCACGGCCTGCACAATGGCCATGCGGTGCTTGGTGATGGCCTCGACGGACTGGCGGTAGGCCGACTGCTCGGGGGCGGCCTGCAGCTTCTCGAGGGTCGACGAGTAGAGGAAGAGGAGGGTCGAGCGGGGGGTGTCGTGCGTGTAGAGGCCCGCGAGACCCGTCTGGGCGCCGTTCTGGAAGTACCGGCCCGGCTTGACGCCGGCTAGCAGGCGGAGGGATGTGCGCATTGTGTGGAGGGGGTGCGGGGTTTTGGGAGCAATGTTATCGATGGTATGCGCTTCGTCAAGTCAGGTGTCCGCTGTGGTGGTCCAATTGACCTTGTGTCGGCTCGGGGATGCGGTGGGCGTTCGGTCGACTGGGGAGGATTTTGAGCTCAATTGTGGCCGCGGGCCCGGAAAACGGTAGAGCAAGCGGAAAGAATTAGCGTTTTCGTAATTCCCGTCACGTGGTTGGCTGTGGTCGATTAAATGATGACTAATGGACCCACATCATCGCGACTACGACTACACAGTACACTGAGCTTCACAGCTTTAACCTCAATTCACGCTTCACTCAACAGTACACTCGGGACACTTGGAAATTTGAAGACACTCGCAGTATATCCTGTTCAACGCCAAATGTACAATTATGGTGATGTTATGCAATCCTCTATGAAAACAAAACAGTAAAAAAGAAGACACGCTTTTCTCTCCACAACCCAACTCTAATCCAGCTTGATACTCCGGATAAGACCAGTGCTGATACCCGTCTTCTCGCCCTGGTAGTTGTCGCGGTCGACGTCCTTGTAGACCGCGCGCATGCTGGCGAGCTGCTTCTTCTTCTTCTCGAACTTGACGCGCTTCTTGACACGCGGGTTGTTCTTCTTCTCCTTGAGCGTCTTGTGGCTCAGGCCCTTGTTCTTCTCAATCTCCCACGTCAGCTGGCGACGGCCGTCCTTGTCGAGCGACGTCTCGGGCAGCACACGGTCGAGCTTGCCGGCCTCGATGGCAGCTTTGCGCGCGGCCTTGACGTCCATCTTGGCGTTGTGGGCGTTGACGATGCTGTCGTAGTAGGCGAGGCTGGCCTCCTTGTCTGCTTCACCATCAAAGTCGCCACCATCAAAATCGCTGCCTTCACCATCGTCGCTGCCGCCAAGCTCCTCGCCAGGCTGCAGAGCTGCCTCACCACGGCGAGTGGCAGCAGCCTCAAGACGGGCCTGGCGGTCGCGGAAGCGCTCGCGGTAGGGGATATCGGCATCGCCGCCAGCACTGCCGCTGGCGCCTGTCCGCAGGTTGGACTTTTGCATAATCTGGGAGGTGTAGTAGCCGAGCGACTTCTTGCGCTTGAGCTTCTCCTCGGCCGTCCGTGCATCCAAAGCCTCCTCCTCGCCCAGGTCGGACAGGTCGTCGTTGCTGTCGTCGTCAACCCGCGAAACGGCAGATGCCTTCTTGGACGCCTTCTTGGGCTTCTTGGTGAGCAGTGCTGACAGGTCGGCCATGGACTCCTCGAGCTCTTGTGAAGCAGCACCGGCGCGCTTGTCCTTGTTCTCCTTCTTGGCCTTGGCAGCGGCCTTCTCAGTCTTGTCGGCCTTGGACTTCTTGGTCTTGTCAGACTTGCCAGACTTGCCAGACTGCTCTGCCTTGGCCGCCTTGGCCGCTGCCGCCAGCTCTTGTGCCGCCTTCTCCTCAATCGCCCGCTCCACAGCCAGTGCCGCTGCCGCCGCTGCCTTCTTGGCCTTGATGGCCCGCCGTGCCTGCAGCTTCTTGACGCGCTCCCACGTCGCCCGCGTGTCTACCAGGTACTGCATGACCTCGTGGTCGTGCAGCTCGTCCGGGTCCATAATGTAGCGCGTGCCGTTGGGGTTGTCGCGCGAGGGCGACATGAAGAGCGAGAGGTACATGCAGATGGTGGCAACGTAGCACGACAGCGCGCGGAACTGCACAACCTCGAGCGACTCGCTGGGCTTGCCCTCGGCCAGGGCCTTGTACTCGTTCATGAGCGGCTCGAGCTCGGCGAAATCGTCGCACAGGGGGTCGAACTCGGGGTAGTAGTCCTTGAGGAACTTGGTCTTTTCTTCGGGCGTCATGGAGTCAATCTCCTCCTTGTTGGTCCTGGTCGTAAGCTTCACCGTACGGCCGGCTTCGGTTGCTGCATCCGTCACCTTGGTGTCCGTCTTCTCCGTCCACTCGTCCACGTCAAAGAAATCCGAGGCTTTCATCCGCGACAGCTGCTTCTTCTGCAGCCGCCGGGCCTCCGCTTCTTCTTCTAGAGCATTGGCCTCGGTCTCGATTGCCTCGCCGTCGTAGTACTCCTCCTTGGAGGTGCCCCACCAGCCCTGGTCGCCGTCCTCCTCGTCGCCGCCCTTCTTCTTCGGTGTGTCCTCCTCGTCGTCGTCGTCGTCGCTGTCGCCGCCTCGTGACTTGGATGCAGCAGCCGCTGCCTTCTTTGTTTTGGCTGTCGCCTTCTTGGCCTTCTTCTTCTGCTTCCGCCGGTCGCTGGGGTCCTGTTCCTCCTCGTTGGCCGAGTCGTCCGAGTCGCGGCGGAGCACTTCGTCGTCCGACAGGTCTAGGAAATCGTCCTCTTCCTGCTCCCTCCGCTGGCGCTTGGTGCCCTGCTCGTCGGCCAGTAGGATCTTGTCCTTGTCGAGAAAGTACTCCTCCTGCTCGTCGGCAATGTCTTCAAAGGTGTTGATGGGGCCGAGGCGCGCATCTTTCGAGTCGTAGTCTCTGGGGCCCGAGGGCGCTTCAGCCACGCGGCTAGCCTTTCTCTTCTTTGCCATTGTGAGGTGGTGTAGGGTGTTGTGAAAGAAAGAGAGGAAAATAAAGAAATTGAAAAGGGCGTCAACCAAAAGCGTGGGCGCGAGGACGAGATTTTGCTGGTCGATTTTACAAGAGGCAAGTAACTTTTTTCTGCCCGATAAGAAAATTATTTCGCCTTATCGGCAGGACCCATAAAAACCCAAAAGGCGGTTGCCGTTGCTGGCTGTCGAAAGGTGTACGAAAGGTGGTAGAAGTGGGCCTGACCTGTCAGCTGATCAGCACGCGAAAGCGACCAAATCAGGGGAAACAGCTAGCCCTGGCAGCCTCGCTTTAGCGCATCGCCCTGTGGACGCCTCTAGATGGCCCTGTAAGCCGCTGTAATAACAGTTCTCCAGTCGCAAAAGGTAATATTCGATATGGAATCACTGTCGAGATCAACCATACAAATACGCGTCAAGACACACCCTCTTTGGGTCTCAACCAAACGCTGACAAGGCTCGACCAATAATCTGTCTGGGGCTCTCGTTTTGGCGTCGCATTTCTCACATCTTTTGTGCTCTTTTGGCGACTGATATCTGTCGTCTGAAGCTGTTTTTCTGCTTACTGTCTCCACTTTTAATTACAGGATCGTTCTTTCCCTGGTAGCTGTCTGGCGCCCTACCGTTGTTCCTTCCTGCTGCAGCTGCTCATCCAGGGGCGTATGTCGTATGTGAGAGTGAGAGAGAAACGAGGGAAAGAGCGACGTCAACTCTTTGAGACCTTCCCTTCTCCGTACAAAGTATATCTGTTTAACTCCTCTCCCTTCATTTGCTCTATATATATCCCACTTTCCAGCGCCAACGACACCGTTCAAAAACACACTCACAAAGCATGCCGAGTACACTTGCCCTGACATCTGCAGGTCTCGTGGGCGCTTCACTCGTGGCAGCTTCAAGCATGGGTCTCTTTAGCGGAAACCAGATGCCGGTCGACGGCAAGGTGAGTTCAATCTTTGGCACAGACATGTTTCTATACGTCTCTCATACTAACATTGCCTGGCATCTAGACCGTCCTGATTACGGGTGCCTCGGAGGGCATGGGCCGCTCGGCTGCCCGCCTGCTGGCTGCCCAGGGTGCCAACGTCATTGTTGTAGCCCGAAATGTTGATCGTCTGAAGGAGACCGTTGACGAAATCAAGGTGAGTCCCGTGTGGAGAGACGAACTGCATTGCAGACAGATTGTGTATCGATATTAACACCTCACCTAGTCCGCCGCCAAGTCTAGCTCGCAGCGCTTCCACTTTGTCTCGGCCGACGTCGCCGTGCCAGACTATGCTTCGGCCGTCATCAAGGACGCTTTGGCTTGGAACGCCGGCAAGCCCATTGACATTGTCTGGTGCGTTGCCGGCATGTCCACGCCCATGCTTTGGGCCGAGGAGACCCAGGACGTCGCCGTCGGCGCCTCCCGCCGCAACATGGACGTCAACTACTGGGGCGCCGCCGAGATGGCCCATGCTATTCTGCGTGAATGGCTGCGGCCCGAGGCTGGCCCCTACAAGGAGCCACGCCACCTGATCTTCACAGCCTCCGTGCTCGCCCTGTACCCCGTGGCCGGCTATGCTACCTACACGCCGACCAAGTGGGCCCTGCGCGGCCTGGCCGATACCCTGACGCAAGAGGTGATGCTGTACGAGAAGACGAATCCCGTGCGTGTCTCGGTGGTGTACCCGGGCACGATCCTCAGCCCTGGCTTTGAGCGCGAGACCAAGACGAAGCCCGACGTCACGATCCACTTGGAAAAGGACGACCCGCAGTTCACGCCCGACGAGGTGGCCTCCAAGGCGATCAAGGGCCTGCAGCGCGGCGACCACTACGTCACAGTGTCGATGCTGGGCGATGTGATGCGGTGGGGTGTGTTGGGTGGTGCGCCGCGCAACAACTGGGTGCTGGACACGATTGGTGCGTGGATCATGTCCTTTGTCATGGGGTTTATCCTGCTGTGGTTCCACGGCGAGATCAAGGGCTGGGGCAAGAAGAACGGCCACCCGGCGACCTACAAGAAGAAGATATAAGCGGAGGTTTGTGTCTTGTCTGTTCTTGATGCTTTCGGTAGTTGATTGTCGTAATTCCAGCGGGCTATGTAATATAAGAAATAAGAAAAAATGAATGAATGGAGGAAGATGTCCAAGATCCAAAATAAATCAAATGCTTTTGATGGCTATATGCAATGGAGGGCTAAAGTCTCTCTCTCTAAATGAAACCCAAATATATACTTGTACGCATGACGCATGGGTATAAACAAACATGCCCTTCTTCTTTCTCGCCTACACACCCTTCCACTTGCCAAACTGCAGCCACCTGCGGTACAAGTCCTTGAAGAGGGCACGACCGCTGGAATCCACAGCATCGTTGAGCAGTCGCCGTGTCTCGTCGGGTGTGATGGCCAAAACAGAGAATAGACCCGGCTCCAGCGCCTCGCGGACACTGCGCGACAGCACAGCACCGTCAATTTGCAGTTTAATGTACATCATGAGCACTAGGTACATGTGTTGACCGGCCGACCGCTTGGCCGCGTCGGTGGCCGAGTGCAGCGGCTGCACCGCTGCACCCTTGCGAGAAGCCATCATTGTCACAGCCGCCGTCGACGGTTCGCAGATGAGCTCCAGCAGACGAGAGAAGTGCTTGGCCTGAGGGGCCCACGAAACGACCACAGAGTTGGAGGTGTTGCTGCTGCTAGCCGACTTCTGCTTCAGCTCGTCTTGGTGGCCCGCAGCCAGGCGTGCAAAGAGAGCCTGCAGAGTGCCGACCAGCAGATGGAAACGGCCTTCGAGACGCACGCGGTGGCGCTTCAGGACGGCCTCGACGAGCTGGCAAGCGCCGTCATATGCAGCAGGCGAAGCACGGACAGCGGCGTTGGTGGCGTCGTTGCCGGTCCCCTTCAAGCTAACAACCAAAGCAGCAGCACTTAGTGTCGTGTCAACGTTCCACTGTCCCATGGCACCGGCAGCCTTGTCGTCGACGAGTAGAGTCCGAATGGTCTGAGCGAGCAGCTTGCACTCGGTAGCGGTATGTGCGTGCGGCAGGCGCTGGGCCAGCTTGCTGTGTACGACGCCGAAGTGGAAACCGTTGACGGTCTTGGCCGAGGCAGAGCTGGGTGTTTCAAAAAGACGGACAAGAAGGTATTGGATGGCGAGGAGCTGGCCGACAGTCGAGGAAGACTCTTTTGTGCCCAGGGCGTTCACAACTTCCTCGGTGTAGGAAAGCAGTGCTTCTTGGTCGTAGTCGGCGGTCTCACCTGCGAGGTAGTCCCGGAGTAGGTCGCCGTCGAGTAGAACGGATGCAGCAGTAGAAGCCGCCGCGCTGACAATTGCGGTCTCATAATCACCGTCCAGGAACAGACCCTGGAACAGCACGTCACGAGCAGGACGACCCTCCTGGCCACACGTGTACCGTACAATGAATGCCTTCCACTTCCAGCCAATCTTCTGGCGCTCAGCACAGAGAGCGTCCGCTGTCTTCTTGGCCTTCTTGACAAGGGAGCCAAACTTCTTCTGTTGGACAAGCTGCGGCTGGATATCATCGGCCATGGCGGCGTCAAAGGTAAGCAGGAGTTGCAGAGGGAGACGGCTAACATCGTCGGTACCGGACATATCCACGTCCCCGTCCTTGCCCTCCAGCTGGCCAAGAAGTTGCTTGACGACAAGGGCTGCCAGCTTATCTTTTGTCTCAGAGAGCTGGGCGGACTCGACGTTTTTGAGTGCCTTAAGCTTCGCGCCGCACAGGACGAGCTGCAGGTTGGTGGGAATTGACTTGGGAATGTCGCAGTTGTCTCTGCTGGCGGGAGACTTCATGACAGCCTTGGCCACCTGCTGGAAGCGGTCGTAGACACCGAGAGCCGACTCGGCAGCTGCAGACTCGACAGTGGCGTGGACTGTCTCGCCCAGGTAGACAAGGCGGTCAAACTCGACATCGCCAAAGGCGCGCTCACGAGTGACCTTTGTCAGGAGATCCAGGACCAGGGCAGCCTCTTCCACGGTCAAAGACACAACCTTCTTGTTAGGTGTGGACCGAGAGGGTAAGAGAGAGGCCACAATACGCTCGCGCTGGGAGCGTGAGAGAAGGTGGGAGGGAGTCTGGAGCAGGGTTAGAGCGGCATCCTGCAGTCCCGAGTTCTGCTTGCCAGCTGCCTCCTCGAGACGCTTGACCTGTGCCTCGGCGATATTGCTCGTAATCTTCTGATTCTGCAGATTCGTGACGTTGCTGTAGACCAGCGTGGACAGCGTGTTGGCCGCCAGCGTAGCAGCGCCGCCCTCAACATTCAGGCCAGACTGCCATGCCAGCAGGGCGTCGAGAAACGCCGAAGGCTCGTCGCTGCTCTTTACCATTTCGTCAATGAACCGTGATGAGCCAGACAGCATCCACGTCAGGCATGTGGCCGCAGCGGTTGTCTTGCTGTCAAATGAGCCGCCAAAGAACTTGGCCGTATCGTCATCTGCTGCCGTCTGGCGGGCCACCTCTTGTAGGAGACCCGTCTGGCCCTGGCTGTCCTTTACGACGAACGACAGCTCGTCCTGGAACCGTGAAAAGAAAGCCCATGTGGTCTCACGAGCTTCTTGCTCATTCTTGTCATCAAACTTGAGGGCCATCCACAACGAGAAGCTGCTGACAAAGGCCTCAAACTTGTCTTCACTCAGCACAGAAGACGAGCTCGAGCTCGAGCTCGAGCTCTTCTTCTTGCTGATGCCGCTGCTTGTCGAAAGAGCCTTGAGAGACGGCTTGACCTTGGTCCAGATGCGCTCCGCATCCTCAATGCCAACCCAGGCTAGTGTCCGGCGAATGAGGCGCCACTGGATAGCGAGAATCTCGGGGACCAGCTTCGAGGAGATGTCAAGGCCGAGAATACTGTCTAGTATTTTGGTCTGGACAGCATCCTCAAACTCTTCGGTGCGGACGCCAGCACTGAGGGCATCAAAGATGACGAGACGAGCCACACTCTGTGTAGTCACTGTCTCCTTGTCACTGTCGTCACCGCTGGCGGATGACTTCTCCACCTGAGCAATCATGGCAAGCAGCTGCTCCTTGGACAGAGATGTCTGCACGGTCTCGGCCACGGCCGCCCGGAGGCCCTTGCCCAGCCAGGCGTTTTGTGCTGTCTGAGACGCGCTGCTGCTAACAAGGCCGGTACCCAGAGCGACAATACCGGCGTGCCAGCGCGTGACAAAGCCCGCGAGGTTGCGGCTACTGGCAAACCCTTGGGCCAGCGAAATCAAGAAAGCAGAGGCAAACCGTGCGTCTGCAGGTGTCTGCGGTGCGGTAGACGGAGCGCTCAGATGCTCCAGAGCAGTTTTGAGGAGAGCCGTGCCCTTCTCCGACAGAAGGAAGGCATCGGCATCACAGCGTGCAATAGACGCCAACAGTCTCCAGCCTGTCGTTGCAGTCTTGAACTTTTCGTTTTGCAGGGCGCTCTTTTCACATACCAGCTGAAGACTGTCAATAGACGGCGCCATGTTGTGCTGTGCAGCCATATCGAGAAGTTCGGCCAGGGCCGTGGTCTTGGCCTCGGCAGTCAGAGAGCTGGTCGTCATGAGCGGCTCGCGGATGGTCTCAAAGACGGCCTGCAGCCAGAGCTCATTGTCTTTGGCGTTCGTGCCGCTGCCGGCTAGAAGACGCGGTGCCTTGAGTGCGAGATGGAAGAACGTGGCAGCCCGCAGAACGTAGTCATCGCTGTCAGCCTTGGCGGCAGAGTTGGACGTGGCAATTGAGAGAGCATTGGTGTCTTTGTTGTTGACATAAAGTGACCGGGCGGCAAGCACGAGGTTGTTGGTAAAGAAGCGCCGGAGCCCAACGGACCAGCGGCGCTGCACCTCGGGGTCGATATTTGTTATAGACTGTGTGGTGGAAGGAACAATATCCAGCAGACGACCTAGCATTGTCAGGCCGTCCAAAGACAAACGTCCGGCAACGTTGAATGTGTCTTCCGGGCCCTGGAGACGCAGCTCCCAGAGTGCCGAGAAAGTGGAGATCCACGACGCTTGACCATCGAGGGATGTTGAATTGCTGTTGTTATCACCAGAGTCCCGTCCTTCAGCGCCGAGTTCTGCCTCTGCCTCCGTTGTCAAAGCCAGTCTGCACATCTTGAGGAGCGGCTCAAGCAGGATGTTAGCGTCTGCGGCTGGGACACTGAAGAATGATTTGATGTGCTCGGCGCCCATGTGATCATATGGTGACGAGGTAGACTTAGAAGATGCACCGTCTGCCTTGCCATCGTCCAGACGAGCCAGAAGCACGCGGAGAGCCTCAAAGAGAGCACCAGCCGAGACAGCACAGTTTTGTGCTTCCCGCAGCGAAGTCAGGTCGAACTGGGCATCTTGTGGCCGCTTCCGCTTCAGCGAGCTTTGTGGAGCAGCTTCTGTCGTTGCTGATGGCGTGGCCAAATCCTTTGCAGTCTGCTGGAGGACAGCAACAAAACGGCGATCGGCGAGTGATTTGGCCAGCGAGAAGAGCGGGATGCGTGCAAAGATGCATGCCAGGATGCGCCATGTAAGGGGCCAACGACGCAGCGTCTCAGTCTCGGGGCTCACGGGGCCGGAGCCAGACGAGTGCATGTTCTTCAAAAGCCACCGGAGGGCAACTTCTTCTGAAGCATGGAAACGGCCAGCGCCGGATGTGGAGGCAGTTGTGGCAGCGAGGGCGTCCCAGAGCCGCAGGAGCTTGGAGACTACCGTCTCGGGACCGCTCTGATCCAGAGACCGAGCGGCCTTGAGTAGAGCCGCCTCAGCCATGTCGTGATTCGAGAAAGTAAAGGGGTCGATGAATCGTCGATTCGAGGAGGAAGAGGTTAAGAGTCTGATTATCACGACTCTAGTCCATGAGAACAAAGGTGCTGTAATGCCCCAATTCAAACACAGATGTCGAGAAATGCAACGGTAATCAAAGCGGAAGTCGTTTTGCGCTGTTTCTTGAAATGACGTCTCAAAATAAGTCGTTGCCTGGAATCAATGTAAAGATGAAGTTGTTTTGTTGAGCTTCCCTGCAGTATTTCTTCTTCATGCAGCCGCTCTCATCGCTCCTTCCCGATATCCTATCCAGAAAAAAAAGTTGAGCCAAAAGAATTCTGCCGGATTTGGTCCTGCGCGGTCGACCAAGCTAGTGCACGTTACTTCACCGCCTTTGGGCCGAGCCAGCAGGACCAGCAGGACGCACCTTCCCCCTGGGCGGCCCTGGCATGGAGCAGTGGAGCATGGGTGCTTGGTCGTGCTTTCCCGCCTGCCGACGTGCATTTTTGGCGCAATCTTCAATTCCAAAGGGCCCCATTCGTCTCCTGCGAAAAATTATTAGCCAGAATTGTTAGCCGGTTTGGTCCGCGTCTGCGCGGAAAACACGAAATCGTTCTGTCTCTGGCTCCTGGTCTCCTGTTAGCGGTTCTTTGTCTCCCGTCCGTGTCGCAAAGAGCTTCATTTGCATCTCGTCACTTTTTTTTTGCGTCCTTTGTCCGTTGCATCATCAGCATCACACCACACACTTTATCAACGTCCATTTACGAGAGCGATTGCATCAACGTGCGTTTGACAGTTCGATTGATTAACGATGGAGCTATTTGGCAACGGCTAACCTTTTCTTTCGTTTCACGCAGGCTTCGTCTTCTTTCGACGATATCAACTCCGACGACCCTTCTTTTACTCAAACCACCTCCCTCCCCCCCCTCACACATCATGTCCGACGCATCGGCTCCGGCGCCATCACAGCGGGTGGTCGCGCGCCCCGTCAGCGAGGCGCTGCTGAACGAGAAGGTAGGCTCTCAATAACGACGGACGATTTCAACAGCTTCCCTTACTAACGACTCAGTGGGACCACTGCCTGTCCAACCTGGTGATCAAGTCGGGCCTTGGCCTGGGCTTTGGCGTGGTGTTCTCGGTGCTGCTGTTCAAGCGGCGAGCATGGCCGGCGGTTGTCGGTCTCGGTTTCGGCGCGGGCCGCGCGTACGAGGAGTGCAACTGGACGCTGAAGCAGGCTGCCAAGGACATCCGGACGCAGGCATAGAGCGGCGTGGCAGGCCATTTGAGAAGTGAAGACGCGGAACAACGGAAGAGGAGAGACAGCGGAGCTCGGAGCAGGAGCAGAGAGCTGCTCCGATTGTAAAACAGCGAGGAGGATGTGCAGGTGTCCAGCATGGAAACATGACGCTGCGGAGGAGAGAGACTGGGATAGTGGCATGGCAGCCGTTGACGGACACGTCTTGTCGCTCTCTCGTCTCCTCTTAGGACACTGCCCTCTTCTCCCGATTGTACAAGCCTACCCTCTGTATCATTTAATATTTGTGTTACTTTTTATTTGTCATATTTAGCTATACAGGAGAAGGACGGACCAGAATAGATGGTGAACCAACAGCTATAAACAAAAGACCAACAAAAGACGTGTATGCAATATGTGAAGTGTGATATGTAACCATTATGACTACATAGTTTGTGGAAGAGCCCGTTGCCAGGTCTTTTACGTGAAACTCGATCCAATCCAGGGTATGACTGCCCGATCCGATGTGCTTTTATATTCAGAGCACGGAGCAGAAATGCCCAGCCTCTTGTCCAAGTGATATCCAGTGAAGTGTCCAAGAAGATATCCAAAAGTGATGAACAGAAAGATATGAAGAAAAAAAGAAGAAAAAAAAAAGATGCGAGTATATTACAAGACCGCGGTAAACAGCATTCGCAACGCATATCCAAACAGCTCCGCGCAACAGCACAAAACACCCCAACAACCCCTCACATAATCGTACAGCACTGCTTGAGCAACCGCGGCAGGCACTTGACGACAGCCTGCTCGATCTGGGCCTCGACGTCGTTGTTGTTCTGGTTCTGGTTCTGGTGCTGTTGCTGCTGCTGGTACTGGGGCTGCTGCTGGTAGTGCGGCTGTTGCGAGTACGACTGCTGGTGCTGACCGTGCGCTGCGCCGGCATAGCTGCCCTGCTGCTGGCCTGGGTAGCCTCCGCTGGTGTTGCCGCCGTGGTAGCCGCCCAGGTGGCCCGACGGCTGCTGCGGCAGAGGCGGCGCACCATGGACGGCGCCGCCCTGCAGGTTCACGTAGATGCGGCCCTCGTTCTCTTCCGTCGCAAACTGCAGGCCCATCTCGCGACACAGCTGCTCCACGGCCGGCTTGATCTTCTGGACATGGTTTACGCTGTGGTTGCCGCGGCCGACAATGACGTGGAGGTGGTTCTGGCCCTGCGACTGGGCGGCGCGGATGCGCTCCGTCAGGATACGCTCGGCCTCTTCGACAAACTGGCCGTGCAGGTCAATGGTGTCGGCGGCGACGCGGTTGACCGCGTTGTTTTCCCGGAAAATGTAGTCGGAGGCCTGACGGTTGTACTTTTCCATCTGGGCGGCGTGTTTTTTGCCCTCTTCGGACAGAGCTTTGGCACTGGCGCCGTCGCCGCTCTGGTAGGCCTGGTGGGAGCGGTCCATGCAGGAAGAACGTTTGGCGGCCTCTTTGCGGGCAAGGTCACGGAGGCGGTCATATTCGGCCTCGGCATCGTTGCCGGCGCTGTGGTTGAAGGCTGCAATATGTCAGTGGGAGAACATAACAATGGGGAGGGAGCATAATAGACGTACACCGCTCGCCCAGATGGGTCATGGGAATGGCAGAGGAAGCCATGGCGATGTCGGAGGGCAGGAGCTCTGCTGTGGCGCGCGGGGGAAAGGGAAAGAGTGCGACGCGTCAATTGCGAACGGAAAGCAGGCGCGATGGACGCACAACACGCAACGAAAGTTGCAAAGTGAGGTCAGAGAGCCGGCCGGAGTCGTCGAGCGGGGAAACTGCGACCGCAGGGTAGCACAGGCACACACAGGCAGGCACAGGGAAAAGGCGCGTTGTGAGGAAGGAGGGACTGGGTGAGTCGCGGGACGGTGACGGCGGCAGCAAACAAAAGAGGTAAAGCCTTATTTTTTTTTTGGCGAGGAAGGTGCAAACGAGAGATGCACAACTACGATCGATCTACTGGGGAAAACGGCGCGACGTCGTTGGCTCGTTTGCGATTCTTGCGACAGTCCAGTTCGCCCAATTCTGGGTTCCTAGAATACTTTTCACTCCGTACACAGTTTCTCGATGTATTTTGTTGGCTAGTTTGCGCCGCCCAATGGCAGTTTGCGACGGGCTGGTTTCGACCCTTCAGCCACTGTAATTTACAGTTATCCGCCTCGATTTAGTGCTCATAGTGGTCGCGGTTGGGCAAGCTCAGAAAAGAATTGAAAGCAGACAAAACGACGAGGCGACGAATGGAAAAAGAAACGAAAAGGGGTCAGACTACACTAGCTTGGCGAGCTGAAAACCGCATTGCGCGGCTGGAAGGCCGGTTGCAAAAAAGGATGAGGGAAATGTAGGGCCTCCAAAGATCGAGAAAAACTAGCTCAGCGCCGAACCCAATTCCAACTGTGCCCCGGGGCGCCGAAAAGAGGAAGATCGGCGGCACATCACTGGATGCTCAAAGTGGATGGGCGTACTTGCTGCTGGTGGATGAAGTACTGTGCCTCCATAAGGTAGAAGGTAGGCCGCACTTGTATCTTGCACACACATACGGCGTACTCCGTATATATATACACTTCGGCGCATCGAAAGTGGTGATAGAGCATACAACCACACTCGGCGTTCTCGTGATACGTCAGTGGTTGCACTGTGTACCACGGGCGGTCCCTCGACGGCGGTGTAGGAGGTGATAAAAGCGATGGAGGGGAAGAGAAAAGAGAGAGTATGACAAGAGAAAGGGAAAAGGACGAAAAGGAAAACGAGACCGGAAGAAGGAACAGCCTCGACGGACGACGTCCAATGGATATCAATACTCTCCGAGCACGACAGGTGTGTGGTTGCACAAGGCGGGCTGTCTTTTTTTTTGGTCGTCGAGGCTCTGTGGCTCTGTTCGGGCTAGTCAATAAGGCTGGGTTGACGCGCAACGGGTAGATGCATCTGTGGGTATGTTCTGTATATTGTCAATATCTTGTGGACGGCCGTGGAAGGTTACGGATGGACTGCATGCTTTCTCGTTCTTCTCGAAGGGTGCACAAGCAATATCAAAACAATGCAAGGCGGGAGATGTAGAAACATACAAGAACAAAGAAGAAAGATAAAGCATAGCATATCAAGAAGCAAAATATGGCAAGATGCCGGCAGCCGCAACTAGAGTCGTCCAAGGCCGGCCAACGGGCCGAAGGAGGAGTGGAAGGGTTACACCGGAGACCATCGAGAGTTTGTGGTTGCGAGTTGCGACATGCGGGATGGAAGGCCAAGCCATAACATTCTGGCGGGCAATTGGTGCATCTCGCGGTGAGGAGTCCACTTTATTTAGGGCCCGTTGGGTATCGATTGTCAAATTTCGTTTTGTTCATTTCGTTTATCTGCCAGTGGCCAGTGGCCATTGTGGTTGCTGGCATCGTGGCTCGTGGTCTTGGTCATGATCATAGACATGGTCATGGGTTGCGGCATCATCGACAAGAAAAGGATCCCAAAGTCCAGAAAGTCCAGAAACTTCAGACTTCATTCAAACATCAGACAAAGCATGGAGAGTCACAGCGGCAGGGCTGTTTCTCTCTCAAATATGTTTGAAATATGTTCGAATAGTGGATGCAACCTTGGCAATATCAGAGGAGACAAAGCCAGGTTCATCGTGAGGCTCGTGAGAAACGATGCCATGATGTCAGGATGCCAGGATGCCAGGATGCCAGGATGTTTTTTATGGATGCTTCATCTCAGGGGGCTGTGGCTCTTCCATCCTCCCTTCCAGAAGTCTTCTCCAACATGCTCATCAGCAGATGCAAGCAAACTGCAGGCATTTCGCATATATTTGCAGATAGTTGCAGGCATGCAAGGCGAACGCAGGATATGCACAGGCCAGAAGCTGCACAGGCCAGGCACAATTTTGATTTCTGATTCACTAATAGTCTCCGGCCGTTGTTTCTCTTTTTTTATTTCTCCATACTGGGTACGACGTATTATATTTACATCTCGTACCGTTCTTTGCAGAGTTGCGTTCTCGTACCTGTCAGATACGACGTCGACGCCCTGCCAAAACGTTGGAGCAAAATAAAAGGGGGGCCAAAAAGGCAAATCGAGCCAAACAAATGGCGGAAAAGGCAGAAAGGCACGAGAGAGCATAAGACTGGCCCCAGACTGGCCCCCCTTTCCCGTTTTTGCTCAATCTGACGAGGGAGAGACGATGCCACCTTGGCTAGATGACCATGCCACTTTTGTATCGAACTAACGTCTCTACACGTTTTTTGTTTTTGAAAGGAAATATCAGGAGGGAGACCAATGATCAGGCGGGCGGGCTTCGCATTTCTTTCCCGTCCTGTCTGCTTTCGACCCCCTTTTTCTTTCGAAGTCCGATCGTATCTTACTCTGTTGCTTGCACGCGCACAAAATATATTTTTGTTCCTTGAACAGGGGTAAAGGGAAACGTGGTGCGTGATGCATTTGTTCGTCATTCCAGAAGGGGGTGCATGAGAATTTATGGTTTTATGCCCTGGGCAAAAAGGAACAGGGCACTCTCATAGCCTGGAAGGAAGCAACGGGGCGCAACTTTCCACTTTCAAAGCCAAGATGCACTCCACCCAAAGCGTGCGTTCAAAAGGAACCCCCTTTTCAACTTGGGCCCTTCAATTTTGATGGGCTTGTCGATGTGGTCTCTGAGCGAGTCTCCACAGGATCTGTCTAATCATGAGGAAACTAATCCAGCAGTAGTCACAAAAATCAGAGACTTGCTGTTTCGCGACAAGACAGAGTATGCAGTAGTAATACATGTACTTCGTAGTGCAGTGAGTGGTGTTAAGCCAAAACTCAAGCCACAGGGTCTTCCCGTACGAGGCGAGGAAACGTCAAGTTCCAACTTTGGAAGAAACGGCAGACACGCTACCGGTCCAGCCCGGCCGTTCGCCGTTCTCAGGGGCTAATTTCGAGCAACAAGATCAGCCAAAAAAGGTCTTAAAAATAAAGTGCTCGTTGGCTTGCACTTTGTGTCGACATCCAACCTCTGCCGAAACGTTCTGCCGTCTGACAGCCATGCAGCCATGCAGCCATGCCTTGAAAGGAGGCACTATGCCGGAAGTTGAACAATGAGAATGGTCACGGCGGTTGTTGGAAGGAAGCAAGAGAGTGAAAAAGGCGGAAAACGAGAGAGAAAAGCGACTTTGTCCACGGAGTGGGTTCACGGCCACATGGCTATGGTCGGGGTTTTCTGTGAGATTTGAGGCCCCCTTTCCCGTTAGCAGCAAGATGCACTTTTGCCTGGGTCCCCGCTGTATCCGCAATGTGCCGACATTGGCATTGCCTTTTTGAGGGGTTTGGGGGTGCGAGCGGCACTGCACGAATAGGCGCTGGGTCTTGGACTGGGTTTGGCTGGGTTCGACTGGGTCTCTGTTTATTTTCTGGCTCTTGGATGGAGCATCTCATCTTCTTCAAGAAGGTTCCTCTGGGCCCATCTCGTCAGTTTGCTCATCTCGTCATCTCGTCATCTTATCATTTCGTTTTTGCTGGCCCCGGGGAAGGCGATCACGTCGGGATCAGCGTGAACCTGGCCGTGTGACGAAGTTAAAGATACTCAGAAGTAAAGTGCGTGTATGTATCGCTATGAGGTTCTTGAACAGAGCCGAACCAGTAAAGAAAGAAAAGGACGCCTCTCGATGACCAGAACGACATCTGGACATCTGCTTTGCCTGGAGCTATGCCCAGACAGGTGGGGTTATGGGATTGCTGGAAGAGTACTTTGTAGGAATGGTACTTTAAACCGAAATATGAGTACTGAATAAATTTCTTCAGACGAATACACAGACAGTGGCCCGAGTGGTGAGGAAACGTTTGGCTGCAGAAAGGGCCCGCATGGCGGCTAAAACAGGCCGTTTCAAGCATGAGGGTGTGGTGGAAGAGGCGGATTCTGCGGGCTCTGCGGCGCAGAAGGAAGAGGCAAGCCAGCGTGTGGAGGCCGAGTACCGAAGGGATAAAATGGGGACAGAGAAGAAGGCGGCATGACCCAGAACGACAGGACAAAAGAGCCATCACAGTAGTTCGTAAAATGCTGGGTGAAAAGATACAGCCACGGGAAAAATCAAAAAAAATCGAAAAGAAAAAAAAAATATTGGGGAAAAGACGACCGCGACCAGCAGCCGTCCACGGTTGCACCCCCAGCCCGGTTGGCAAAGGCGTGAACAGGCGGGATGAGACGACACGATGACGAAGACGAAGCAGGCCAGGGAGAGAGATACGTGCGAACTGTTTGGTGAGATCGTATTGTGTCCGTCGAGCCGTCCTGTAAACAAGGTGAGCCAAGAGCCTCGTTCATCGTCCTTCTGTCGCTCGTCGTTCTCGTCCCGGTTTGGCGAGGATGAACACAACACGGTGTTTTTGTTTTTTATCGTGCCTTTGTCTTGATTGTCGTTAATTCGCCGTTGCTGTCTCTCTGTCGTCTCTTTCTCGACTGCCTTACGGAAACTCGGCTGTCACCTCAAACATTGTTTCTGCTGTCTGCCATCCATCCACTTTGCCAGCAATAATGAGATATCTCTCTGGTGGTCTGTCTGTTCTAGGCTGGTTTTTGCTGGGGGTTTCTGGTTTCTGCTGGGTTTTTGGCTGTGCTTGCTGATTTGCTGGGTGTCTACCCCCTGTCTCGTCTCACAATATTGCCGAGAGAACGGGAGCCAGAACAGCTCGACAAACGGCCAGCGCGAGACATTCAGACCCAGATGGGCAACAATGTCGCCGAGAGGCAGGCCCAGAAAACTGCAAGAATACGGCCAGAATATGGGTAGAATATGGCCAGAAGACAAGCGGGAAAGAGGCGAAAGAAGACGCAAGGAAGGAAAGAAGAAAGAACAAAAGAAACTAGAGGGCGCCGAGGACACGCACGGCAGTGGAGCCTTGTCCTGGATGTCTCTCTTGTGTCTGTCTTGTCTCTTCTGTTTCTCTTGACATGCGACAGGCGAGAAATCAAGGAGCCAGGCCCCGTAAAAAAGAAGCAAAAAATGCAAGACAAGCCTGAAGAGGACCCCCTATTGTGGGTTCGTGAGCTTCTCCTGGCGTCTCTTTTGTCTAGCTATTTCAGCGGTGGCAGGCATTGCTTCTTCGCCATCGACGGCAGATTTCCAGTCTCTCCAGTCTTTTTCAGCGCTCACCGCTGCCGGCCGCATCTCGCCCCGCCGTCTCTCTTGTTGTCTGTCGCCTTGCCTCTTTTGTCGTTTTCGATGTCGATACTCCGTACTTTGCTGTCGATCGTCTGTATCGCTCAGATCCCCCTCCAATACGGAGTACGTCCTTCCCCTCGAGGCCCCTCTCCCACTCTCACTCATACGCCAACTCCCATTATCCGGTCGCCGTATCTTTTTTGTTTAGATCGACACTCGCCCGGCCGGCTTTTGTCCTTGGCCCTCTGTGCGGCATGATGAGCGGCCGGGCGGCTTGTGCGCGAAAAAGAGTGGGAGGCTGCCGGGTGAAATACACAGTATGGGACAATCGGGAATAAAAAGAAGAGACGGAATCCAACAAATTGAGTGAGGCCCCAAATAGTTCGTACTCCGTAGGTTAAGACCCATCACAGAATCTCAAGGCGTGCCGCCCCCAGGCACAGGTCCTGCCGTCGGGTGCGACGCACGCCTTTTCTCGGGTCAGCCAAAAAGGCTGTCGAGGCTGTGATAGCTTTGCTGGGCTGCCAATTGGGAACTGCAATGCGTGAGAATTACAGCCCAACCAGCCAACCAGAGGTTGCGGTGCAACTCTGTGTGTGCCTGTCGAGCACTGTGTAGTTGAGTGTCGTTTTGTGCATGTTGCTGGTGTTGTGTTGGCGTTGTGTTCTCTGTGTTGTTGCTGGTGTATTCCGTATATGGCGGCCGATCAAGGTCTGAGCGTAGGGGCACCTGCGCGTGTCGACGCCGCCTCCTGCCGCTCTCTGTGTCGCTCTTTCCTGGCCGCTTTTCCATTCACAAACAATGCCCTCCCCTCACTGTCCTTCCCGTACTTCCGGATTCGTTCGATTATATTCCCCTTCGCTCCTGCCCTCGTCTCTCGTCGTACCCTTGCTCTTTCCATTTTCCTGTCACTCACGGCCAAAAGTGCATGCATGCTCGTGCGACGCTTCACGGCCTGCCACACTTTTCCCCATCGAGTGCCGGCTGGGTTCTGGGGGCCTTTTTTGGGGGGAGCAAAACTCCAGCAGTCTGCCTCTTGTTCCCTTTCGTTTCGTCTTGAATCCAGGCCACTGTAAATAGTATGCATTGTTCTGCTGCTCCTGTCTGTTTCCTCTCTAGAACCAGGCCAGCATCTCTAAAATAGCGGCCCCTAGCAAAGTTACGGAGCAGGAGTGTCCACTCGCTCTTGCTGGCCCTGGCTAAGTATCTCGCGCTACTCCGTAGATCCTTGCTCCCAGAAGCAGAAAGAGCCAATCGCACGGCCCCTCAGGGAAAGAGCGAGGCAAGCATCGCAGCGCCGTCGCGAGATACTTACAACTCTAGCTGTGTACTCCGTACAGATGGCCAGAACACAACATCTTGCCACTCCAGTAGTCGCCTCCCCCTCCTTCCGTTACAGCTTCCAATGTATTTTTTGCCCTCCTGTCCCGTACATACTCGTAAATGAATGAGCTCGACTGAAGCGAACGGCAAGCACATCGTAGTCACTAGCGCGGCCGCCCCCTTTCGCACCTTCCTCTCGCCTCATCTCCCTCTCTTTCCACCAAAACCTTTAGCGCAATCGGGGTCCCATTGCATTGCGTTGCGGCCCTGATGAACCTGACTCGCCCTGTCGAGCCTGCCTGCCGCCTCTGAAGCATTGCATATGCATTGTAGGGTCACCTTCCCCCTTTTTGCTTTCTACCGGCCAGCCCGCCAGCCCAGGCCACACCCGTTCCTTCCCTATTTCAATACCCATGTTTTTTATGATTGCCCATTTTCTGCGTTTGCCGGCCTGAACACCACCTACCACCACCCCAATGCCCATCCTGCCCGTCGCGCCTACCTGTTGGCTGCTACACTACGGAGTACAGGTACCCATAGTCAGCTTCCCTGTCGCTCATCTTTCCCGCCACCACCCAATAATCTCCTTTTTTTTCTCGCTCTTGTCACCCCGTCTCCTCTTTTTCCTCTCCTTCCGTCGCCCAGTCTCCCCTTTCACCTTTCTCCATTCTTTTTCTCCTCCCCATTGCTACTCTTTCCTTTTCAGTATCCACTGTCCACTGCTCTTTCCCTCTCCAATCGTCTCACCTCGCAGTTCTTCGCCCTTCACCACAGAACAAGCAGCTACGACCCCAGCACGCACCCTCCCTGGCGCTCTTTCCCCCCAACCTCTTTTCGTCACTAGTTGCATTTCCTCTCTCTCTCTCTCTCCTTCCGGACCATTTCCTTATTTTATTTCCTTAGTTTATTTTGGGCCCTCTCTTTCTTCGCCCACTCGGTTTTTGCTCCTCCTATCCTTTTCCTCCCCCCTTTTTCCTGATCCCGCCGACTTCGAACCCTTTCAACATCGCGATATCTCAACCGTTTGTCTTCTTTTGCATCTGCGCATCTCGTCACCGTCGAACTTCCTCTCACATTCGAGGCTTTCTTTTGCTGGACATTATTCTTCAATACACGGCCGATTAGACGGGTAAGTCTTGTTAATTCTTGCTATTGATGCCTTCTACTCTTTTCCTCCCTTTTTCTCGCCTCTTCGTTTGTTGCCCGACTCTCGACGCGATCAGACCATCACGCCCCTGAGAACTGCGAGCTTCTGGTTTTCATCCCTTTTTGCACTCTCCGGATCGAGCTTTCGTCATTCAATTAAAGCAACGCCTGCTTGCGATGACATTTCGAGGGGCGCTTTCTCCCTATTGTCGACCTGCTATTGTTTTTTTGGGTTCTCGACCAATTTGCTCTGCTGCTCTTCCGTCCGATGCTTGCCAACAAACAATCGCCACCCCTATTCTATATTCCACCCGCCACAATGTCCACTCCGCGTAACGGCGACAACAAAACCAAAAGTCGATCTTCCCCAGAAAATGCTAACCACAATTCAATTCAATAGAACCCGCGACTTGCGAACCCATCAACAACGAACACACACGGTCGATTAACCACATTCTTTCTTCGCCCCTTTTACGAATACTTTTTCGAGCTCTCGTGCGAGACACCAAACAGCCAAAATGGGTTGCGGAATGAGCGTGGAGGAGAAGGAGGGCAAGGCCCGGAACGAGGAGATTGAGAACCAGCTCAAGCGCGACCGGATGCAGCAGCGGAACGAGATCAAGATGCTTCTTCTGGGTATGTTACGTGCATCTCCTCTCCCGATTGACGAAGCATAAATGAAAGGCGCCTAACGAATGTGAACAGGTGCTGGTGAATCCGGAAAGTCAACTATTTTGAAGCAGATGAAGCTGATCCACGAGGGCGGCTACTCACGCGATGAGCGCGAGTCGTTCAAGGAGATCATCTACAGCAACACCGTCCAGTCCATGCGCGTCATTCTCGAGGCCATGGAGTCTCTTGAGCTGCCGCTTGAGGACCAGCGCATGGAGTACCACGTCCAGACCATCTTCATGCAGCCCGCCCAGATCGAGGGTGAGGTTCTGCCGCCTGAGGTTGGCAACGCCATCGAGGCTCTGTGGAAGGACCGCGGTGTCCAGGAGTGCTTCAAGCGCTCGCGCGAGTACCAGCTGAACGACTCGGCCAGATAGTGAGTTTCTCTTCTTTTCTGTTTGTCTCATCTGCGATCCCTTTGCTAACATATCACAGCTACTTCGACAACATCGCCCGCATTGCCGCGCCCGACTACATGCCCGACGACCAGGACGTTCTGCGCTCGCGTGTCAAGACCACCGGTATCACCGAGACCACCTTCATCATCGGCGACCTGACCTACCGCATGTTCGACGTCGGTGGCCAACGTTCTGAGCGTAAGAAGTGGATCCACTGCTTCGAGAATGTCACGACCATTCTCTTCCTTGTCGCCATCTCCGAGTACGACCAGCTTCTGTTCGAGGACGAGACGGTCAACCGTATGCAGGAGGCTCTGACCCTGTTCGACTCCATCTGCAACTCGCGGTGGTTCATCAAGACGTCCATCATTCTCTTCCTGAACAAGATCGATCGCTTCAAGGAGAAGCTGCCGATCAGCCCGATGAAGAACTACTTCCCCGACTACGAGGGCGGTGACGACTACGCGGCGGCCTGCGACTACATCCTGAACCGCTTCGTCAACCTGAACCAGCACGAGAGCAAGCAGATCTACACGCACTTCACCTGCGCCACCGACACAACACAAATTCGTTTCGTCATGGCGGCTGTCAATGGTGAGTCCCCTTTAACGCCACAATAATTAATCAATATTGGAGTAACATCTTGCTAACCCCCCATAGATATCATCATTCAGGAGAACTTGCGTCTATGTGGTCTCATCTAAAGCACATCAGCGTCTAATTGCATTTTTCCTTTGTTGTTACAACAGTCCTCCTATATACCCGAACGATAGTGCACGAACCGGGACTCTGTTGTCCGAAAAGAGGATGTATTCACTCGGCATCATATAATACGGCGATGTGTGTCTCGCCTCAAGTCGGCACAGCAGAGCCGGCCTCTCTACTCCCCTCTATTGTCGCTACTCGAATCGACCCGACTCGTCGAACCGAAACCGAGTAACGACACTCACCGACCACACGTTGCGCTCTAGTTGTTCCACCACCGCCAAATTCCCTCATCGATCTTACGACAACAAGCTTTGAACGTCTATTTTCACTCTTTTTCTTTCATTTTCCAGTTTCCTATTTTTACCATGTTATACTCTACCTTTTTTTATTTTGTTCTGGCGATCGTTGGCTCTCTTTTTTGGCTGTTTGTTTATTTTTTTTCAGTCTGCGATTTTTTATGTTTTGGCTCAGTTCTACTTCCTTTACGAACAGTGAACTACAGTTGGGAGGAGCCGGTTGATTGATTTGCCTAGACTACCGCGACGGCATTCGAAGTGCAATGAGGATTGGGACGGAACGAGTACGGACGCCTGGGGGTGTGACGTTGGGTGCCAAAGCAGAATGGCCACATTTGGGTGCGACAGTCCAGTCTATCTTGTACTACAAAAAACAAAAGAGTTTCCTTAATCCTTTTGGGAGGTCGAGGGGAGTCTGGACGAGAGGCAGTTGGGTTGGTCAAGATGCACACAAAGCTGTCCTCCCTCTCCTGCGGCCTCACTTCTATCTCTCTCTCTCTTCTTTTTTCCTACTTTCTTGTTCATTATTTCTTCTCCCTCATTTTTCTCGCATATTTTAAGCCGCAAAATGGGGCACGGGAAGGCTCGATATCTTGTTTAATTATGACAGTTTTTTTTAACCATGCTCTGATCCTAAGACGTGATTTTGATATACGCAGTAAATTATAAACCAATACGACGTAATGGGCAGCGGATGAGCAAGATTGATAAAAGGTTATTATGTGAGACAGCAACCGCCAACAGTGGCGGTATTCAGGCACTCCCGTTAGCATAAGCTGACATCAGTTAACATTGGATGACAGCCGTTGAAAGCCTAACGTTGAAATAGTGTAATGTGCAAAGTCTAATTGAGTAAGATAGTAGGGAAAATAACCCCCCTTTTTGTACTGGATATCATCATAGTTAGTTCCCGACCTGGCCCTGCCCTCCTTTGTAAACTCCATAATATGGTAAATCCCAAGCCATAGCCCATATCGTATAACAGTAGAGCCTGCCAGCCAGTTCTTGTCTGTATATTTTGGCTCTTTCTACAGAGTTTTTTTTTTTTTTTCAAATATTCAACAATCTCTTGTCAATGCTCACATCACTCGGCTCCTGCAGGTGCTGTCCCGTCAGTATTGTCGTTGTTGTTGTTGTTGTTGTCTGGCACACCATCTTTAACGGCGGACGAGCTATCTTGAACAGGAGCATCCCCTGCCGGAACTGCCGACGCCGCAGCTGCAGCTGCTGTTGACGCGCCCTCTCCATATCGGACAATCGCTAACGCCAGCTGTTTCGCGGCAATCTCAACAAGCATCAAGTCCCGCCCGCGCTGGTCGGCATTGCGCACCTCGGCCAGTGCCTGGTTGATGACCAGGCTGACGAGAGGCGTAGAGTCGGCTGTGGTGGCATTGTCGCTTCGGTTGGCACCAAGGAGGGCGGTGACCAGGTCCATACTAAACGGCGATGCCGACGCAGGAGGGGCAGTGGTGGTGCCGTTATTATTCGAGGCCGCGCCGCTGGTGCTTGGGCTGCTGGTCCCGTTCGGTGGCGGTGGTGGAACGGGAAAATGACCGCCGTTGCTCAGTTGTTGAACAGCCACTGCTGCTGCGGCGGCGGCAGCGGCAGCCTGTTGTGCAGCCGAAGACGACGAAAGTGATGTAGCCGAGGGTGGCGGTAGACTGGTTTGGTGTTGATGTGGGTGCTGATGTTGCTGATGTTGGTGTTGCTGCGCAGCAAAGTGGTGGTGCACGCTGCTGGAACCACCAGCTAAAGGCGGCGCAATGGCGTAGGAGCCTGCCGCGGCCAGCTGGGGATCCAGGACAGACGGCACGGCCGTCGACGGTGATGGCGGCACACCGCCGCCAAGAGACTGCCGGCCCGGGTGGTCGTGCATGTGCATGTGGCCCTGCATCGATGTTGTTTTGGTTTCTGAAAAGTTAGCGCGCTGGCAACGAGGATATAAATATCGAAAGAAAGCTCACCATGAAACGAGCACCGCGCGCCCGATGCGTTGAACCAACAGTTGGCACAGCTGCCGCACATTTGGCCGTCGACAACGACACACGCCGTCCAGGGACCGTGGCCCTTGTGGCAGTTCTTGCAAGGGATGGCGACCTCGGCGCCGGCGATGTGGGCAAAGAGAGCCTCGACGTTACTGCGACGGCCCAAGTTCAGTTGCTGGCCGGGTCGGCGCTGCTGGGCAGGCCGCAGTCCCGGCTCGCGCGACAGACGCCTAGCGAGTGCGCTTTCGACGACGAGATGGTTGTAGCCCGAGTCGCGGGCGAGATCGGCCGTGCTGGTGGGCTCCGTAGAAGAGGTAGGGTCGTCTTTCGGCGGCTCTGGTGCAGCGATTGTTGGGTCTACCGGCGCGGGTTGTGTGTCCACTGTGTTGTCGCCAACCGCCGTCTGGTGCTGTGCCTCAACCATCTGAGCCTCTGGCGCATGTGCAGATGGGCTGTAGTCGGTCGTCTGGTCGTGATTGTGGAGGTGGTTGATGACATGGCTCTGGCCTGTGGTCGCAAGATGCGAGGCAGAGGCTACAGCTGCTGCTGCTGCTGCCGCCGCCGCTGCCGCCGACAGGTCCATATCGATGCCGTGACTGTGCCCGTTGGAAGCTGCTGATGATTGTGCTTCTGCCGCCTGGGCCTGCCTTGCTTCTGCAACGCCAACTCCAACTCCAACACCGTTCTCGCCTCCGCCTGTATAGCTGTTGACGGCATCGCCGACCATTTCGCTCATCTCGGCCTCGTTGATGTCGGTCACCATGTTCTCGGTGTGGCCATTCACATTGTGTGTCGCACTGCTGCTCTCACCACCGCCGCCGTGTAAGTCGAGCATGTCGCTGTCGACGCCGTCTTGTCGGCCCGCCTTGACGTTGCTATCGTCTAGTTGGCTGTGATCGTCGCCCGTCTGGTCTTTTGCGCCGTACTCTGTCGCGTCGCCGTCGGTGTGCGCTTGTGCTTGTGTTTGCGCTTGCGCCTCGTTACTGGTATCGGCATTGTAGTAAAGCCCGTCCTGTATTAATGACTGGGCCTGTTCTGGGGAGAGGTTGTCTGTCATTTCTGTGGATGTAGCCGTCGCATATTGTTCTTGTTCTTGTTCGTTTTGGTCTTGTTGACTTTGGTCTTGTTGCTGCTCGCTCAGCGCCTGCTCAATGGCCAATTGCCGGCCTGTGGAAGCACCAGCACCATTGGCCGCCCGTCTCGTCTGCTGAGCTGTTGTCACCGGCGGTTTTGTGACTTTGTTCGGACGGCCGCCGCGCGGAAAGCGGACGATGCCCGTCATCTTTCGGGGCGCGCAACGCAATGCGCTTTTGTATACGTTCGTACCCAAAACGGGGCAAGTTGGGGACTATATGCGAGGACGTGCAAAAGAGGGTAAGCACGCGACAGTGCGCACAACGTGAATTCGCAATAATAGTGGTGACAATCGACGCCGTCGATGTTGAGTTTTGTTGAAAGTTGATTGTTGATAGCGAAGGAGCAGGACGGGAAGGAAGTGGCAAGCAGCTGGTGTCAGCTGGCCGCTCTTTTGGTAGTTGGAACTGCCTTGTGAACCAGGGAGGCAGTCGGCAAAAGGGCGGAGTTCAGGAAAGCACGCTTGCAAGTACGGAGTATGGGAACGCTGGGGAGGTGCGCTGTGACGCGCCTGCCAGGCTCGCCAGGGCTGATTCGCCAATTCGCACTTGCCTTTCTGGTGTGGGTCATGTGCGCCAACCAGCAAGCGAGCGAGCTCCTGCCAACTTGCATAGAGTCAAAGCACTGGTTCTTACTCCGTACTCTTGACGAAAACAAACCTCAGACAAAGCTTAAAGCTTCTCTCTTCTCTCTTCTCTCTTCTCTCTTCTCTCTTCTCTCGTCTCTCTTCAACACAATGAATCTCGACGCTCGACACGGACCTCGGCATTACAGCCTCGGTCCAATTGAACATTTCATTCACTTACACTTGCGAAAACGACATTACACTTTTACGAAGACAGCTAGTACTCGTGTATTCGAACTATGCAAAACGCTTTTATGTGGCTCTATGTACCGAAACCTATGATCCATATCCTTCCTGCATTTCGTCCTCTTTTCGACCGATTCCGCTCTCCCACCGCTACCGTCTTTGCTCCCGGCTCTGCACAATCTCCTGCCATTGCTGTGCAAACTCGCGCAGACCGCCTTCGCCGGCCATACTCGCGTCGACGACCTCCTTGGGCAGCTTGTGCGCCGAGTAGGGCGCCGAGCTAAAGTTCATGGCGGCCGGGTCGTCCTTGTCGACGAGCCGCAGCTCCGTGTTGTAGTCGTCCTCGTTGTCGTCATCATCGTCGTCGTCATCATCCACCTCCTCGCCCTCTGCGGCTTCGCCATCAACACCATCCGTCTGCTTGTCCTCGCCGTCCTGGTTCTCATCGGCCACACCGCTGTCGCCCACGATACCCAGGAACGGCGTCGGGATCTTTAGGTCGAGCAGCTCCTTCCAGTCAAACAGCAGCGTGTCTGTCCGCGGCGCCCACGGATTGATGTCGATCAGGCGCGCATACGACAGCCGACCATTCGGGTTAGGCGCGTCGGCCTCGTTGTCGCCGACATCGCCGACTGTCCCTTGCTTCTCGGGAATGTAGATGTCGAAAGCAAAGTTGCCCGAGGGGAAGGTGAACTGCAGCTTGCTGTGGAACAGTGTCTTGGTGCGCTCGATGATGGTGCTGCGCAGGCCCTCGAGATAGGGGTAGTACTTGAGGTCGCGCGGCGTGATGGCGACGAGGTTGCGCTGCTTGACGAAACAGCGGAACTCGAGGGCGGTGTGGATGTCAAAGTATGACCGCAGCACCAGGACAGGGTTGAATCCCAGGGAAGAGGAAGAGGCAGAGGAAGAGGTGGAGGTGGAGGCTGTCTCGGCTGTTGACGGCGTCGTGCCGTCAAAGGCATGCTCCAGATCGTGGGAGACAAAGTTGGAGCTCTTGAGCATAAAGTAGATGTCGTCGGGCGTGCGGCACTTCATCGTGTTCTTCTGCTCCATCAACTCAGCCGCGTCTTTCGGTGCACTCCAGTTCAGCTTCGGCGCCACCACGCCGCCCAGTGCCGCGATCTCATCCTTGATGCGCTGGTGCAGCTCGGGAAAACGCTTGTTCGGTGGCAGCCGCACAACAGGCGGCGCATTGTCGTCTTCGTCGTCGCTATCGTCGGCGTCCAGGAACACGTCGTACTTCTTCTCGTCGTCTGTCTTGTAGTGGCGCATCGTCGGGTTTGACGGCTCCCAGTCGTCGTCCTCCTCCTCCTCATCTGTGCCGTTCTTTGCGCCATTGCTCTCGTCGCTCAAGATGATGCTGTCTTCGCGCAGGTAGTCGATAAACGCGGCCGGCAGCGGGATAATGCGCGACTTGATGCACACCTTGCGGTATTTGGGGAACCAGTAGTCGTAGGAGCAGTAGAGAATGTGGTCGCGACTGACGGGCGGAAACCGAATTTCTTCGGCGGCAGCGGCAGCCTCGTCGCCGATGGCCGGCGCCGGCTGCGGTGCTGAGTGGAATTCGGGCATTGTATGTGTGTGTGTAGAATTCGCCGTAAATCGGTGTATCTGAAAATATGTTCAGATCGCAGAGACCAGAAGTTGTCGAGACAAAAAGTGAATTCTCCAGACGTCCTAGTTGAAGATTATATCGAAACTTGGGACTGGACATTTAGAGAGGGGCGAAAATTGTGAGTCAACCCCACAGGGCCAGTCATAATAGTGCATACAGCCTGCCGTCGTCCCCTGCAAGTTTGCAAGTTAGCTGCAGTTTACGGAGCATTGCAACTAATTATTAGTTAATACGTCGTATTACAGGCTCCTTCCTCGCTTCGTTGGTCTTCTTTTTTTCTGCCGGGAGAATGCACCAGAGCCTTGTCGTAGTCGCCACACCGCCTTCCCAAAGCTGGGACTTATGCGTAAGTAGAAGAAAGGAAAGCGCGACCAGCCAGCAAACAAGCCGCGAGTATTGGTTCGCCCAGTTCAAGCCTTGTCAGTTTCCATCACCACTTTTCATCGAGCCTCTCTCTCAGCTCCTATCCGACCACCACTTTCACTTTCCCTCCCACCACCCTCCACCACCCACAATGTCCGACAACGTCGGCCTCTCCACGCCCCGTGGCAGTGGCACCTCCGGCTACGTCCAGCGCAACCGCGCATTTATTCGCCCGCGCGACAACGCCTACGGCGGAGGACCCCATGGCAACACCAACCCACGCGACCTGCTCGCAAGCCAGCAGGCCAGCCGTCTCCGCCAGCCCGATCAGGGTATCTTGGAGCACGACCGCAAACGTGCCATCGAGGTCCAATTGTTTGCCCTGCGTGACGAGCTCGAGGAAGAGGGCAAGCTCGACGAAGACGCCATCGACGAGAAGTGCGACGAGCTGCGGAAGAAGCTGACAGAAGAAAGCCAAAGAAGGGGCGACGGCAACAATGGCGGCAGTAACAATAACGGCCCCCAGCGATTCAAGTCCCACCAAGTCCACGAGCAGGCACGCGCCAAGATTGTCGAGAGCGAACGTCTCCGCCGTGCTCTGCGCATCAACAAGGACTATCAAGAGGGCGGGCATTGGCGGCGGCAGGAAGAGAAGCAGCAGCAGCAGGCCCAGAAGCGCAAGGTCGGCGAGGAGGGCACATCAGATGCACGCCCCTCCTCGTCCAACGACAAGCGGAGGCGGCGGTACAGCGGCGACAACGACGACAGCGACGATGGCTATGACAGCCGCGACGAAGGAGGTCGGTCTGGCCGTCGGGCGGCGTCGCCTCCCATCAAGAGCGTCGAGGACGACAGAAACGACAGAAACGACAGAAATGACCGGAGACGGACAGCAGAAAAGGACAGGAAACCAGCGCCTGTCAGCCGGCGGCGGGACGATCACAGCGACCTCAGCGAGGGTGAGGTGTCGGACGACAGCAGAGGACACAGCAGGAAGAGTCCAGCTCCTCGCGGCCGGGCAGCGCCACCACGTGACAGCCGGTCTCTGTCACCACGCAGTGCGAGCCGCAGTTTCAGCCGGAGTCCCAGTCGCAGCCGGAGCCGGAGTCGCGGACGTGGCACAAACTATGACAGCCGCAGCCCGAGCCGAAGCCGCAAGCCATCTCGCCGTCGGAGTCGGAGTGACAGCCGTGATTAGGAAAGTGGTGGGTTAGCCTCATTGAGTGTGTATTGTGTTTGGAACTGCCGGCGTTATAAAAGGATATTTCAAAGCAAATAAACTGTCTCGTAGTTCATCACTATATCTCATATCTACGTAAAGTCTATAAAGGCAAATCAACATCGTGGAGATCTGAAGTGGGAGTTTGTACGGAATTCAAGATTGAGAATAAAACGGATATATTATTGAGCAATGCTTCCCAGTCTGGTAGATAAAGAAGATAAAACGAAAACCAAACCCGATTCCATGCTCCCATAACTAACCGCATTTTCAAACATAAGAAACGAGTGAAGTGAATAGACGAGACTAAAGCCACATCCATAAGGTATTAAGAAAAAAACAAGATGAACGTAGAAGGTAAAAGAAAGGAGGAGAAATAAAAAGAAACCACATCAAAGCAATGGTAAGAGTTGAAGAAAAGGGGAAGAACCCCCCAAAATCAAATGCAAACTAAACGTAAATCAGAATAAAAAAATCCAACTAAGCCCTGGTATCGCATAAAAAGGGGGGGGGGACTCTAAATGTGTATCAATAAATAAAAATCATATCGGCACACCTCTTTCTGATGCGTACATTTTCCCTCCTCTTTAAAGATGATCCTCCTAGTTATTCGTAAACGTCATCCACGTCCCTCGACAAACGAGCAATTCAAGTCTTCCTCATAGGACAAGCGGAAGAACAGAGGTTTGGGCCTTGACAGAAAAGCCTAACCATCAACGGAAAGCAAATGTCTGCTTTCCCTCACAGGAAGCCAGATTCGGCCAACACTCTGTTATGGGCGTTAGTATCGGCTCTCACTTGACAAACATAGTGTCACAGGGGTATCGACGCCGACTTACCTCACAATCTTTTCGTCTTCGCGCTCACGAGGCTCCACTTGCAAACTCTTGTCATACATCTCGTGCACGTCGCCCGCCGCCTGCATATTGTTCAGAATGTAGTCCTGCAGCTCCACCACCGGCTGCAGCAGATACGCCACGTTCTGGTACTGCTGGATGTCGCGAATCACCTCGGCCGTCTTGGCCCGCTTGGCAAAGTTGATCAGGTTCGTCTTCTTGATGATGGACGGAATGCCGTCCTCGATGAACGTAAGATCCGTCAGGTAGACACCAAAGAAGGGAATGCACGGCGGGTTGGCCGCATGCAGCGCCTCACGGTACTCGCCAAAGTTCTTCGTGCTCGCCATCAACTTGCGCATGCTCTCCAGAATGCCCTGCGTCTTCTGCGGGACGATATCCCAGGTACGCTTCAGACGGGCAATCGGGGCCGTGCCGAGGGCCGAGATAATCGAAGTCAACGTCGAGAAATTGTTGAGACCACGGCATTTCTGTTCTGTCAGCATGTATTCAAATATCGTAAAAAAGAAAGGGGTTGGACTCACATCGGCAACGGCAACAAAGTGCTTGATCACCACAACACGTTTCTTCACATCCGTCTGTGCCAGAATCATCTCCGCCACCCAGTTGGTCATCTGGTTCGAGTGCAGAATCAGCGCTTTGACGTTCGGTGCCGGCTCCGGCTCGCCCTCGCCCACCTTCTTCTGCCATGTCTTGTTAAGACACTCCGTCGGCTTGATCTTGCCGTACAACCGCGACTCAATAATCGTCAACTGGCGCGCAAACTCGGTAACATCAATGTCCAGGAACTTGAGTTTCTTCATGTTCTTGGGCATAATCGGCGGCGGCGTGTTCTGGTTCAGTGTCTGGATCAGGCGTCTCGCGCCCGTGTCCTTGCCACTCAGACGCTGGTCCAGCACGGCCATCAATGGCGCCGAGCCGGGCGTCTCTGTCGACTTGACCGTGTCGCGCGCAAAAGTGTATACGTCGCGGATCAACTGCTTTGTGTCCTCCAGGGACGCGTCCTCCATCCAGAAGTTGTCGAACCAGTTCTTGATAATGTTGACAACACGGAACCGGATCAGTTTCTGTTTGCGGTCGCGCCACTGCTCAAACTCGCTCTGGTTAAGGCCTTCGGGTGCCTGGATACCGAACCGCTTTACCAACAGCTCAAACAGCTCGCGTGCTGACGTGAACGACCGGTATGTGAGAAGGAACGTGTTGTTGAAGCTCGAGTCCAGCTTGTCGTGGCGTGTCAGCTGCTCAACAAGGGCCAGCAACGAGCCACCCTTGACCTGTGGCGGCTGGATCTTAAGATCCCACGACAGGTCGTTTTCGAAATCGGGCCGCAAGAAGTCGGGTGTGTCGTCGACCATAGGGTTGGACTGTGGTGATGGGTCTTCGCCAAGCAGCTTCTTGAGCTTTGAGTAGTCGCCACCCTTCCGGTACGCCTGTGCAGCTGCATCGCCGCCTTCGCTGAAGGACTGCGTTTGCAAGATTGGTGGCCGGGGAACAATGCCGCGCGATTCGGATCGCTGGTGTGTAAGCGTTGCTGAAGAAGAAACAGAGCCGGCTGTGGAAGGAACAACAGTCGATGCCGCCGACGATGCATAAGGCATGGTCTCGCCACGTCGCAGTGGCTCACGCACCAAAATGTGGTCGTCACGGCGCAGATCTGAAGATTGCTGCGAGTTGATCTGGACCTGCTCAGACAGCAGCTGTAGTGAGAAGCCAATGTGCGAGGAGTTGGTCTCGAGCGCGCGGGCGCATTGACGCACGTACTCCAAGCGGTTCTCCAGCGCCTCGCCGCGAACCTCTGCCCATTCATCGGCAAGTGGTCCTGCGACAGCCTGACAGCCAAGCAGGAGGTCGGAAATGTTGTCGTAGAGGCTCTGCTTGTTGGTGCTGAAGTCGGCGAGCTGCGGGGTCTGGAAGCTGTTGCCCAGCACAGACAGGTCGATCGACTCGATCATGGCAATCCACGGCTTGAACATTTCCAGGACCTTACCGCCGGCAATGCAAACGTTGTTACCAATCACTTCGTGCTTAAACGGCGTCACGATCTTATCTGTCATCGCCAGGTACTTGTCAAGCTCACGAATGCTAGACACGAGCATACGCTTCAGCTCGTCCAGCCTTTCAAGCAGCTTGCCGTCCAGGACAGTAGAAGGTTCCGATGTGCCTTCCTCATCGTCCAAGAAGTTGGATGTAATAGGATCGCGGGCGCCGAGGGAGTTGTTCTGCCAGCTGCCGCCAGTGCCACTGCCAATAATGAAGCCAGGGAACAGACGCGGGATCTCCTCGCCACGCTGCTGGCGGGCGACCTCGACGTAGCTGAAAACACCAGAGAGAACACCGTCGGCTTCCTGCAGGCACTTCTGAACCGACTCAGCATTTGGCCAGTCAGCCGCGGCAATGTGCGAAGAAATAACCAGCTTCGAGAACTTGGACATCATGTCTCTAAAATGCGGGTACAGAGCCTTGTTCGTAGAGATGATTGACGGTTGTCCGGAATGGTTGTCGGTCGTTCCCGATCCAGCGGCAAGGAGAAGGCGCAGGTGGTCCGAGATATCTTCGGCACGTGCCACATATTCGGAGCGGCGGTTGTAGGTCACAGCATCGCGGTAGCGGTCGATTGACTTCTTCATGTTGGACACAAGGCGGCTCCAAGTCAGTGGCGGCGTCGTGCCATCGTCAAAGAACGAGCGGGGGATCGTCGCTGCAGTAGGCAGGTTGAAGGTGGTGGACGTAAAGGAAGTGGCTGCTGCGATCATCGGCGTAGTGCCATTGCCGTTGGCGCCATTTGCTCCTTGCTGGGCCAATACAAGGTTTCGCGTTGGTGACTGGCCGTTCATGGACTCCATAGAAATGGTCGGGGAAAGTGTGTCGTTGGGGAAAGAGCGGTGATTGCGAGGCTTCTCATAATGTTAGACAAAAGACGGGTGGGTGGTGCCAAATGGCCAGATGGGAATACAGAGAGTATAAGAGGGTTTTTCTTACCAAAGACCCACGGGATGCCATCAGGATCGACTCGCCCTCCATTTCGGACGCCGAGGTCGCCTCCGAGTCCTCGTCCTCATTCTGAGTCAGTCCCCGTGCCATCATCTCCGGTGGTGGCCGTGTGCGCTCGGGCACGTTCATGTTCATGCGGTCGCGGGGGCCGCTTTCCGTGGCAGATGTGGGCGACTCCATCGGCAGCTCCATGCAGCTCTCGCCAGTCATTGTGTTGTAGTAGAACAAACGGCCATCAGGGGTAGCCTGTGGTATCCAGTAATCGGCGCCTGAGCGGCTGACATGCGAGTCGGTGCCTTCTAACGGGAGACCGGTAATGTCGTCTGTGTCGTCATCGTCCTCGTCGTCGAATCCCTCCTCGTAGACATCCTCCTCCATATCCTCGTCGATGTGGTCGGCCACACCAACGCCGTTCTGTTCTGATTCGGGAAGCTCATCGGCGCTGGTGACAAGCTGGCAGTAATTGCTAGGGAACCAACCGCGGACGCCGTTGATAACACCGTCCCACCAACCGCTCTCCAGCTGTGTGATGACCTGGATGACATCGCCCTCATGAAAGCTCAAGCTGGTCCTGTCGTCCGCTTCGTAGTCGTATAGGGCCCGGACATACATGGCACCGGGAGGCGCCGTTCCGACCATGCCGTTCATGTGTATTTTGGGGGGCGACCTTGTCGTCGCGGGTATGATTCAGTTAAGGATAAGAGAAAAAGAATACAAAATGTCGAGCAGGTCTCGGATATTGCACAACTATCGTCAATATTACTCAAGCGAGCTTCGTGCAGCTGCCTTGGTATTGAATATGCGCCGGTGCTGGGTTCAACTGTTGTTCCAAAAGCATGGCGTGGTTCTCGTCGTAATGGGTAGAATAAAAGGAAGAAAATGGCGAGAGGTCGATAGGCCCTGTTTCCGTCTCGTCAATAGCTCTTTAGTCGTGTCGTACAGAACCGTGAGCCTTACCAGGCAGCGTAGGTAACCGTGGGCCAAAAAAGCAACAGAACAGAAAAATAAGTAAGACGGATGTCGCGAAAGTCGCAAGTCACAGAATGATCGGCCAGCCGAGAGGGGAAAAGCCTGTCGTTGAAAGAGAAATCCGACAGCAGTCAAAGAGCTGACTGTAGGGTGATGAAAAAGAATAGCAATAAAGCAGTGGGGTCCAAGGAGAAGGCTGATGTCAACCCAATTGTTCTCCTCAATTTTATTTCTGATGCCAGCGTTGCAATGGACTCCTATTTTTCTCGTTGTACCTCGTTTTCCGTGAGGTGACCGCTTTTCGGAGGCTTGTCGTCTATCCAAACCAGCTGAGGATCAGCAGTTCCGCTGAGCAATGTCTTGTATCGAAGACAATCGAGAAGACGCAACGGCAATGGTGGCTGGTCTGAAGAACAAAAAAAAAGAACAAAAGAAGGCGAAGGCGGGCGGTTGTTCGTCGTGGCAGCCAAAGAGGCCGTTCGGGATCGAGCGGTCGAGAATAGCAACAAGAGAGACAGTGAGCCAGCGAGCCAGCGAGCCAACGAGCCGGTCGAGGGATAAGATAGATCAGAGGGCGAGAAGGCGACTGGTCTGGTTTGTGAGCCCTGCTGGCGGCGATTCTTTTTGAGTCTTGCAAAGGTCGAAGGAGGCTGAAAAATGGGGGAAAAAAATATTGTCGTCGGGTCCGTTGGTGGGAAAGGAGGAAAGAAGGGGGGGTGACAGCGACGCAAGAGGAAAGGGAAGGCGTGGCCTGCGATTGTCAGGGCAAGAAGGTGCAAGATGGTGGAAGGAGGTAAAAGTGACACTGAATACAGCTCACGGAAGGAGGGACCGCGTGGGAAATGGAAAGAAGCAACGTCGTCGGTCGTGTATCTTACCTGCCCCTCTCGGCTCCAGGTCGTGATTTTGGCTTCTTGCCTAGTTCGGAGCAGGAGGGAGGAAGGCACGACCTGCTGGAAAGGAGAAAGAGGGGGGCTTCCAGGTTGCGCTCTCTGTGGGCAGGAGGGAGAGAAAGCGAGAAAGGGGGAAGGAGGGGTCCAATAGCGTGCGAGCGTTGGGTGTGGTTGGTGGACTTGGTGGATAACGGGGGAGAGAAAGATGGGCGGAGTCGAAAATGGTGTGTTAGTGGGTTTTGGCGGTCGGGGGCCACACCACGCTATGTGGGCAGCCAGGCCAGGTCAGGCCGTGTCGCCGGGTATTAGCCAGCCGTTTCAGAGGCCCTAAAATACGCCAACTCGGTGAGCGGTACTGTGGTACAGCGCTATTCCTGCCGTTTCCAGGCGTCCCTGGCGTATTTGGCATGGGAAAGGAGAGATAGGAAAGCTTTGTCTGTCCATTGCCTCCTTCCTGTCTTGTTGTTGCCCGTCCCGTGGCTCCTTCCCCTTCTCATATCTTGAGGTTTCCTCTTGCTCTCTTGCATCGCATCGCAGCTTCCAGTTACGCTCATTGCCTTGCTCTGTTCCTCTTCTGGGCCAGACAGCCAGTCGCTCTTACCCACGTCTGACTGTTGCGGGCCTTGCCCAGCTCGCTCCTTCCCTGCCTGCAGAAACTTCCCTGCAAAACACGCGTATCTCACCGGGCCCCCTGCCCTGTGCGCCTTTTCTCAGATACTTTTTGTCACTCATTCGTGCCTTCCCTATTTTCCCTTAGGAAACGTCTCTTTCCCCCTCCCCCTATTCTTGTTCCCTCCTTTTCGGCCGGTTTATTTCGTCGTTGGATCGTAGTGAGCTTCTTCCCCTCACTGTAATACTCCGTATTTCATTTTCTTCGTCTTCTCACCAGCGCTACACCAAACTCGTTCTGGACCTCACCTGCCATGCATTCTCTTCCTCTTCTTTTCCCTTTTGATCGCTTAAGTTTCTTAGCATGAAATGCACGATGCACGCACGGCCACAGTCATGTCGCTGGGTTGGTGCACACACCACATGCTTGACGCCCTTTTCGACCATCCTGCATGCTATTGTGTACAAAAAGACAAGGTCCCACCCTCTTCGAGGTCGCTGATCCCCAAAGATGGACGTCTGCTCGTCTGCTTTTGGCTGCTTTGGCCGCCCGGCATTTGCACAAATAGGGACAGGCTAATCGAAAGGTGCCCAATGCCGCTCAGGGCACCCTGAGGCAAAGACAAAAGGCAGAGGACAGGAATCAGAGGGCAGAGGACATGACATCGTGTTTTGTTAACGGACACTGGGCACTGGACAGACACGACTCACCTTGACAATCAACCACTCTGACGCCGTGAGCACCAACAGCTTGGCGGGTCCTTGCAACACCACACCAGTCTGCACCATTCTTTGCATGTATCTCACAAAGTAATCTTGGGATCGGGCACTAGGAGCCTCGAAATGCGCCAAACAAACCGCCGAGTGCGACTATTGAGACCAGAGCCGTGGCAAACACTGTCTAGTGATGCTGCAGTCGACCACAGGAAAGCAGAGAAACCCTGAAAACAGCGAGAGACAACGAAAGAACGAGGATCCGGAAGCAGCAGGCCCTTTGTCCTTTGTTCCAATCGGAGCCCACCAGAGGACTCGCGCGTTTCTGACTGGTGCACAACAGCAGCGCCTCCGTGGCCGAGCCTTGCCTGGCTGTTTTGGCTGGCTCGTCTAGCACAATATGCACGCCAACGCTGGTGGCCTGGTGGGGGAGGACCGCGAGCCGAGCCAGAAAATAATTCAGGTAGGCTTCCCCAAAGCAGCAGACAAAAACGCGACAACGAACCGACAGGGAGCAAGTGGCCGGTCACCAATCGCGCTCCAGAGTGGCCAGTGCGGCATTGTCTTTTGGCTTTGCGCCCTTGTCTATACACAGTAGCTCGACAGCTTTCATCAACGTTCGACCACGCGCATCGTCATTCAGTTCAGGACTAAGATATTGTGTTCTTCACCGAGCATGGCCGTGCACGTCCCGAGCGGGAGAGCCAGTGCTGCAAGTCGACACGTTTTGTACGTCGATGTGGACCCAAAAAAGGGAAACCAAGACAGAAAACAAGGCTCGGGGCAAATTGGGAGGCTCAAAGCACTGGCCTCCTGTTCTTAACCTCAATATACCGTAGCCGATATATCTGGCTGAACTCGCCCGTCTGCCAAGCCGTTCTTCTTTGGCCACTGCCTGCTCTGATCGATGGCTCGCTTGGATGCTCAAGTCGGTCATGAACATTTGTGGGAATATCCCGTGAGACGTCAGGTTGTCGGCTGTCATTGAGAGAGCCATGAAATACGGTTGTTTGTCGTTCTTGCAGGCTCTACATGTCCCGGCCGGCTCCCGTTTCCGACATTGTCCCGGTTTCACACAGCATAAAACAGTCAACTCAAGAAAACTACAACAACAACAGAAATCGGGAGATGGGGCCAACTGTGCCAAAATGAAAAACACATGAAATCGGGAGCGCCACAGGCACAAAAAGTTGGTCACGGAGATTTGTTTGTCTCGATTCCATTTCCTCCATTTCCTCCTAGGGAACCTCCTCTTTTCAGCTGCCACTGCAGGCCGCCTTGCTGCTTCCTCGGCCCATTTTCCTGTCGTGGTACTTTGTATTTGTTGGTACGTCGTATTTTGTTTCTTTTTCTTTTCCTCTGGTGGGTATCGCGTTAAATGCTGTCCTCTCTCCACACACCCCTTCCCGCCAGGCCGTCCCGTCTCGCGTGGCTCGGCCGTTCTTCAACCGCCGAGTGGATCATAATTCCTTTGCCCCTTTTTTTCTTGTTCTTCTTGTTCTTCCTTTCTTCTACGCATTATTGTTGTGTTCTTTTCTTTCTCTGTCTTTTCTTGTTCCCCAGTTTCCCATGTGGCTTGCAGAGCATTGCAGGGTTTCGAAATACCCTGTCACGTTACTGTTATTGTTCTGCCCTGCATCGTCTTTCGTCAATCTCCATCCAACTACGACTTTCTGTCCACTCTCCGTCTCTTGCCATCCGCCGTTCTGCCCTGCCGCTCTGCCCTGCCACTGCATACCATGGCCTGGCGCACGCGCCTCTGGCACTACCACAGGCCGTGTCAAAGGATAACTTTTCGAAAACAGGTGCTTACATGGGGCCGTCCCAGCTGTTTTGTCCATGACTGGTCCACGCTTCTTGTTGGACAACTACCAACGGCGTTCTCAACACTTCACACTTCCCGCCCACACCCAAGTCTGGTTATCGGAAAACACATGCTAGGGACATGGCAATCACAAATATCAAATTTCATATTTCAACTATGAAATACTGAGGGACAGCACAGCACATCAGGCGGAGATGTAGAGACTCCTGATGCTCATCGTGACACGCCAACATGCCTTCCCTGCAAAAGTCACTGTGCGGCGGGCGGACGGCCCGCTATCAAATATATTGCAAGTTGCAATGTCGAGAAGCGAGTATCAATTTTTTTACCTACACTGGTTGTCCTTGGTTTTGTCAAGCAAGTGCATTACAGACTGCGAGCAGGTATCACAATCAAGGTAGGCACAGTCTGTTGCCTCACGTCGACCACTCATCTGATAGTTGAAGGCATGATAAGAGAGTGTCAGAACATGGTCATCTCTTTTTTTCTGCGGGCGCTCCTCCGAGCGCTGCTCGCTGTTCATCCCATCACAAAAAGTCAAACTCTGCCGCGAGTCGTGCAGAGGGTCTTCTCATACTCGTGTCTGCCCTCACACGATATTTTTCTGCAAGTGTAGGATGCTCCTGGTCATGATTGGCTACCCCTTGTCTCCTTGTTCTGTTATTCCTTTGAATAGGAGCCTTAGGCGAGGTGAAGGAGGCCGGAGAAAAAACAAAGGAGCTCTTTCCTTGGTGGAAAATCATACGTCACCTACTACACATCTTGAACAAGTTTGGATATTGTGATAACTGGGTGAGAGAAGCAAGACCGATATCTAGGGAAATGCAAGGTCGTTTCACTCTCTCACGTGCTTTTTATTGGCAACAAAAGTCACCTCGTTATTGTCGCCCTTTTTCCCTGCGTTCTTTTCTCTCCGCGAGCCGACCACATACTACTCGGAAGTGGTCAGCCACTGGCCGCATCGGACCCGCCACTTCAATACTATCGCCAAGCCGCCGAGTGTTCCTCTGAGTCGGTGTCTGGGCACCGGATCGTTGGTAAAGAGAAGGACTGCCTTGGGACGACTTTTGCGAAGACGTTCCGCCGGCTAGAAAGGAAGTATGCGAACACTTCTCTATGCCACTTTGAGCACGCTCTCTTTGTGCAGTGCCCAAGAACAGTGTTCTGGAATCTCTTCACGTCTGGACTCAAAAGCCCACCCTTCGCAGTGGCCCGTTACCTTAATCACGGCGTAGTATATGAAAATATACACAATTATGGTCCGGGCTTGCCCTGTCGGAGAGAGCGGCACACGATACTACCCACAAGACCATCACTCTTGTTTTGCGGTTGGCGTGCAGGTAACGAGGAGAGAATAGAGGCTCGTGCTCAGCACGACAACAACAATGACGTGTACTACACGTCAAGCACAACGCACGCACCACGCACGACATACCGCACCATGGAGTCGCAAAACTGAGTGACTAAACAGAGGTGCCGATGAGCACCAGTCAGTCGCCGGCTGGTCGTTGCGTTTTTAACGGAAGCCGATCTTTTTGTATTGGTCCTTCACCATCCTACGAGTGTTCAATTCAAGATCTCGTCGGCGGCGGCTGGTAGCCGTTGTCAATCGGCCGGGTGTGGGCAAAGCACACAAGAAAGACCACGACCCCTGCCGATGCCGGGGGCCAGATATAAGCCTACTTATCAGAGTGTTGTCCATCTCTGATCTCACATGCTCTCAGCGGCCGTAGATCTTTATCAGGACATGGCCATGTCGGTCCTTTTGAGTCAGAGATCATGCCCGAAAGCAGAAAAGTACAAATGTTCCCATGCATCAACCCCGGCGCTCCTGTCTTCGAGGAAGCTAAAAGACTCCGGGGACACCCGCAGTCCCGGGCCGGGCCGTCATCTTCCTTCGGGCCCTTCTTAGAAAGGCATTCACGGTCATTTTGGAGAGTGGTAATATACTGGCTTATATATGATACCATGGACCAGGGCAGCCCCTTTGGCACGAGGAATGTCACAACCAAGCGCCATCCCGAGGAGCTACCGGGCATGGTCTTGGCTACCAAGATAGTACCGGATGCCATATCTATCTAATGTGCTCGTCGACTTCAGCAAGCCCTTTGTTGTCCAGCCTGGCCTGCCTGTTCGGCCGGGCATGGCATAAGACTGTGTCGATGTCATCTGGGGAATGAAAAGGCGGCCGCCTGGTAGAGATGTGGTTCGATGACTTGGCCTGGATAATATAGGCGTTTAGTACTTTGTTGACTTTCTGGCCTGCAACCTTCTGTATTTGTACTATAGAAAACTCATACAGAGTTCATCACTCATGCTTAACTCAGACTAACACTACGAAGTTTACTATATTGGTCTTCGTATTGTCACTGGGATAAAAGGCTTCTCTTCGTTGTTATGGAAGTGGGCGATGTAAACCTTTGTTGTTCCCCTTGTGTCTTTTTTATATGGACCGGCCGAGCCACCGGCATGATGCCGGACCATATTTCTCTACTCCAGACTTCTGTTATACGCTTGTGTTTCTCTGAGTATTGTGTTGCGCCACTCTTGATGTCATTTTGTCGGTGGCTTAATTTGTCCTGGGATATTCATTGATAATATTTTCACGTGTAAAAGATGAGGCACACAAAAAAATTGGCTCTTTTTTGTTGAAAAATAAACAAATAAAAGTAAAAGCAAGAGCAGAAGCAAAAGAAGTTAATAAATAATAAATAAATAATGATAAGCAAATAAATAAAAACGGCTTAAAGCGAATAAGTTCAAAACAAAGACATCAAAGTCACAGACTGCAAATCGACATACAAACATATACAAACATATACAAACATATACAAACATATACAAACATATACAAACGTAGAGAGTTTATCTAGGAATCGACAACACAGTCATATCGACGAGGAGCATTCGCACCACGGAACGAGAAGGAACATATCAGATACGATCTGCAGCCCAGGCAACGAAGCAGATACAAAGCCAACAATGAGTTCTTCTTAGGCAAGTTTAGATTTGCGCAAGCCGTATTACCGGCCAGCCTCGGCCATTGAGATTCACCGTCCGCACTCGGCACGTGTTGATCGGACGGTCCATAGGACGGTTCATGTGTGGAAGACGCACCGGTCCGCACTCCGCCTCACCGTTGCGGAAGCCGGCTGCAGAATGCAACTTCAGACTACAGACTGCATGTCACTCTACCTCGGTGGTTCCCTGCACAAAATATCGCGACATGGTGTCTCCCTACATGCCTCGACAAGAAAGAGTCTGCGCACTGTTGTGAGCGTCTCCTGCGGTAAGAACAGACTCAGCACTCGAGGCGGTGTGCCGGAAGGTGGACCTTGCCAGTCCCCGGCCGGCGGGTCTGGAGGGGAGGAGCCACCGAAGACAACGGAGGAGGAGGAGGAGGCCCCCCACTTGTGTACATTTCTTGTTGCAGCCCTTCACCGACTCGACGGGCAACGAGAGGGAAGAGGGTGCTATGAACGGTTTATGGCGGTGTCGTTCGTGGGATGGTTGGGATAAACTCGAAAGAGAAAGAAGTGCAAAACTAAAAATACGAAAACGAGGACGGAAACGTAAGAGACAAATGCACGAGATGCAGGAACCAGGGGTTGGTTTTGATGCAGGCGTGCCTGGGACCCCCCCCTCTCTTTTCTGACCTTTTTTTCTTCTTTCTTTTTCTGGGCGAGCACGACGCCGAGGCCGGCGGTCGGGAACACAGTGTCGGCGTCTTTCCACATTCTGAATCCTCAGATTTATGCTCACAGGGCTTCACCGCATATCATGTGTTCTGGCCCGACCTGGCCACTGTCCCCTGCCCAAGCCCGGGCTCAAGACCCAGGATGTAGCCAGGCGGATGGGTGATGTGGCTGGTTCGATTCTGCATAAGAACAGAGCCTTCAAGTCTGCAATATGAGTAAGTTGAAGAACATATGTTATATAGTCCATCGTCGCCGTGCATGTGGGTAGCCCAAAAAGACGGTATGGAATGTGGTCGGATTGCTTCCGAACGATACCAAATGTCGAAACGGGCAGCTGCATGTACGATGCCCGATCTCGAGACGAACGGTCTGTTTGTCCCTGGATAAGTGTGACCGTCTACGGAGTACTTGAACAAAACAAACCAGGTACTCCGTATAAGCGCTGCAGATATTCAAGCACATAAAAAACCAAACAGAATTGCTTTCCTCGAGAGAGGCCGTCGGTGACATGATACCGTTGTCTGTCTTTCACCGACTTTTGACTATTAGAGACGTCGAAAGCATTCAATAGTGACGGTGGACGGTGGGTGTGGAGAGCTTACGGAGCTTTCCTGCAGCTACAGCTGCAGCTACAAGTCGCAACTGTAAAGACATTGAAAAAGGCAAGCCACGCTCTCACGGTTAGCAGCCACTGGAGAGGATCGAGAGAGAGGAGGAAAGCCACAAAAGAACGGTGAACGCTTCTCTCCTCCTGTGGTAGAGCCGAGTCGGATTCCACCGTCGATTCAAACTCTGCTTCTTCTCCTTCTTTGCTTCCTTCTGTTCCCACTGTGACTACGGCGTATGCATGTACTTTAGAGTCGCGCGTTGGATACTCCATTTCCCAAAAGGATGGAGATGGATGTGGATGTTCGTGGGTCGCCGTAGCGTGCCTTTTTTCGCCTGTCCAATTTCTGACCGTTCGTTTGAACTGTAGAGACAGGCCCTGCCTCTCACTTTCTCTCCAGCCGAACTGAAAAATGAGCAGAAAAAATGGACCTTCCAGCCCCAGTTTAGAAACCATTTGGGCCTACCGGGTAGCGGCCGGCTCGGGGCTTGGGAAGGGAAGGGAGCGGGACGCTTTCCTCGCGCCCCCGTTGATGGGCACTCTTTTTGACTGTTTGGTCGCTCTCGTCACCAAAAGCAGAGAGCGACAGGGGGGCTAAGGCCGGACCGCTCGTAATAGCGTCCTTTTACTGGCTTCACTACGTTCGTACTGGTTTGGTCTGTTTTGGCAGCTTGCTTCTTCGGCGTGTAAAAGTGGTCAAGGAGTTGGCTTTCTGTCAAGGGGGACTGGACGCAAAAGGAGGTGTTGAGGTAACTGTTCATCGCAAAGTACGACGTAAAGGGGGAGTCACAACGCTCAAAAGATAGCAGTCGAAGGAGGGATTGGTCTGAGATATACGTCGTACTCCGTAATATACGTCGTACATATCTTTCGTCAAACCACTTCACACGGAGGTCGCCGTAGAGCTGTAGAGATAAGTCGACAAGCCACAAGGAAAAGGAAAAGGGAAAAGCCCCATCAAAAAGAACATTTCGAAACAGCCCCATAGAAACAAAAGAAGGACAGGGAAAGGAGAGGATCGAGCAGCAAAAAAAGAGAGAAGAGACAGAAAAAAAGGGGGCGCCGTCAGATACGGAGCCCATAATAAGACTGTTAGGCCCATCGCAACCCAGCTGCCGATTTGAGATGCCCGGAACCACGGTGTTGGTGCTCTTTCGCCAGCGAGGCGAGAACCAGGCGGGCGAGAAAGGGGGGAATCTGCCAGGGGGGTGGCTTGTTTATCGAGGAGCTGCTCGACTGTTTGTATTTATTTTCTTGTTTTCTGGTGGAAAACCCTTAATCTCGCAGCAGGGGTGTGGACAGTCAAAGGCAGGAAAGGCCCAAAGAAACTCCATAACGACGAGGACAAGCAAGGAAAGGGGCGAGGGGGGGGGGGCGGAGAGTTGAAAAAGAGGCAGTCGAGTCTGTTGACAAGAGGCAAAAAAGGAGGACACCAAAGGGAGGGACCGAGTCACACTCTTTCTCTTCCCCTCGCCCAATGAACAACGACGAGTATCGACGATGCGCTGGCCAGTCCTCGTTTTACGCTGGGACCTGACTGTTGGTTTTTGGAGATAGGGGGTGGCAAAAGACAGCAGAAGAAGCAAGCATGGCCGCATACCTCGGTGGCCAAGGGAGGATTCAAATCACTGACAGCTGAGTTTCTACTCCGTACAGGTGCAGGAGTGCTTTCTATACGATGTTTACACTCTTTTTTGCGCAGTATTCTGCTCAGTAACACAGTATTGTTATTTCCTCCCTTTTCCCCCTCCTTTTTTCTCGACTTGATCCCACCAAATAACGAGAGCCATTCCCCCACGCCTTGACATATATGTACAGACAGGCGGTGGTCGATGCGGTGAGCATCCCAGCGGACAGCATCGAATATGCATTGGAATACGACGTATCGAGGCACGTTCAGCACATGAACTGCCACAAGTGAGTGCAGAACTGCTCCCAAAATAGGAGACGCCAAAGAAGCCTGCGAGGAACACTCAAAAGGAAGCGCAATCGAAGGCACGCACAGAGGCCCAAAACCAAAACGAGTTGACTTGCGAATCGCAAACGGAAAACTCTGCACGACAACCCCTGTACTCAAATTTCCGGTGCCCCCAAAATACACATCTCGGATGGCCAGCGGGCACGACATCCACTCACACAGGCCAAATAGGCCCTGCCGTGCCCGAGCGTTGAAAGTCTGTATTAGACAAAGTCAGTGGACAAATACAGATGCGGAGTACGAACGTACTGTGTACTGAGCCCAAATACTCCGTACTCCTTATGATTAGCTCCCAGACTCGTCAGGATTGTCTAGACTCGGTGAAGATGTTGCTACGCGGGCCGTCCAGCGAGCCATTTTTCATCCACTGCACAGTGCCGCTGTCTACTCGTATTGCCCGGCTTCTTTCTTTTCTAGAACCGAAAATAGAGAGGAAGAGGGCAGCCTGTATCTTTCCAGTGTTGAGATGAAGGCGTCCCTTTTGCTCTCTGGCGGCTGATCCCCTAAAGCAATAAGCATTTTGCCAGCTGGCCTTTTTTCTTTATCTTTATCTTTTTCTTCTGTCCCCAACTGTCCTCGACAGCCCTCAAGACGAAACAGGACGGCTGGTACTTTTCTTCCTGTGCTCATCTAAAATCTTTAATCTGCATTATGTCTCACGGGGACTTGTACTTCCTTCCGGGCCACAAGATACCAGTACGACGTAGATGTATCTCAGACTAGTATGTGTATGTATCTTGACTCTTGAGACTTTGTCTCTCTTTTTTCCTTGGCTGTTTTTACCGTCCTCACTCTTCTCTCTCATGGCCCCCCTGTTCCACACGCGAACCAGACCCATGTTGGTCCCAAGATTTAAAATGGCCCTTCTACCACCACCCCCCCTGTCGCGTCGCTCCTACAAAGTATGTATTCTCATGTCTTTTTCTCATATTCTCATTGAATGCCCGCCCCAGTCCACCCAAGTCCATGAGCAAGGTCTCTTTTTCGGCACCCTAACGCGGGTGGAAGACTGCCCCGAGATGCCTTAGTACCGATCCAGTTTTCTGCTCGCTGTGAAGGTGGCAGGGTTTGCGACAAGACATACAGTCCACCGGAGCAACTGGAGACCTGGAAATTGTCGACCAAGAGCAAGAAAAAGGGAAAAGAGGAAGGAGAAAAGGAGAAAATAGAGTCACGTAACGAAGAGCGCAAAAGTTGGAAAGACGCGACAAGAGTGGAAATGAGGTCCAACCCCACCTGTTTTTGCATTTCTGGTCCTGGTCCCTCTTATCCTCTTGTCCCTCTTCTTTCCCTCTTTCAGTTCTTCAGTGTCGAGTTAAGCTTTGACAATGACGCTGTGCTTTTCTTTGCCCCCCCCTCTGCTCTGCCAATTTTCTGGCTGTGATGATGTGCTCGCACATGGTCGTTCATCCATGTTTTCTGTCCCGGTTCTGTGATTTACTTTGCGCGCGCTCGCGCCACGTCGTCCACACAGGGCAATATCCTGCAACATATGCGCCATGGAAGCTATTGCCTTTGTACGGAGCATCTTACATATATACGACGTACATACCCAAAACTCCGTATCTTAGCTCAAACATAACGCGCCAGTGGAAAACAGACCAAGGATGAGCTGCCAACGCGCCGCTATTTTCTCAAAATACGAGGCGCACTTCGGGGCGCTGCACGCTGGAAATTGCGCAGGGGGCCCAGAGTAGAATTAATAAGATACGATACATTCTGCTTCTTCGGGGCGTAATGCTCTGGCATTCAGCGGGTTGCACGGATAATAGTGGCCTGTGATGGGCAACACTGGGACATGGGACGCTCGGATGGATCGTGGAGTAATCAATTTCATTAATTGTGATGATTGTTGTTGTGTCGCGCTCCTGCCAAAATAAACCACAGGAAACGACCTCGGCCACTGCCGTAATAGCTGTCATGTTAGTGCACTAGTGCCCTTTTTTGTGCCTCGTGCCACGAGTTTTTGGTGGTCCCTCTCCGTCTCCTTCCCACCTTTCTCTTCTTCTCTTCTTCGCACTTGCCTCGCTACTAGGAAACAGAACAGGCAGGCACGACAGAGCAACCAGAACACGCGCAGCTTTGCAGCAATACTTGTACAGTGTGCGAATGGCGCACACGGCTTTACACAGTAATATCGAAGAGAGAGAAGAAGAAAAGAAAACTGGCGCATCGAGGGGCACTTTCGCAAAGAGTGGGCGACCACAAAAGACCAGCACCATCCTCTTTTGCGACAAAGTGGGGTTGCGCGTTGTTTCCTCTTTGCCCTGCATTTGGCAGCCGCTTGTCTCTTTGCTTCGTCGCACTTTCCTCTTTTTCCTTTTTCCTTTGATTTGATTGACCTACGACGTACTTTCCCATCGCTCCTTCCTTCCTCTCGGCCTCGCCTTCACCTCGCTCTCTTCGCGCCTTCCTTCCCTCGGTATTCATGGCCCCTCTTTCTTTCCATCCTTTCCTCTTTCCCCCATTCGTCCTCCCCTCCTTCTGCTAGCAGGTCACTTGCTACCGTTTTTTCTTACTTTTCTTTCTGTTCTTTCTTTTAGCGAGGGGTATACCCGTTTTAGGGTGGTTTTCGACGTAGTCTCGGTCACTGTTTCTGCTTGTTTTTCAGACGGTTTCGTCGCCCCTCAACCCCTCCAAATCGTTGTTGCTTTCTCCGCCGACCTTGTCTCTTTCTACTATAAATTGGCTGTTCGGGTACCTGACCAGCGCCACTTCTGACTTTCAGGGCCCCTTTAGAGCTTCTTGCAAAAACTAACAGACTCAAAAGCCACCAAGTGGGATGTTTGGTGCGTGTTAGTTGTTAGACGTTTGATGGCTTCTCGAGTTCTTTTTCTTTTATACTTTTCTTTGACTGTTTTTATTAGACAAGAGAAGACTCTATTGTGTGCCGTCTGACTGGCTCTTTCCTGTTGTATGCGTAGAAACGACGTCGTTCGAGACTGCCCCTCATTTTATACGGAGTATGCTGTCGCTCTTTCCCGAACTGCAACTACATGTACAATGTGCATCGGCGGGAGAATGGAAAGAAGGAACGACACAGAGGCACGTGAGGTTATGTCGACCTCCTGTCCCTCCGTTGGAAGGAGCATCTTTGAAGTAGAAATACACAGTACGACCACAACGTACTCTATCCATCGTCAAAAGAAACTCGAAAAGAGAGAAAAAGGCGCGTTGCCTTCCGCGGTCCCCGGCAGTCAAACCAAAAGTGGCTTTAGCCAATTCGCCCTCCGGAACTACTGGCTATATTGGACCAACTTGAGGGGGAACTTGATAACATATTATCACCCAAACGAGATGCGTCGACGTTCCTCTCCTTGCATCCTCTGGACTGGACTTCTTTCATACACATCAACTCAGACAAGCAGATGCGGGCACAAATGCACGCACTCAAGAGGCAGCATATGAAAATGACAAGCGGCAACATTCCAGTGGCTCGGCTTCCTGCAGCCCCCGTGTTTGTGTGTCCTTTTGTATTGTGGCTGTTGTCTGCGTGGGGTCACTTCTGGCGCAGTTTCCAGCACGCCTCTTCCTGTGTATTTTGTGTGTATTTTGTGAACTGTCTGCTACTGTTACTTGTGCAAGAAGGGCGTTCGTGCATCGTCCCCCTCTCTCCTCTCTCCTACACGCCTGTTCTGTTATGTCGTAGGGAGAGGGGAAGAAGGGGATTGGGCGGGAAGTGTCCGTTTCTGCTGCAAGACGCCCACTCACACACTCCACCAGACACTGCCCGACTGCTCCTCCTCCTCTCCTCTCAAACAAAATACGCAAGCCTCACTTTTGATTTGGCTGGTGGCCGTTGGTTCTCCGACACGAGAGGGATTGCGACTGCAGTGTGCGAGGTAGCCGCGTCTATTATTGCCTGCCTGCTTGTTTTTTCTTTTTGTTTTTGCCTTTCTCCATCTTGTCTCAACCTCCCTCCTCGTTCGTCAACTCGCAGGATCGATGCACTGCAACTGTCTTCGCAGCGGATAGCCTTGAGGTTGCGTCTTGTCCTGCAGTCTTGCGTCTTCCTCTGTCACGCGTGTTTCCATCGTTCTCCTTCTTCTTCCTCTTTTTCCTCCAGAAATATTGGAGACTATCAAAGTCTGACTCGGGACCAGGCCGAGGGCCCGACCCCACAAGTGATACTCTTTTCTTGTGCCCGTCTTAGCCTCTTCTGTTCAAACGGCGAAAAAGAGAAAAGTACAGGAGGAACTGCGCCCTCGTGACTCTTGTTTGAACGAACGAGAAAGACGTCGTATCTCCCTCTGCATGCTGCCCATCCGGGAAAGGAACGACGGACGGCCAGGTCAATATCGAGAAAAGGCCCTTTTGAACCCGTGGAGGCTGCAAAAATAGACAAGCAGCTGTCTCTTTTGTAGCTCTCTTCTTGTCTTTCTTCCCTTTCTTTTGCGGTCTTTCTTTTCGCCTGGAGACGGATCTGAAGCGAGCAAGTGTGACGGTGACCTACCCGTTCACAGCACACAGTAGGACAGTGACGATTTTGACGGTTTCTTCAATCGCATACTCGCGGGCAGTGGAAGTGACAAAAGCTCGAAGAGGAATGCAAAACGGGACTTGAAAGTCACCGAAGACGACGTTCATGGCCGGACAAATACGTCGTACTTTGGACTGGCGGGGAAGCGTGCTGGCTGGGGTTATGTACCCTGCTCAAGAAATAGGTCGCTTTACGCAAATTACTCTGTGCTGAGTACTTCTGGTACATCCAACCTTGCGTAGCAGGAAACCCCCACCATAGTACGACCCGGGACCAGAGAGCGGGCCTGCAATGTACTCAGTACCCAGCCAACCTTCCAAGAGCCCATGCCGGATGACGGGGTCATAGTGGAGCGACTGGTGGCCGTGACTCGTAGCAGATACCTCGCGGGGCCAATTTAAATCTCCCGGAATGAAGGAGCTAGGCCAGAAAAAGAAACAATGGGTCGCTATTTCCTGGGCTGATTTTCGAAATTCCCCCCTTTTATTTCTTCCTGCTGGAAGAACAGCTAGAAAAGAGCAAGGGCAGCAAGACCCAGAAGGGAAAGAGCAAAGTGTCTCACAGTACTCCGTAGCCGCCTAATGATCCCCTGAAGCCAGGGGCCCTACAGGCCTATATCGACCAAGCATATAGCGACAAGAGGGCCCTCCCCAGCACAATCACAGCGCACTCAGCACCCACTCGCTGGCATCATCCGCCCAGCCCCACGGTCCCCAGCCACCCATACCGCAAGATTGGCACTCGTCCTGTCGTCCTCTCTCCCTTCAGCAGGCCCACACACCACCATTTCGTATTGGCGAGACAGCTAAAACAGTCCGGCGGTCTTTGCGCACTGTCCGCTGTGTCCCTCAAATTGTCCCCTCAAGACTCTCTGAGAGACGAGCGTACGATATAGTTCGATGTGTCGACGCTCCTGCTACAACGAGACAGCCCCTCCAACAGGCCTAGTCAGTGACGACCCCCGCTGCTGGTCGCTCTTTCCTTCTTTCCCTCTCGCCTCCCCCCTCCACCCCCCCAACGCAAGCCCATAATAACGCCCCTCCCCACTAACAGCGCCCGTTGCTCCCCTCGTTCCTTCCCTCTGTGTTGTTCCCTCTGTTGCGGTCGCTGGTTGCTCTTCCCCCCAGCCAGTCGCCAGCACACAGAAGGTCGCCCGCCCACCCACACCAACCAGCCCACCCGCCCAGCAACTCCCATCGCTCTTTCCCTCCCTCCACCCTTGCGCGCGCCGCTCCCTCTCTCTTGCTCCCTCCCACCTCCCCTCCTTTTTTCCTTCCAGAAAAAATTCCCTCCCTTTCACCCCTCTTCCTCTTTCCTCCTCTTCTTTCCTTCTCTCCTCCCCTTCTACTTTCCCTCCTTTTTTTTCTCTCCTCTTTCCTCTTTTCAATCCAAACATCTCAATCAACGCCCATTTTCGACTTCTCTCCGTCAACATTCATCGTTTGCATTGCGTGTGCGCATCAACCTCCGTTCCCAACAACCAACATCACCACAGCACCTCCATCCGTCGGTTGCTGCTGATCTCAACACCTTACCTCTATTTTCTCCAAATCGATACGTCAAAAGACCGGTCTTGCTTACTACAGCTCGGCCAGTCTTTTCGTCATTCACATCTTGTCAACATTCAACGGGCTTCAGTCATCGTCGCCCCCTTTTCACCCTCGACCCAGCCAGGACCCTCCTGTCTCCCCTACCAACCCCATATCGATTCTTCCTATGACCCGTATACCGCAGCAAATGAACTACAACGCCCGTCAAAGTCCCAAAGACACCCTTTAAATCCCACGGGAGCGCGTGTGCGAGAGAGGTGTTGGGGGGTGATTTCAACTATCGCTTCTGAGAAGAAGAGGGACTCATTATCGGCTTCCGACACTTGCCCGTCGCCGCCTGCCGTTGTTGCTGTCTGCCGCCGTCTTCGTCGCCGTCGTTTTCGTTTCCACTGCCGAATCCGCCATCGTCGTCGTCCGCCGTCAAACATTCATTTCCATCCGTTGAACCGTTGAGAAAACGCTTGAGAACCATCAAAGCCGCAAAAGACTGCCAAAAGCAGTCAGAAAATCAAAAACAGAAAGAGAATTTAATTTCCATCGTCAACGCCTGCAGTTGACGAAAAACCACACAACCAACGCAAATACAACAAAGAAACAGCAACAGCAGCCAGACGCAGACAAAATGCCGGGCGCAAGTGTAGCCGTTATGCCGACCACCGCGCCTCCTGCGCCGGCCGTCGCCACCCCTACTGCTCGGAAACCAGCCTCTGCCCCCGAGAGAAAGTACAAGTGCCAGTTCTGCAACCGTGCCTTCAGCAGAAGCGAACACCGCAGCCGTCACGAGCGTTCGCGTAAGTTTAGACCCAGAGCAAACAGGACAGCGGGGTTTGCCGACCCTTGCCAGACTGTCGTCTTTCCCTTGTCCTCTCTTCCTTTTTTTCTTTCTTTTTTCCCTTCTTTCCCCCAACAAAGCTAACCCTTTCCCTTCAGACACCAAAGAGAGACCTTTCAAGTGCATGAAGTGTAGAAGTACATTCGTGCGCCGCGATCTTCTCCTTCGCCACGACCGTACCGTCCACGCCAAAGATGGCGGTGTTCCTCTGCACAGCGACGGCAAGCGCCGCGGTGGCGGTGTGACCAAGGCGCGCGCCGTCTCTGGCCCGTCCAAGTCCACCATCGCTGCCATCGACACCGCTGCCATCGAGCAACTGGAAGCTAGCAGCGAAGGTATTTTTGACGTCGAGACCGCTGCTATGCTTGTGGCTGACATGCATCACAAAGCGACTGCCGCCGCCCGCTCTTCCAGCAGTCCTTATGAGAACGCAAATGGCATCCCTCCCTTCCCCCAGAATGGCCCCAACATGATGGAGCCCGCCGTCACCTACCCGTCCGGTGCTATTGCCATTCCCCAGTGGGACTCCTACATGGCCCAGAACGACTCCAAGTCGCACTCCATTGCCTCTAGTGCTTCCGGCGCGTTTGATGCTCCGCCCTTTGCCGTCGCCAACGCCAACCAACCCCTGACCACCCCGCTGCCTTCGCTCAGCGGCCACAACATCCATGGCGCCCCCGCACCTGCATCGGTCTATCAGTCCGAGTGTCCCCGCACACCCGTCGAGCCGCCACCGACTCCGGCCGGTTTTAAGGTCCCGCAGGTCACCAGCGACGACGAGCGCAACATCATCTTGGACAACATTCGCAACGGCGACACGGAGCATGCCATTCCCGAGGGCTTCCGCGTTCCCAACATCTCGTCCATCAACCGGTACCTGTCGACCTACTTCGGCCTGTTCCACCATCACCTGCCGTTCCTCAACCCGGCGTCGTTCAACCCTACACAGACATCGCCCCCGCTTTTGCTGGCGGTTCTGTCTATCGGCGCCCTATACGCCTTCGACCTGGAGCAGGCGTACATCCTGCACATCGGCTCCAAGGTCATGGTCAACCAGTTCCTGCAGCACAAGGAGAACTTCAGCTCCCGCAAGTGCCCGCTGTGGACCATGCAGGGCTCTCTGCTCAACATGATCTTCGCCAGCTGGAGCGGCGACCCGAAGGGTCTTGAGTGGGCGTGCTCTATCAAGAGCCTTCTCGCCAACATGGTCGCTGGCAACCGCTACGAGCTGAAGCTGCGTCAAGAGGGCCGCGAGGGCCGCGCCCCTACCCGCGCTGAGTGGGTCGAGGACGAGGGCTGCCGCCGCACCTACTACGCTGTCTACATCTTCTTCGGCCTGCTAACCATGTCCTTCAACTACACGCCCGCCATTGGCTTCAACGAGTTTGAGGACCTGCAGCTGCCCTCGACTGAGGCGCTGTGGAACCTCACCGTTGCTGACGAGGCCGCGTGGCAGGAGCAGCTCAAGGCGTCACAGACGGTCACCTTTATGGAGGCACACGACAACCTGTTCCAGGGCGAGACCATCAAGTACAGCGCCTTTGCGACTCGTGTTATGATCAACGCCCTCTTCCTCGAGGTCTGGTACCACAAGCGCAGCCCGGAGGCTCTGCAGGACGTTGTCACCGAGTACAAGCTTCGCCTTGCTCTCGAGACGTGGGAGAAATCCCTCGATCTCTGCGAGCCTGAAGCCTCGTCGGTGCCGTTGAGCGCGCCTCACAAGGGCCACCCGCTCACCTTCAATGCCCGCGCCATGTGCCGCAGCGCCCGTGCCCGCCTTGAGGTCGACCTCAAGACCGTGCAGGAGGCGCTCCGCTACCACGACTCGTACGAGGTGGCGGCGGCCATGTCCAACGCCCGCGACAAGGTTAAGCGTTCTGGCGAGATGCTCAAGGTCATCCAGGAGTGCTACGAGTGCATTGAGACGGCCGTCGCCCAGGGCGTCCGCTGGGTCGCGCGCACGTCGCCTACCAACTGGAGCATCGAGCACCCGCTGTGCGGTATGGATCTGATGATCATTCTCAGTCTCTGGCTGTATCGTCTGGAACACGACGAGGAGGCAGCGACCGAGGATGAGCTGAAGATGTACGAGAAGGTCCGCCAGCTCTTTGAGCAGGATGTGGAGGAGGCGTTTGCCACGCAGCTCAGCTCCATTGTTGCACGCCTCTGGGGCTCCATGCTCGACGAGGTTGTTGTTTGGGGGTAAGTTAATTCTTTCACATTCCCTACACTACCTGTCAACATCTACTAACTTTGAAATAGTATCACGAGACTCATGGGCGAATCGTTCCGTCTTCACTCCCAGGCCCTTGTTGGCTACGTGGACGACATTGAGGCTTCTAGTGGCGCGACAACTCCGTCCATGACCTCTCAGGGTGCCGACGAGGACAGCGTTCTCTACTAATCGAAAACGTTTCCATCCTCTCTCATCCCATCCCTTCCTGACACTCGTTTTGGGCGACAGGCACTCTCGCCTTCACCCTACACCCCTTTTCACCCTATTAAAAACCATTTCCTTTGTCACCTTATTTCATTACCGGTTTCTTGGTTTACGGCGCGGGCGAAGGACAGACGGAGGTCACGTGGGAATTCCCTTTGCTTTGCTTTTTCCTATATGGCTTTCCTGCTTCTCATCTTTCTGCTTCGCGTTTCTTATTCCCTCTTATCTTTTGCTTCTGACTTCTTCATTTTCCCTTTTTCCTTTGTCGCATATTTCATTTCCTACATCGCGGTTTGCTTTTCTTGTTGTGCCAATTTCTCTTGGGTTTCTGCTTTGCTTTGCTTTTCTTGCTTTTGCTTTTGTCTTTTACTTTTGCATCAAGCGGGCCTATACATTTTGGATGGGTCGATGGTCACCTGGCAACTAATACAAGGGCAGGGTTGGGGGCAAACATTGGTTTATTTTATTTTTCTCGGCGACTCGAGAAAAGGAACGAGATCTCATTGTTTTGAACAAAACAGAATCAAAACAGGTCCAGACCTCAAAACAAAACTAATATCTGCTGCACGAATTTTATTTGTTGGCTGGTCCATATTGGAGGATTTCCTTACATCTCTTACCCTTTTTTTTTACACACTCTTGTTTTACTAGCTACGGTCATCTCTTCTCCTACTCACCTGGGTGAGGGAAGACCTCTTTTATTTTTAATGCTGGACGTCAGCTCTTTTTTGGCGAAACTCTTCGAAGCCGCCTCTCCCACAAAAAGAACACTGATCGGGCCAACTGCCTCTTCTCTTCTCATTTCTTTTTTCTCCCGTCATACCCACTCTTACTACTCTTTCATCATCATCATCAATACCTCTTCCTCCCGATACCTTGTTCGATATACAGATTGTCTTTTAACTCTATTATTTTCGTTTCGTTTCTTCTTGATATTTTCCTTTGTTATTTTCTCAAGGTTATTAGTTTATGCAAAGTTTTGTTGTCCTTTCTCCATACTTTTGAATTTGCGTGAACCAAAAAAAAAAGCCGCGTTGAAAAAGAAGATACTTGGTAAGAAGAGGAGGTCTAGTAAAAACAAGCAAAAAAAGGGGGACGAGTGATACGAGCGAGTTTAGTATCTGGCGCGTTTGCACAGTTTCTGTTAGCATCTCTTTACTCAATAATTTCATTGTAATTACTTGGTATTTATTTCCATAGAAATGCAAGCAAAGCAACTTCACCCAAACTGCACCTGCCTCTTGTCTCATGGTGAGATGATTGTATCCTTTACCAAAGCTCCTATGGTTTCTGCTACACCTACTTGATCAAGGTTCAACTCGTTCCGTGTATGCATGAATTCCGATATGGCGTTATCGGGGAATATTTTGCTTCTTGGACCCTTTCTTATTTGAGCATAACACATCTCGCGATCTTATGGTTGATACAGCTTCCCGGCCACGAAGGGTGTGAACAAAAAGTCGAAATAAGGTTTAAGGGTACGAGCATCTCGCGCGCTTCTTCTTTATAATTTTTCTGGTATTTACGGAGTGGCTCGTCGCAAACAGAGAAATATCTAAAAGGCCAGACATCGTAGCATCAGCTTTGTATACGGCGATATGGTCATGCTATGATGGGGTAGGCGCCTCCATATTATGCAAACACTTGTAGGACCCCAAAACTTGTATACTATATCTACTTACTCTTTCCAATTCCACTGCTTATTTTTTTTCTATGGATTTTGCTACTACCGCACCACAGACCCGTTGTCCTTCCGTCCCAAAGCAAAACTGATGATCGACGTCCGGATAAAGTGGACGGCCATGCATCACCGGGAGAGCCGCCTTTATTTTGCCAAGGCACAATAAAACTGTGCAAGTGTGAACAGATATAAAACACTCTTACATCAAAGAACTTTCCGCTTTTTCAGATAGGCTGTCCCGTTCGAAGCAATCTCTGCCAGGAACGCATCACTTTACCGCACACGACTAAATAGAGTGCAATATAAATCGAAATCTCGCACGGCCACCCATTTACTCGTAATGTATGACACGCGTAACCTGTATTGCAAATCGCCATCCATTCTCTTGGTGTCGTCTGTGTCTTTGAGGCACCCTTTGAGGAAGAGAAAGAGGCAGACGAGAACCACGTCGTTGGGACTAACATACAAACCGGTTACTTCCGCAGCGCACACTCGTTCTTTGCGTTTGCTGTGCCTCTCTCTGTATAGGAGTCTACGACAAAAGAGCATGTGACTTGGGACGACCTCTCATCTTCTTCTTGTCTTTTCGTGATACTTTCGTCACGACCAGCATAATTGCACGGCTGTAATAACCTCTAAGCAAGGATATTGAAAGGAGACGGAAATAATTGAGTGGACCATGGAGACGAAAAACCAAGCACAAAATATATTGACTTGCATCTTTCGGTACGACAGCAAGGCTCGATATTGTATTTCCACTGTTTTATTCTTTTCTCTTATTTCCTCCTGCCATTGGGACCATCGATACGTCGTATACTTGCTGCAATAGAACATTCATGCACGCAGCGGCCGCTACCCGTCTTGTCCTTCCGTCGCTCCCATTTCTTTACCCTCATTTTCTTCCTGTTCTTTCTATCTGCCGTATATTTCTGATTTTGCATCTCGTATTCCTAGCCGCGACGCCCGCACGACGATCGCAAAGCTCACCTCATTTTCCTTCTAGTATTCATCTCCACCTTTTTCAGACAAAGCGAAGCTTGTCCTCCAGGCTGCAGAGATTGTTTTTTGTGTGCTATTTTTGGTTGTCCACGATGCTTCTGTGCATGTTATGTCTTGCTGGCTCTACCTGTTTCGGACAGTGGGGAGGAACGGCTGTTTCACTGGGCGTGACTTCACCTTCACCAATGCTCTTTCCTAAAATGGATCCTGCTACTAGTATATGTATCTTCAGCACCATTAGCTCCCGAATAGGAAAGAACGACACGGTGAAGCTTGTAAGGCTGAAGTACAGGAAGGAGCAATGGACTCTGGGTCGTGCCTTCCTATTACAAACTGATTCCCCTCGTTTCCTGCCATATCATGAGTGGCAAAATCTTTTCTTCTCCTTTTCTCATCACATTATTATTATCGCCACTCCCTCGTCTGCTGTCTTTCCACGCCCCCTATCTCACCAAAACCGGATCTTCTCGACATCTTCCGTGCCTTTTCTGCTGGGCCGGAGGCTCCGGTTTTCGCCGTCGCGACATTGATCCCGGTTACGTGCAAGTGCACCATTGCAAATCCAATGCTCGCAGGGCCCAAAACCTCAGATTCTGCGTTCGATTGGTCCCTGACGACTTTTCTTCTCGACCGTGTGCCAGCAGATGCTCCATGTTCTTGGCACTTTGGCAGCCTTGATGCACGGAGAAAGGGTATGGGGTGAGAGCCTTTTGAGACATCCTTCGCCGGTATCCGTCCCCCAACAATCATGTGTCTTTCCTCTTCCCTGTCCCTTTTGTCTGTCGTTTTCTTCTACCTCATGAGCAATGATGGCTGACAAGCAAGGCATCGATTTAGACAGCTAGACAGCACAGTGCCGACGTCCTCTCAGTTTCCTTGGACGAAAACCCCTGTCTGAAAAGACTGCTCATGAGTGCCGCTGGCCAATACCAATTTTTATATTTCTGATCCCTCACCAAGCGACAGTCTTGTGTCACCAACCTGCACGACTGTCGAACCAAACAGCCAGGGGAATCGGCCAGAAGGCAGAGTCACGCAACACGACAGGAAAAGGAGACAGACAGGAAGAAGAGAAATACGAATGAGCAGCTGAAAGGAGGACGAACAAAACGCCACCGCCCGCACCCCCCTCGGCCTGCGGTTACCCGTTTTTCATCACGCCCCCCACCTTGTCACCACCGATGTCAAAAGCTCTCTTACTGGCCCAGAGTCTTGTGTGTTTCGATTCTATAATATTTATTTATCCTCTGTCATAAGATTTCTGCTTTACTCTCATGTTTTCACGCTGTGCGGCGCAGTCATTGCCTTTTCTTTCCTTTTTGTCTTGACGGAGGTGGAACTCCTTTGGGCGCTTCACTTTTCTTGCCTCTCTCGCTTCTATTGCCATCTATCATTCCCTTGTCCTTCCTTCCTTCTTTTATTTTTATTTTCTCTCCACTCATTCTTTATTACTTTCTTTTTTCTTCCCCTTCTGTCCTTGGATCTCGTAACTGTCGTCCAAGATCGTCATCCCTATCCTTTCGATTTTGGTGCGCCCTGGAGACGATTCGCCTTCGACGTTGTCGACTTGCAGCCTGACCGGCCCTCTGTTTGCAACTCACCTATCCACTCGTTGTCTCATCGCTTCCCACACGCTCGCTTAGAAGTTTGGTGTATATTGCTTCACTTCTTGTTCACCTCATCCATCTACAGGCCAGTTCCCTGAACTCGTTAGTCTCCTCGACGGCGCTCACTTGTCAAGATCTGGTGCTTCGGCAACCTCACTCAGTTCACGTATCCAGGCCCTTTACTCGTGGCACCTCGACCTCGTATACGGCGTACGGGGGACACAAACGGCAGTTGTCCTACCAAGTTTCGTGCACGACTTTGGGCGCGCTCGCGGCCTTCTGATCTTCCTTTTCTGTATTCAGGAGTTTGCCAAGCCTCTTTATCCTGCTCGCGATCATCAATACGCCATCGATACACGAAAAACGACATCTTGCGACCACACCACGAAAAGGACACGAGAAAAGCACCTACCTCTATATCTTATGGGAGTAATCCTCCTCTCAAAGTGACAATGGTCTCTCATCGACGTTACGCTCCTACGGCACCTGGCTTTACTGAAAGCGCTTGGTCCTTCTCTGCCGTTGTTGGCGCAATCCTGCTCGTGGGATTCGCTCGTCCTACTGCAGCGGACTGCGAGTGCGGATATGCCACAGTCATCGATGGCGATGTGCAGGCTTTTACCGACCTGATCGAGACGGATTTTGCGCACCTCGACAACATTGCGACAAACACCGACTGGGTGCGCCAGGCCTTCAATGTGACCAGTGAAAAAGACCGAGGTAGCTATGGCGAGATGTATGCCATCGAGAACATGCGGACGCAGCCTGATCCCAACAGCAAAGTCGAAGACGGCCAGGCAAAAAACGGCCAGCCAGCAGGCTTGGGGCTGACTGTCAAGTCGAGCCTTGTCGGTGACATGGTTCCCGTGTCCGAGATTGACTCCAACCGAACGGACATTCTATACGGAAGCTTCCGGGCGGGCATGAAATTGACCAATGTGACTGGCACATGCTCTGCTTTCTTCTGGGTACGTATGAGAGGGTACGGTATGCGCGCCCAGTTAGGCCAATTTACTGACTCACTTTTCGCAGTATTTCAACGACACACAAGAGATCGACATGGAGTTTTTGTCCAAGGAGTACAACTCAACAAACAGCAGCTACCCTGTCAATCTCGTGTTGCAGTCCCGCGAAGCCGCCGAAGATGGCTTTGACGCTCAGGGCACACCGACGTTTATCAAGGCCAATCTGCCGTTCGACCCGACAGAAGATTTCCACGAGTATCGCATCGACTTCCTACCAGGAAGCGTCTATTTTTATGCCGACAGCGAGCTCCTCGCCGAGATGGACAGCGATGCAGTGCCGACACATGCCGGCCATCTCGTTTTGCAACAGTGGAGCAACGGCAACCCGTTGTGGTCGGGCGGGCCGCCATCGCAGGACGCCGTCACGACCGTATCGTACGTCAAGGCCTACTTTAACTCGTCCTCAGCGCAGCGCCAAAACGACTGGGCACTCCGCTGCCGCGACCCAAGTGCACCCGGCGCTGTGTGTACGATTCCCGACACAACGGCTACAAACACAACTCCGGCGGGATGGTTTTTTACGTACCAAAATAACATGACCAACAACCAGACAGTGTCTGGTCAGGATAATTCTGGTAGTGTAACATCTGCAGTGGCTGCCCTTTGGCCCATGTTCGCCGTTGTATTCGCCGTTATCGGCTGGGAGCTCGATATCTGGTGATCAAGGGCTACCTGATAGGAATAAAGAGCCACAGGCAGTCCAGGCAGGTAAAAGGGAAGAAATTTCCCGGTCTCTTTTCTGGTATGTGTAAAGGCCGGGTTAGCCAAATCAAGGCGTCTATTGTTTCTTTTCCGTTTCTTATTTTTATTTCAACTGTTTAATTCTCGCAGTCAGTTGTCGCTTTCTCTTGAGCCCCTATCTTGGGTTGACGTTTGGTTTGTTTGGTAGTCTTTGGGAAATGTGACAAAGAGATGGGATATCATTTCGTTTCAGTTTGGGCTGTATCTACGTTTTCATTTCCTGTTAATGCTTCCCTCCTCCCCCCGTTATCTCTGAAAATCTTTATTGGTTTCAATTCTTCTCCTTCCTTTTTTATCCCATTTGGCGTTTGTCTTGCTACGGCCGCTTTTCTTGTCTACGGAGTATATATTTTAAGGTTTATTCTATCCCTCACGCCATGCATGACAGGCCATCTCGGACAAGGCCTGAGCCTCCTTGCCGCCCGGGCATTATTTCCATGGCCCTTGCAATAACACACATCGAAGACAGCGGTCTGTCTTCTACGACCATCCTTGCCCTACTCTTTAGCAACTAACAAATGCAGAGAGCTGAAGCAGACGCATGCAACGTTCCGCGAGAATGACGATTGGCGCGCTGAGATACAACAAGAGGTATCTGTCAGGGGTTATCTACACAGTACTGACATTTTGAGCTGGGTGCACCACTGGAAAGGGCGGCAGAGTTGTCGAGTTACAAGATTGAGTATGCCTCTGCGCGTTGTCTCCGCGTTGTCTCTTGTCGACCGCTTTTTGTTTCGTGTGCCTCTGTTCTCATGTCGCCTTTTCTTCCATTCTCTTTTCTTTCTTTTTGTCTTCTTTGCATTCTTTTGCCCCGCGATCTACCTTTTCCCCTTTTTCCCCCTTTACTTTTTTTTTTCTCCTTTGTGGGCTGCCACGCGTCGAAGCTTTTCCCGAATGGCGACAAGGCTGCTGTGTTTTGCTATTTGATATTTCGCCGCCGGTCTCCCGCTCACCCCGCTGCCGCAAGTCGATCGTCAAGCCATGCAGAAGGGTGAGGAGAAAGAAGCATACGCAGTGAGGGGAAGCATAACCGCAAAGAGGACAAAGTGGCGAAGTCGCGAACCGCTTGCGAACAGACATGTTCGCGGAGTCTCGCTGTCAACTTGTCCAAAAGAATACTTTTTCGTCTTTGTCACCCCCTGTCACTTTGTTAAGCTTTCCCCATGTCGCCTCTCGTCTTTTGTCGTCCCCGTCGTCTCGGAGCAAAACGAACAAGATCGGACTATCGTGCTAGTGCGATGTCTAAACTCACACTCCCTGAATCCCCCGTTATGTTTGTTCCCTCTCCTGCCTGCTGTTTTTCTTTGCGTCCTCTCCTTGCACGTCCCTTGCACGTCTCCTTTCACACCACTGTCCCTGTGCATGCATCTAAGTCTCACGGCCCGATTGCAATTTTGTAAGGGGTGATGGGATGAAGAAAAGAGACAAGCAAAAAAGAAAAGAAAGTAACGGTTGTGGCATGTGGCATGTGGATGTGGCGGCTCGTGGGAAAGTCAAAGACAAAATGACGAAATGAAAAAGCTAGCCTTGCTTACATTAAAGACAAGACACACACACACAGATGCAGCGCGCATGCACGAGCTTCGACCTGGTTCACGATCGACGCGTGCGCAAAGCCCGGAATACGGTTCGGGGAGGGTGGTGGCCTCGGGTTGCATTCGACCAGATTATGCCTCTCTCGCAACCCCAGACTCACATTCGCAAATCTACGCACGCGCATGCTACATACTCTTTGCCCCAAGAAATAAAGGAAAGAAGGGACGAGCAGCAGGCGGACTGTCGAGTCGACAAGTGATGGGCTGCAAGGTCCAGGAGGAACATCATTTGACAGAACGCCGCGCCCAATGTGTGCCAATCACGGGCCGTCTGTCGTGCATGTCCTCGATGGCACTTGGCAGACTTGTCAGAACAGAAGAACACTCAGTACGCCGTAAGAGCACGCACACTCACAAAAGGAGATGAGATGCTCCTCCCACCGGACACCATGTGCATCATCACCCCGGCCTGGCTAGGCTGGGACCCCCAGCTAGGCCTCTTCTTCCCCCGGTCTCGGTCTTATCCCATCGCGGCTCAGACTGCAGTTTGTCTGTTGTTGCTTTTCCTTTTTCCTTTCTTCTTTTCTTTTTCAATCATGAGAGCGGGTCGCCCACGCTGGTGATTTTCTCCGCTAGGCGCATCGATCGTCAATTCGGCGCATCTTTTTAGGCGCTCGGTCTCTCTCTGCTGTGGGGTAGGTATCTTGCAAAATCGCAAGATCGCCATTGAGCCCCTTTTCTGTGCCTCTTCTTGTTCCTTTGCTGTTCCTTTTCTCTGTCTTTGGTGCCATTTTTCGTTGCATTTGCAATCGGGATACCATTTCTTTCCTTTCCCTCCCTCTTCCTTTGAAATTAACGTTTGCCCGTTCCTGAATCCTACACCCTCGATGGAACGCTTTCAAGACGACGTTATTGTATCTTCTATTGGCATCCTTGTCCTTTCATACTCCTCTTTAAACTAGGGGCACGAACGGGCACAAACAGCACAAACAGCACAAACAGGGGCTCAACCACACACGTGTTTGCAAAAGATCACCAGAGTCGAAGACGTGGATTGGCGCGGATGGAAGCGGATTGACGGGAATAGCAAACGTATCAGGGCACCCTGGTTGCACAACAGAAAATCGCAGAACCAGAAAATAAAGGTCGACAACGCGCTGTGGCTTGTGATGCGACGACGAATTATTGCTATTACACAGAAAAGAGAAGAGGGCCGTCCGGCTGGTCGCGCTTTCCTGGCTGGCAGATCGGCCTGGCTTTCGGCCCCCATTTTCTACTTTCCTATTTGGGAAGTGTAAATGGACGACTGGCGCCAAGCATCGCAGCTTCCAATTACCGTTTTTCTTTTGCGTCTTCTTTCCTTTTTATTTCAAATTTTGAGACTTTCAGAGTCACTCCCAAAAGAGGAAGCCGCCTGTCGCTACCGTGCGGCTTGCTCTTGCACTTTTTGCATACTGGAGATGGCCAATGTACCTTCCACTCGGCCGTTCCTTCCTCCGCCGGTCTGAGACTCCGCATTCCAACGGCGGTCCGGTTTTGATTTGCCCCTTTTTGGTCTCTTTTGCCTGCATCGTGCAAATTGTATCGTAGGATCTGCTTTCTGCTTTCTGCTTTCTGCTTTCTGCTTTCTGCTTTCTGCTTTCTGCTTTCTGCTTTCTGCTTTCTGCTTTCTGCTTTCTGCTTTCTGCTTTCTGCTTTCTGCTTTCTGCT